>CM076569.1:568501848-568998875 GCA_034641835.2 Pinus albicaulis | reverse complement strand
CTTGTTATTATGTGGCTTATATGGATTTTCTATGATTTGCATTTCTATTGTTTATATGATGGTTATGAATGTGTTCTATGGCAATGATGATGTATGGCTCTCATCATGTTTTGATTTGTAAAGGAATGAAAAATGAATATATGACCTAATAGATGATAATATAGCTAATGTGATGAGGCATCAATTCTTCTTAGCAATTCTCAGATAAGTATGATACCCCTATGCTCATATTTGTTGTTTAAACCTATAGATTACATATTTGTGACATGTTTGACGAAATTCCTGCCATGGCTAGTAGGGGTTCAGTCAAGTCCTTGTTCAAGTAATTACATTTGTATCATTATTTCGTTGTTCTCTTTCATTCCTAGAAGTGTCATGGAGTTCTAGGTTGTAATCTGGGTCCTAGCCCTGAAATTTAGCCTTAAATCTCGCAGTCATTGCAAAAACATTGATAGGAAAAGGTTGCAGTTGCACTCATGCAGGCTCATGAGAGCGACTAGGGTTCTTAGTCACTTGGAGGGCTTGACAAAGGAGAGAATGGGGCTTTTAGTCACTTGGAGGGCTTGGCGAGGGAGCAATTGGGGGATAAATGAAACAAAGAGTTAGTTTGTCTAAGGGGTTAGTCACCTAGAAGGCTTGGATTTCTCCTGGGGGTTCTATTATAGGTGTAGAAGTTCCTTGTTGTTTTTTGCCATTGGTTCCACTTCCTTAACGGAGACATGGGAAGTTGAATCATATCATAGTAAATTTTCGTCACATGTTTACCCTGGTTGGCCAATTACTTGGGTAGATGTGGGAGGCGGGTGTTACATCTTATACTAGAGGAAGTGTTCCCTAATGTTGTGAAAAGGGAGACCATTGATGTTTCATATTAGAATGCTTAATGCAGTTCCCATTAGAGGAAACTTCATCCAAAAAGTGGCCTCCTAAAGAAAAGTAATAAATTAATAGTTAAAATAATAAGATAAGATTTATGAATTTTCAAGGGAGAAAAAAGAAAACTACTATTTTTAATTGTATTTTTAGCTTATCTCCTTATAGGTTTACTCAAATTTCAAGTGTATACACTCGTTGGGTGTGGAATTAAAGTCCACATCCAAGGGGTACCCATTATGCATACTTTTGAGAAGACCCACATTGATAAAAATAATGGATACATTAAGAACGCTTGTTGAACACGCTTTTTAATGTATCTGCTATTTTTATCGATGTTGTCTTCTCAAAATTATGCATAATGGGTACTTGTTTGATGTGGAATTTAATTATGCATCCAACCAGTATTTGCACTTGAAAGCACCTCTAAAATATTTACATGTACCTCTTCTAAAATTTAAAGCATTTTGATTGCTTTACATATTATGACATGGAAATTACATGAAAATTTCATGGGAATTTTTAGGCTAAAATTTCCTATAATGTGGAATAATTTCAAATTTGGAAAGAAGTTGAATTCTTCTACTGGTGGAAGTGCTTCATAATTATTGAAAAAGGGAGACCATTTAGGTCTCAAACAATGATGGTTTAAGGAAGGTCACCAACCAAATTCATGCTCATGGGGCATGAATATGTCTTTGGCTATAACTCCAAATATGGATATGGCTGACTCAAGATCTAGGCTCAAAAACAGGCTCAGGATGTGACTTAGGCTTGCTTGATGTGTCATTGAATCTTGTAGATGACCATCAATTCCTCCCTATGATATACAAGATGAGAAGATGAAGAAATATCAACTACAATATGTGTCAATACTCGAGAACATTGATTCTGTGGTATGACCGAAATATATTCTTGGTTGTTAAAGCCTATTGCCAAGAAGTGATCCCTCCAAGGTCAATCTTCATTCTTGCAGGAGGCTTGTTTCTAAATCATCTGTTTGAACGATGAGTATTTTTTATGAAAATGATCACATGGGTTAATATCAACAATGTTATTTCACATGGAAAATTTGATTACAGTGTTAACATTTGACAATCTGTGGCTATTGTGGTAGAGGAGAAATAGGTGAAATTGAGCTACCTTGAAGAAACCAAGAACTTTGAAACTGGATGGGTTGAAAATACCCTGAAATATGAAAGGACACATCCATGTCATATCCAAGAACAGTTATGTTTTTTTCTTCAACAAGCTCTTCCCAAGGTCTGATGATGGGCTTGGGAAGTGCAGCCTAAAATTATGCACCTTTATGCAAAATTTCTCCTAAATTGGGCATTGGATGAGAATCAACGTTAGGCTCACTGATCTAATTAGTTTCTAGTTGTTAATGGGATTCCATCTCAAAATCAAATAGATATTTTTTTTGAACAAAAACTAGTTCCGAATGATGTCTTTTCTATTTTAACTCATCTTTATATAGATGTCATTCGAGTTGCAGAAATTCAATCTTGTCTTGTGCATTTTGCAGAAAAAATTTAATATTAGTGTTGGATTGAGGGGTCCTGACCAAGGTTCGGAATTGAGGTTAACCAACAAAACCCTCTTACTATTGGCCCTTTCGGCAGTGACCTGCTTGTGCAAGTCAAAGTCTTACCCAAAGCAATATGGGGGGTGTTGAAACCAGGTTTCCGCACCTTGAGAGTGTTTGTAATGATGTGGGTGCCTTAAAATCCCAAATAACCATAAAAAAACCTTCGCACCAAGAGCCCTAACCAGTAAACCCTTACAAACAGATTTAGGTCAAATATGAAGAATACCTTGCGCAAGTTAACACAACATCCAAAATCAAAGTAATAACCCTTAACATGTAATATCAGAACCTTATATCATCAGATCCATCCAATAAGAATTCATATAAACCCAAACACAGTTGTGAAAAATATCTATTCGCAGACAGTACAAAAATAAAAAATAAGATGCAGAAACATTCATAACATAAACAACAGATGCATATAGAACTTAGATATCCACAACAATATTCCCTTATTACTATCAGTTCAGATCCTTCATACAAAACATTTCAACAACTTACGCACACAAACAGTGGGGTTTGCACACAACATGACTAAGGTCTCCACGCACATAGCCAACAGGAGCCTTCTTACCTAGACAATTTGCACAAAATATCACCAAGTTTCCAGATCTAACATTCACATTCAGACTTATCCAAAACTTGACTTCTTAGAATCGGTCTAGCCATCTATTTATACTATTAGCCTGCACTATTCTATGGTTCACAAACCATGGTTTTCGGCCCCTTGATCTACCTTTTTGACTCATTATAATTTATGAGGAGCTTTGACCCACCCCAAAGCCCCTGCGCATGACTAAAATATTACAAAATATAGCAAAAATGGTTAGACTTAGGGGACCCCGCTCCAACAGGCCCCCAACATGATCCTGTGACTCATCCCAAGTCACACTAGCACTGGATTATTCATTTTTTTCTAGAGCTCCTTGATGACAGGTGAAAATGGTGCCAAGACACCTGCACTTTGATCAACTGTGCTCTGCACTGTCTCCACCAAATTTTCTAAGGTCAGCCCTTCAGTGCCCAAAGTGACACTATGCAATCTCTGGTTTAGGTTCTAGACTACCAGATCAAGGTCCTATGATAGTTTCATGGCCTCATCCACCCATGGATTCATATGATATGTGACTATTTTCTTTTTACGGTAGAGCTCCTCCACCTTGTCCCACAATGTCTGGCTGGTCTGAAGGCGTGTCATTCTCTGAGCAAGGATGAATGTAGGAAAATCCTCTTGCAAGTTGTCAAAATCTTGCTCCTTGGTGCAAATCTCCTTGATAATCTTCTTGACTAATGGATTTGTCTGTAAAGAGGTCCATAGTTCCATGGATTTCTATAGTAGCATCGAACCCTTCTCAACGTCTACAGATATGCTGGTGAATGTTGTCTTTACTAGCATGGCCCATTGCGTGTGCACCTTCGGAGGGGTCTCAGGGTGCAGCTTCACCTGCAATGCAGTAATCTGCTATTTAAAATCTACTTTAACAGACTGAATTTTGGACTTGGAAGCTTTCAAGGCTGTGACCAGGCTCTCAATTTTGTCTTGTGGCACTGCAGAGGCCAGGATGACTACGTCTGGGATCTCCCCACATAACCTATCAATGAAGCTCTCTAGCTCCGCGTGCTGAGCTATGACTGCCTGTTGCGCTGTTTAAGCCTAGGTTGACACTATCGTCTTTATTGCTGCACGCTGCTCGACCTCGCTGATCTGCTGTTGTGCACACGCCTCTCTGCTCTGCAGTTCTTCGAATATGAAGATAGGTAGGGCATGGAGCTACCCACTTGGAAGCTTCTCCAGGTTGATGACGACGATCGAAGTAGACATCAGTATCGCTTGCACCGACCTCTCTTGATCCATGCTTACTTATAATGTATCGGTTTTGAGCTATAGGAACTGCAAACTCAACTGTAAAGCTTCCCCCACTGCTTTGTATTAGGTCTCCATGGTGTTCCAGGGGTCCTTTGATGCTAAAGCGGCTAGATCTACAATTTTTTCAAGGTCCTCCTCTGTCATAGTAACCTCTTCCTCTCCTCCTACCTTGGACCCTTTTCGCTTCTTGCGCGACCATTTAAATGTTTCTCTGCCTTGCTTGGTGCCACACAGATACTCAACAACATCTCGATTGAGGCCATATAAACCTTCGAGGTCCACCTCCTCGTGGCCACCGTCCAACTCTTGATCCTTGACTTTTTCTGCCTCTAGGCCCTTTTCTGTTTTAGCTCCATTAAATTTTCCACCTGTCTCCATGCGCAACATCATTGCATCTTTTGGAGCCATATATTTGGGAGCTAAGCCCAATCTTCCATGCATTTTTCCATGTTTCCACGACATGGTCAACTTCCACCTCCATGACCATATAGGGCAAGGTGTACCAGTTTGAGTCCTTGAACGCCCTGATCAAGACATTATGCCTGGTCACCTGAAATTATACAACACTTTCTTATTTCTCATGTACTTCCAGTGAGAGTCTTGGTCTGGAATAGATAGCTTGTGCCAACGCGCCTTCAAAAAGTAACCAGAAAATTTTGCTTTCTTCAACTTGCTAGGCGTTTGATGAGTCCCATAAGTTCACGTAGTGCACCCCCTCACATACGCTTGAGTCAATTTTAGGAAGGAATGCATTAGATAGGGTATCCCATGCCACCAGCGCAATCAACAATAGAAGCCACGAGTAGCAGAACTGCTTCCCCAGTTCCTATGCCTCACGCACATTTTCCAAAAAATCTTCACATAAAAACTGCAACCATTTATATAACATCCCCTTTTTACATTGCCCCACCAAGGAAATGACATGCCTGAGGGTTATTTTCGGTCAACACTTCCTCATAATCTTGCATCCGAGGATGAGGGTGCCCATGCGCACCACTGATTTAGTGATTTTCTAGACCAGAAAGCACCTCTTATCTTGTCCCAACTTGTATTTGTCCTTCGCCTCCATCACTACTTTCAGCTCGTTGCTCTTCCCAAATCCATTCATTGGATGGGGCCCCTTCTTGGGAAGGTCGGTGATTCGATGGATCAATGCAAAATATATAGGAATTCTCCCCTGAATCCATAGGGAACCCTCATGGACCAAGGCCAACAGTTGGCACATGCAAATGTTGGTGATGGGGTACCTACCTAAATATGGAATATTAAGCAGGTTGAGGACTCCTACATTGTGCAACCCGTGCGCCCAGAGCATCAGCTCCACCTTTCGCACATCGTTGTAAAACTCTCATTCCAAGTAATTCTCTGATGCAAGCTTCAGGAATATTTCTTCATTTGCAAGATCATAATAGTCAAACTTTATCTGGGGGATCTTGTCAAAAATTTCACCAATCAGAGGGACATCTTGAGGGATCAATGACATCTGTCGATACTCATAAGTAGTATCAATGTTTTGTGGCTTGTGTGTAGAGGGCTTCCACAGCTTAACGTAGGGTGACCTCCATGAGCTTGGTTCCACGAACATCTCCTCTTATCTAGCACTCATCGAGTGCTTTGATGGATCACTGATGGGGGATCAGTCGTTGGAGGCTTGCCTTGGGGATGTGACATTCTGCAGAGAGGTGCATAGCTTAGAAGTATCACACTTTGACATATTTCCCTTACCCTTCTCTTTCGCAAGAGTGGACACCACTTCTTCGACTTCTTGAATCACTTCTCTAACACCATCAGACCCCACCTCTATTGAGGATGTAAGGGGCACAGAATGCTCCTCTGCAAGGTTGGTGGTCAGCATTCTCGGGCAAAATATGAACTCGGGATTACTAATGTTAGAAGGGGATTCGTGACCAGACATACAATAATCACATAAAGCAAGATGAAAAAGATTACAAACAATCAAAGGGTGCCAAATATTCAAACAACAAAGGAACCAATTGAGACCCGTGCCCACATTTTTATAAGCCACCCATGGTAAAAACGACCGAATTATCATTAATTGCCACTTACCTTCAAGGAAATGGTAAAAAATCCTCCAATATCGCCTCATTAAATGCAAAATATCCGCTCCATCCAATGGTAATTTCACTTTTCCACCTAGTTTCACTATTCTAATGGCTAGTTCCCTGACCTATGCGTCACCCTTGTGCTGATGTTGCACCTACCTGTGCCCTCCCTCTCTGTTGTGCGTAGATCCTTTGATTCTAATGCTTTGGCCATATAGTCATTTTTTCAACACCGGGTTCTCTCTATACGACCTTAGATGACTTCCATTGAAGTACCCAGGAAGTTCCTCTCCGTGCAACGTGGCCAAGCGAATCGCACCACCGTCAGTGATCTGCTTCACAATATATGGCCCCAACAAATGATTTTCTGAAGTTTTGTGGGTGGTGTGCAAAATGACTATCATATAGCAAGACAAAGTCTTCCTCCTTGAACAACTTCTGCCTGATGTGCCTGTCATGCTAGGCTTTTTCACATGCCTTCTACACTTGCTAGTGGAAGTTAGCAATAAACCAGTTAGCAAGACAAAGTCTTCCTCCTTGAACAACTTATGCCTGATGTGCCTGTAATGCTAGGCTTTTTCGCATGCCTTCTACACTTGCTGGTGGAATTTAGCAATAAACCATTCTTCTTCTAAGGAAATGAGTTGTGCCAACCGTTCCTCCATAATGCGTAGGCTTAAGACGATATACTCCATTGGCATGATGGCTTCCTACCCATAGACCATCCTTAAAGGTGTTTTTCTCATCAATTTTTTGCATGTTGTTCTATAAGCCCATAGCACATAAGGGATGTGCCTGTCCCAATCATCTCGGTTGGCATTACAGATCTTTGTGAGCACATTCTCCAAAATCTTGTTGAAATCTTCTGCTGTGCCATTTTCTTGTGGGTGATAGGGGGTACTCTTCTTGTGATGGATCTATAATTCCTTTGTCAAAACTTTAATTGTTTCAGTAACAAAGTGCATACCCCTATCACTCATCAAAATATTCGGGCATCCAAACCTGGTCAAAATGTGCTCAAAGATGAAGTTTGCAGCAGTATATGTAGTACAATCCTTAATTTCCTTCGCCTCTACCCACCTGGCTACATAATCGGTTGCAGTAATGATATAACATGCTCCAGTATTCTTTCCACAAGGGTTGATTGGTCCAAAAAAATTGATAGCCCATTTTTCAACTGCCCGTAAGACCATCTGCGATTGCAGGGGAATTTCATCTCTACGTGAAGGCTTCCCTGTTCTTTGACATGCATCACAGGCTTGACAATATGCCTCTACACCACTGTGTAGCGTGGGCCACCAAAACCCAACATGCAACACCTTTTGCGTAGTGGCTTTCCCAGCATGGTAACCTCCTACCACTCCTCCATGAGCCTCATCCAATATATCTTGTCTCTCATGTTCCAATACATATCTCCTTAATACTTCATCTGATCCTAATTTATACATCTAACCTACAATTAGGGTGAAATCAAATGCGCACACAACCAACTCCTTTTGTTGGACTGAATATTTTGTAGGCATATTCCAATGTTCAGAAGATGAATAATATTAGCAAAGTGCTCATCAACCACCTTGCTAGTGAAGAGCTGCGCATCTGGTAACCCTTCCTCTAGACTAGTTGGTTCTTCCCCGTTCTTGATTCATGACAGATGATTAGGCCCAAAATTCAGTCTTCTAGGCTTCACAATAATCTCAAAGTCATACTCCTGAAAAAGAAACAACCATCTATAGATCTCCCCCCCCAACATAGGCTTATTGACCAGGTATTTCAAAGCTGAATGATCAGTGAACATTTTGAAGTGCCCTCCTAGAAAATAGTGTCTGTATTTTTGTAGCACGCATACCATAGCCAATTCTTCCCTTTCCATATTTAAGAGTTACGCTCTATGCCGAAGAGATTCCTACTAGAAAAATCTATTGGGTGATCAATGTCTCCTTCTCCTGGTTGCGCTAAAACAACCCCATGTGTTATACCAGGTGCATCCACAGGCACATGAAAAACCTTAGACCAGTTTGGGAATATCAAAATAGGTGTAGTGTCCATTTTCTCCTTTAGAAGCTCAAAGCTCTTCTAACACTCGTCATCCCAGAAAAATGCTACATCCTTCTTGAGCAACTTATCCATTGTCGCAATGATTAGAGCATACCCTTTGATAAAATTTATGTAGTATCCAATGTGTCCTAGGATGGAGCGCAACTGTTTCTCATTGGTAGGAACTTCTAAGTTGATGATAATCATGATCTTGGCTGGGTCTACCATCAATCCTTTCTAACATACGATATGCCCCAGCAAAATCCCAAAAGGTACACAGAATATGCACTTCTTCAGGTTGAGAGAAATCCGGTGCTTCCTACAAGTGTCAAGCATCATGCACAAGTTCAACACATGTTTCTTTACCAATCCAAACACTTTCCAGTCATCAAAATATAACTCTAAGAATTTATGCATGAATTCCTTGAACACAACCATGACCACGCACGAGAATATTGCAGGTGCATTTTTCAATTTGAATGGCATGATAGTGTATTGGAAAGAACCCCATTCAGTGGCGAAGGTGGTCTTGTTGCAGTCTTCTGCTGCAATTCAGATCTAATAATACCCTGAAAATCCATTGGTAAATGAATAAGCTTCTTGTCCTCCTACTTTATCCAGTATTTCATCAGAGAATGGAGTAGGAAAATGGTCATGCACACAGGAATCATTCAACTTGCGAGATCTACATAAATCCTTAGTTCTCCTTTGGTCCTATTCTCTTGAACCACCATCGGGCTTACCCAATTAGATTGTTTGACTGGGTCAATGATGCCTGCGACCACCATATTTCTAATTCTTCCTTTTATTTTTTCTTATATTTGGGGTAATCTAGTTTCGGCGTAATATTCATAACACCAAAGTCCCCTAGAATTCCCTTCAACTCAGGGATCTTTGTAGAAAACAAGTCCTGATACTCTATCAACAGCTCTGAAATATTTCCTACTGTATCATCATCCCAGTAGTCCCAAATCTTGGCCAACTTGGGCTACCCTTCTGTCCCAATATTGACTTCCATGAATTTCAGAAGTTTAGTAACATCCACCATCCCTAATGCGGATCCTACAACTGTGTGCTCGCCTTCCGATTCCAGAATATTAACATTCCTTGGGTAATCTTCATTATCCTCTATTGAAATATTTCTACAATTGACGATGTCTTGCATCTGTGCATCCCAGGCCAGCGCAACACACTCTTTTTGGGGCCGAGATTCGTCAAAGACCAAAGCATCTATGTCATGCAGGGCTTCATCCAATTTTTCTAAGCCACCCACAGCGCCAAAGGTTTCTAGGAAATATTCAGTCATTGTAAACCAGTCTCGAGTACCTCAGCGTAGCTCATCCTGTAGATACCAAGTAGTAGGTACCAATCCCAATGAGTGGAAAAACCTATGACTGCATTCATTCCCTGTCTTTTCATCCCATACCTCCATCCACATGGTTAGGTGCTTGTGCGGATCTCCCTGACCATAGAATAATTCAATTGGTGGAGTGGCTGGAGGTTCAAAGCACATTGTCATAATTTGTCTACATTCTTCCCATTCATGGAAAGTTCCTTTGTGTGTCTCCCACCAACGTGCTGGGGTTGCGCGCATAGCCAAATCAAGTGCCCAGAATCTTCATTCCTCTGGGACAAATTTTTCTAATGCTTCTAAAAATTATTTGACACTACCAGAACCATAAAAGTAGGGTAGTTCTGTTACCTCATAGGAGATGCATCGGAAGTTCTTAGTGATATTGAGGTAGCACAATGCAAAGACATCGTGCAACTGGTTCTTCTAGTTCTCCATTTCAACATCAGAATTAGAAAAATAGGAGCTATCCTTCTCCCAGTTCAACATGCCATCAGCAGTAGGGTTGATCCACTCTTTTTCCTACACATTCAGCTTATAGATATGGTCAAAATCATCCCTTTCATGCACTGCTTCTGTGTATCACTCTCCTTCTGCTAGGTCCAGTGGGACTATCACCCGTGTACCATTATTCTCAAAAATCATACTTCTGCGCTTCAGGTTAATGATGCCTCCCATATCGATGGCCCATTGTAAATTTATTTAGATGTTCTATGATTGATGCAACTTTAATCTCTCTTCAATACTAGACAGCAATCACATAAACCATAAAGTAAAATGCTGATAGAACATGTGAGTAGATCAACAAAAGACAAGCCAGAAACAGATAAGAGTGGTGGTGCGTTACGACGGTCAACATGATACTTCAACCAGCAAAGTATCAATATGGTCAGCTAACCAGCAATGTCACACAACCCTTAGATCAACAAAATGTTCAACCTAAATTCAACCTTAGAAAAGTCAACGCTGCCCCAGAAAAGTCAATGCAAAAAAAATTAATTCAAAGTCAACATAGCACAGTCTACGGTCAACCTTTGACCTCGGTTCTTGTGCCAAAATGTACAAACTACAAAAATCAAAGTCTATGCCAAAATTCAGCTTTGTTTGACTATGCGTTGACTAAAGTCAATGCTGGTCAAACCTGTGGTGGAAACCCTAGCTACAGCAGAAAAGTCTTCATCCTTCTCCCATGTGTGAACTGCAGATGGCCTCCAAGTAGCTCGAACCAATCAGAAGAGGAGAAAGAAGGTGTGAGGATGAGATGAGTGAAATTTCCTCCAACATTGACTTTATTTATATCAATCACTGAGGGTGTGTGACACATTTGTTGGGGGTACAAAACCTTAAAGCCAACCTGCACATATTTGAATATATTAGAAAATAAATTCAAAATGAATGTTCTGCTCTTTGGATCAAGATGATCTTTAGATCAACCTTGTACCTTTCTGAAAGAGGAACCCAATAAAAATATTGGTATCTTCATCTGAGCATCACAACATGGAGTTTGGACCTAGTTGTCCAAATTTAACACTCCCTCTCAACTAGGGAGAACTCCATCCACCTGTGCAACCCAAAAATCGTGCTTCATCCCACCGTAACTTTCTTTTTTGGCTTATTTATTTCAGAATAGAGGTGGGTCCATCACAAAGACATCATTCCCAGCTAACATATTCAACCCAGAGGTCTGAAACCTCTATAGGACTCACAAAGAGTCTCATACCAACCCGAAGTTGGTTTATCTGTCCCAAAGTCAGTAGGAGGTCGAAAACCTCACTTGGACTCAAGAGAGTCATATACTAACCCGAAGTCAGATGGAGGTCTGAAATCTCTCTAGACTTGATCCCAGATCAAGTGGTTGGACCATGCCATCTTAGATAGAGAGTACGATAATATATGATGCATCCATCAGTATTTGCTACTAGTCTCTAACTTTTCCCACCTCACTGGCCAAATGAGAGGTACTTCCCATGAGTCTGGAACTCAAATGGGTAGGATGCATATAGGGCACATATAATGAGAGGTAAACCAGCTCAATCATCACAACGGTGGGGTAGAAGCACAGATAATGAGAAGCTATCACCAAAGCCCCCCAGAGCTCCAAGAGATCATCGTCCAACAAGACCCTCATCTTAGGGTCATTCCACGATTCCAATATTCTCACAGGAAGGTTAGGAACATGACCTTCCCAAAGGGCATTGTGAGAATATCTGCGACCTGCTCATCAGTTCCTATATGATCGAGCCTTACGACGCCTCGTTGTACCATATCCCGGATAAAGTGGTACCAGCCATTAACATGCTTGGATCGATCATGGAACCCGGGATTTTATGACAAATGAATCCCCCTCTGTTTATCACAAAGGATAAGGGTGGCATCTAGCACATGCTCGAACAACTCACTAAGAGCTTTCACAACCAAGTGACTTCACAACGGGCCATACATGCTGCAATGTATTCGGCCTCAGCGGTGCTCAAGGCTACCATATTCCATTTCCTACCCGAAGCAGATCTACGTGTGAAGCAGCCTCCAGATGTGCTCTTACAATCCACCACACTACCAGCCTAATCAGCATCAGTATATCCAAGGAGTTTCATGCTTCTGACAGTGTATCTCAGCCCATGGTCTATCGTGCCCTTGAGATATATCAAAAGTTTCTTGGCACCAACCTAGTGAATGTCATGATCAACCATGTGTTGACTCAAAGTGTTCACTGCACAACATACATTTGGACGGGTGTTCACTAAGAACATCAGGGCCCCTATGAGTTTATGATACTCAGTAGGATTAGCTAACAAAGGCCTAGCAACGCTGCCACTCAACTTCTTAAAGTTGAGCTACATCAGTGTCAACGTGGACTTACAGTCCACCATACCAAATCTTTCCAAAAGCTTCACAATGTACTTTCATTGAGAAAGGAAAATCTCGCTAGGTCTCTGCTAGACCTCCAAGCCTAGGAAGTAGTGCATCAGTCCTAGGTATTTCATCTTCAACTCAGCAACGAGCTCCCTCTTACACTGACGAATGAGAGGGTCAGCACCTGTCAGGAAGAGGTCGTCTACATACAACACCAGAATGAGAGGCTTCTCTCTATCAACCTTGAAGTAAAGGTTTGGATCAACATTACTACGAGTGAAGCCCAACTTCATCAGGTAGCTATCTATCCTCTCGCACCAAGCTCTGGGTGGTTGTTTCAGCCCATAGAGTGCTTTCTTCAACCTGCAGACATGGGTGTCCTGATCTTGGACTTCGAACCCCAGAGGTTGCTCTACATACACCTCTTCCTTTATCGTACCATGCAGAAATGCGGTCTTCACATCCATCTGATGAAGACTCCATCCTTGTGTAGCAGCAAGGGATATGATAGATCGAATAGTGGTATATCGGGCCACAGGTGAAAATATGTCATCATAGTCTATGCCTTCCTTTTGAGAGAAGCCACGGGCAATGAAACTTGCCTTGAAATTTTTAGCACTTCCATCAGATCCATGCTTGATCTTGTAGAGCCATTTCGAGGTGACAACTGCTTTGTCCTCCGATTTTGGAACCACATCCCAGACATCATTCTTCATTATGGACTCATACTCTTCGTGCATAACATCCTTCTAGACTTGATGCTTAGAACCAGGCTCAAATTGTACAATAGTACTCATGGCTGCTAGATACCCTTGGTATCTACTCGGCTTCTTGCTTTCACGAAATTCCCCCCTTGGGGCCATATGTCCCTAGGCATCCTCGAGAGTGTCCCTGAGCCATGATGGTCTCTTCCCTAGTGAAGGAGGTGGATCAATTGGGTCCATTGGCCCTTCAGCATCGAGCATCGTCTCATCCTTCGGTTCTTCTTGATTTCCAGGCCTCGCCTCATGATATTCTTCAGATCTCGGAATATTGACTACTTTCTTTAGGGAAGCATCTTCATCAAAAATGACATCGTGGCATATATTTACTTCCCTTTGACCAGGCACATAGACTCTATAGGCTTTCGAAGTTTCGTTGTAGCCCACAAACATTCCCTTCTTCCCAGAAGCATCCAACTTTATCTTCTTCTCTTTTGACACATGAAAATAAACAAGACATCCAAAAACTCTAAAATGTGAGACGTCAGGTTTTTTACTAGTGAAAACCTCTTCAAGAGCTTTGGATTCCAAGGCAAAATGTGGGCATCGATTTTGTATGTACATAGCAGTGTTTGCATCTTCTCCCCACAGAATCTTTGATAGACCCTGGTCACATAGCATTGCACGGGAAACTTCCCAATGGTCTTGTTATTTCATTCAGAAACGCCATTCTGCTCAGGAGTATAGACAATTGTGGTCTCCCTCTTAATGCCATCTTCTATGCAAAAGTTCTTGAACTCATTCCTCTCATATTTAGTGCCTTTATTAGTCTATCAGATAGTATCATATGTCATTTCTCCCAATGGAATTCCTCCAACCTGGTAGAGTGTATCAACTCTAAACCCAATCATGATAGCTTCCTTGAAGCTCTTCTTCCAGATACACACCTTTCCATTAGTGAATGCCACATTGAAACATTTTTCTTCCATGGCCGATATAGACACAAGGTTCTTCTTCAAATTTGGTACATATAGTACATCCTGGAAGCGGAGGACTTGACCTTGAGACAAGTGGAGGGTCACAGTCCCTGTCCCTTTCACAGGATATGTGGCATTATCTCGAAGGATAATTTCCAGATTAGTATCCTTCTCAACCATATCAGAGAGTGCTTCCTTGAACCCAGTGATGTGCCTTGAGGCACCACTATCTATGAACCAGACATCCATAGTGTTGGGTGGAGATGCAACAGAGAGGGTAGATACAAGAATGAATTCCTTTCTTTTATCAACAAAATTTGATTCCTCATACCTGGAATTTCCCAACCGTTTGAAAGGTTGACTATTTCCGTCGGAGGAAGCCTTCCTCTTTCCCTTTGACCTATTATTCCTTCGATTGTTGTTGTTGTCATCACCATCGGGAGAATCCTTCTTGAAAGGACATTCACTAGCATAGTGACCTGGCCTGTGACAAGTGTAACACTTGCCCTTCTTTCCTTGGGCCCCTGCTCTTCCTTTATTCTTTGGACCACCAAATTTCTTCTTTCTAGAATGACTAGCATAGGAAACATTTCCTTCATTTTCATACTCCTTCATTCTTGTCTCTTCTTGAACGCATCTCAATAGTACTTCATCAAAGTTAGGTATCACATTTTTATTGAGAATGGTAGTGCTGAACACATGCCATTCGGATGGGAGACCTCCAATTTTGGTGAGTAGCATTTCTCGATCAACTATTGTCTCCCAAATAGCCAGAAAATTGTTCCTAATCTCGTTCATCTTTAGAAAGTATGATTGAACAGAATCATCCCTGCCTTTCTTCAAATTCTTCAATTGATTCTTGAAGAATAGGACTTGATTCGCACTGTTGGCCTTCAACATGTTCACCAACTTATCATACATTTATTTTGATATTCCCAGCTCAGAGATGTAGGCAACTAAACTCTTGTGAATTGAGTCCCTGAACATCATCTTTGCTTTGATCTCTCCCTTCTTATACTTTGTTTTCGCGGCAGCAGTTGTAGTGGATGGAGGCTCTTGGATTTTACCCTGCACATAGTCCATGACATCTTGGCCTTCCAACATAAGTTCCAATGTCATCTTCCAAACATGGAAGTCATCCTTCCTAGTCAATTTGTCAATAGCCTTGAAGTCATTATAGTTTAAGGAACCCATCCTCTTCTTCAGTGATTGCTACAAATTAGGGCTTTGTCTTCACCTCAGCTCCGATACCATGTAAATTTATGTAGATTTTCTATGCTTGATGCTAATTTACATTTTCTTCAATACTAGACAGCAATCACATAAACCATAAAGCAAAATGATGATAGAACATACCAGTAGATCAACAGAAGACAAGCTAGAAACAGATAAGAGTGGTGGTACATTACGACGGCCAACATGATTCTTCAACTAGCAAAGTCTCAATATGGTCGGTTAACCAGCAATGTCACACAACCCTCAGATCAGCGAAACGGTCAACCTAAAGTCAACCTCAGAAAATTCAATGCAAAAAAAGCAAGTCAAAGTCAATGCAGCACAATCTACGGTCAACCTTTGACCTCAGTTCTTGTGCCAAAATGTACGGACTGCAGAAATCAAAGTCTATGCCAAAATTCAGCTTCGTTTGACTATGCGTTGACCAAGGTCAATGTTGTTCAAACCTGCGGTGGAAACCTTAGCTACAACATAAATGTCTTCGTCCTTCTCCCACGTGTGAACTGCAGATTGCCTCCAAGTAGCTCGAACCAATCAGAAGATGAGAGAGAATGTGTGAGGATGAGATGAATGAAATGTCCTCCAATGTTGACTTTATTTATATCAATCACTGAGGGTGTCTGACACATTTGCTGGGGTACAAAACCTTAAAGCCAACCTGCACATATTTGAATATATTGGAAAATAAATTCAAAATAAATGTTCTACTCATCAGATCAAGATGATATTTAGATCAATCTTGCACCTCTCCGAAAGAGGAACCCAATAAAAATATTGGTATCTTCATATGAGCATCACAACATGGAATTTGGACTGAGTTGTCCAAATTTAACACCTATCCAATCCTAACATTGCAGGGTAGGGGTCTACATCATCCACAATTTGTATAACCTCAAAATCAACACATACCTTCACTCCAGTGATGTCTACAACAACTTGCGGAAGCCTGCCAAGAGGAATGATCTTTTGTTGATTGGCCATGCGTAGCTAAATGGTGGACCATTCCCACTTTGGCTCTCGCATTTTTCTCTAGGTTTTCTTAGGTAAGACATTTGCATCAAACCCTAGATCCAAGATGACCTGATCCATCTCATAATATCCAATATGCACAGTCATGCACATCTCCCTACTAGTTTATAAACCTTGTTCAGAACCTTCGTTTCTGTCTGCGAAATCTCTTTTTCTGCGCAACTGTCTATCAGGGCCTAGAGATTGTCTACTACCTTATGATTGCACAATAACTTAATGAAGGCTTGTAGGAATGGTTTAACTTCGTCATCAGATTTTGGTTCCATGCAAGTTCCTTACATGGA
The DNA here is from genome assembly GCA_034641835.2 of Pinus albicaulis. Taxonomy (NCBI): domain Eukaryota; kingdom Viridiplantae; phylum Streptophyta; class Pinopsida; order Pinales; family Pinaceae; genus Pinus; species Pinus albicaulis. The sequence continues at coordinate 568,982,016 of CM076569.1, read as the reverse complement.
TGCTCCTCCATCAGCAAAATCCTTTCTGGCTTCAATTAAAAACTCTTTTTCTTTCTGTAGGTTGAGGCTTTCCTTCTTGTTAGACACCTTTCTGATCAGTGGTTTTGTGATAGCCTTTTCCTCATTTCCTTCATTGGTAATACTACTTCATGTAATTACAATCACACTTGGACCATCGTCGTGTGGTTCAGCCTTAACCATCTGTATGATTTTCATTGGTGTCTGATACTTTTCCTCCATTTTAGCTATTAACACATGACAATATTCAATTACATGATCAAATTTCCTATAGTACCTCGATGATTGTCGTGAAGGGTTCACGCAGTTGCGCGCATAGTGTCCAACATCTCCACAGTTGTAACAAATTAGCTTCCCTCTCCCTCAGCCTACACCTCCACACCTCCCCCTTCCCTGTCCTCTTGCTAGGGATCCACCTCATCCGAAGGGATATGCTGGTGACGAAGGGTCAACCTGCACTCTGTAAATATTCCCTCTGTCGATCATCATGTCATACGTTCGGCAGTTGTACTCATCATGACCAACTGAAGAGAAAAATCATCGCCATTGTTGCTTCAGTTTTGGTACATAGGCTCCTAACCGTGGGAAGCGGTCTATATCATGTCGCCCAACCACCCAAAAATAAACACACCACAGTGTGGGGGTATTAGGCCCAACAACATCTCTCGGGCGCAGCGGACTCAGTCCCCCAACTTGCATATAATCCGACAGTAGAGGGCACTGATCTTTGGTGTGGCCAGATCCCTTGCAGCGTATGCACCAAACATCCATACTAACTTCTTTACCCTAGTTTCTTCATAAATTTTTAATTTCTAGTTACATAACTTCTTATAATTGGCTCTGACTCTGTAGCGCTCCAAATTGAGCATCATCCCTCGGTGCAACTTCTAACTTCATAGAAATTTCCAGGGATTATTCTTGTGAATCAATCTTCTGCTGACCCATAGGCCTGCACAGATGTGGAAATAGCATGGCAATGAACCATTCCTTATGCTTTTTGTCATCGTAAGAAAATCCTCCATCACTAATGGTTTGCTTTAGTTTTTGGTTAGCTTCCCAAGATAATTCCATAGGCCCTTTCTTAATATCTTTCAGTTCTATTACGGATTGAGAATAAGACTTTGGCTTTCAAAAATATTGCTTCAGGGCATCCTTGATCTCCTGGACTATGGGATCCACATGTTGAGCAAGGTATCCCATGAACCAATCTAAAGCATGACCTTCAAAGGCCATAACTGCTCTCTCTTAACATCATCCGTATTGACATTCTGTGCAGTCCACACCGCATTCGCCACAAACCAAAATCGGTTCATATCCTCATCCCCCACACCCTTAAAGGTAGGTAACTTCATATGCACGACCATATTTTCCGTAGGTGGGGTTGGTGGTAGGGTAGGAGGATTCTTACCCCTACACAAATTGGATGGTCATATAGTAGGAGGGCTAGTTTCAATGTGTGCAGCCTCGATTTCATTTATGCCAGGGGAATTTATCAAAAGAATGTATACATATCTGTCCCCTCTCTAGTTGACCTGATAATATTTACCACTGTGCGTAGTACTTTCGTTCTAATCAGGGGTCATTCACTCGACGTGGCTGCACAAAATACCATTTTCACACAATAGCATCTTAATTAGAAGAGGCAGAGTTTGTAAGAACTTACCCCTTAATACCTTGAAAAATATCCTTTTAGCTTCAGAGTAGGACACAAACAGATCAAATGCAAACTCTGTTACAAACCCGCCCAAGACACTGTAAACCCAGTGATCTATAGTTCGAGTAATGGAATTAGCAGTCTTCTCTAGCTGTTGGATCAATTCAGGGGTCCACTACGTGACCTGATCATCCTTCCAACAGGTTTGGAATTCTACTAACCTTGCCAACCACTCTTGTAGTTCGTGTGAAAAGGTTACGAAGAAGATCTCATGCACTTCAATGAAAATATACTTATTCCTCCACTCTTCAACAGACAAATTCTTACTTTTATTTTCTTTTAGGGAAAATTCCTGAATCTATTTTTCAAACCAGTCCTCAAGTTTAGGCTTTAATGGCTACCAATGACCTCTTGGCATAACCCAACCTCTCTCAAAATGTTCCCGGTCCCAGCAACAGACCCATTTGTTGGCTTGAGGGGTCTTGACCCAAGTTTGGAATTGAGGTTAATCAACAAAACCCTCTTACTACTAGACCTTTCGGCAGTGACCTTCTTGTGCAAGTCAAAGTCCCACTCGAAGCAGTAAGGGGGGGTGTTGGAACTAGGTTTCCGCACCCTGAGAGAGGTTTTAATGATGTCGGTGCCTTAAGATCCCAAATAACCATAAACATACCTTTGCAACAACGTCCCTAACCAGTAAACTCTTACAAACAGATTTAGGTCAAATACGCAAAATACCTTTTGCAAGTTAACACAACATCCAGAATCAAATTAATAACCCTTAAAACATAATATCAAAACCTTATATCATCATATCCATCCAATAAGCATTCATATAAACCCAAACACATTTGCATAAGAGATCTATTCACAGAAAATACAAAAATCGGAATAAGATGCAAAAACATTCATAACATAAACATCAGATGCATATAGAACTTAGATATCCGCAACAATATTCCTTTATTACTATCAATTCATATACTTCATACAAAACACTTCAACAACCCGTGCACACAGTCAACGGGGTACCCACATAGCAGGACTAAGGTCTCCACGCACACAGCTAGTAGGAGCCTTCTTACCCAAAAAATCCACACAAAATATCACCAATTTTCCATATCTAACATTCACATTCATAATTATCCAAAAAATGACTTCTTAGACTTGATCTAGCCATCTATTTATACTATTAGCTTGTGCTACTCCCTTCATATACCCTTTTGACCAATTACAATTTATGAGGGGATTTGACCTGCTCCAAAGCCCATGAGCACGACTAAACTATTACAAAATATAGCAAAAATGGTCGGACTTAGGGGACCCTGCTCCAAAAATCAACAAGAGTGGTTTTGTTGATTTTGATGTGTCATCAATAGTATTAAATATCAGAGTATTTAGTAATTATAATACTCCATCAACCATTTTTCGATTGAAGATTATTGGTTAATTCAAACTATGGAGGGGTGTTCAACCCAAATTAAGTGCTTCTACTCCCAAATAACTTAGAAGTGCGAAAAAAACTTGTTGAAAAGATATTACCAACACAAAATGTAAGTACAATTCCAAACTTGGATATCAAGAACAAAAGAAAGCTATTGTCCAGACCACTTATATATCACAAAGAGAAGAATCTTGATGCAATCTTGAGCTTGATGATTGTTCAATGAATTGAAATTACATATCCACTCAAACATGTGCATGAATTGTATGAACACACACATAGACTACAACTTCAATGTCATGCTACCTGTTGATAAAAGAAACCAATGTAATAGGTATGGAATCAACCCAAATACATGGTTGTGGAGTGTGAGAGATAAATTGGGGAGCTGATTTTGTGCAACCTAGTACCTGCTACGAACAACCAACATCCCATGGTTTCATTTCTTTTGTCAATTCCACCATGTGTATGTTAATGAGTCATATTCTACAAACATTATGAACCTTTATGGTAGGCTCTGGAGCAATTATTATGATCAAATTTTCCATGGATGAAACTTAGAGGCAGAGAATTCATATATGCAGGACAACCTATTTTATTTTTGGACAAAATAAAAACAAGAAAAGTGAGGGTTTTGATGTTATTATCTCTCTATCAGTGGTCTTAGATTTGAGTCTAGGAAGATTTCGTATGTGGCTTGACACAATAGTTTCTTTGGATTCCTTTGATGAAACATGTTTTGATGTTAGGGTTCGATTCTTGGTAACTCAACAAGTGCCAAAGATGCATCATAAAACCCAAGGGAAGATAAAACTCATTGGCATTCACTAGATGATCTTATTTATCATTTCGATGTGTTCTCACCAGTACTGACGTGCAAATAATAATTGATACAAAGCATCACCTCATAATTTGAGGAATCCTTTGGAATATTTTGAAATCACGTTAGATGATGTTCAAATCCCCTCAGTTTTGAACCACATCCCTACCAAAGACTAGGTTTCATGGATGCCAATATCAGATAGAAAAATAAAATATAGGCTTGAATATGAGACAATTATGAAGGAAAATGGGGATGTGATGGTTGATGTCACCAAAGATGTGAAGAAAATGGTTGAAACCTCTAGAGTGGTTGTTGGATGAAAATTTATTGCCTGTGGGTAGTCACTGAAGGATCTGGGAAAATTTATCCATCGTCGTGTTCCTCAGTCGCTCGAGGGCTTCCTCGAGAAATATTTTGAAAGGATCTCCTACTCCCTCGTATTTCTTTTCTTCCACCATGGGAGATCGTCAGGGTTTGAGAGGTTGGTATTGAAAAGGTTCAACTAGTTCGATCCCTAACTCCTTATACCCTGAACTCATTGGGGACATGCAAAGAAAAATAGAGAAAGAGAAGACCACTCTGATACCACTAATCTAGACTTATGTAGGAACACAAAAAAATATAGATACAAACATAAACACAAAGATGCAACAGAAATAAAACTTCATTTCATTAATATCAAAGAATTGAAATATGCTTACATACATAATGGAAATAAAATAGTTGAGGCGATGGTAGCTTATATCTGAGAAGAGATGTGGTGGCTACATGCCTCCAACCTGTGTTACAATGAGGCTTAAGGGCCTTTTTATTATTGAACAATGAAGGAAAGCCCTAAAAAACCAAAACCCTAACCCCAAGAGATGAAACACCAAGAGTTTGTGGACCTCATAAGTCCTAAAATCCACAATTTCAACACCCCTTCTACAAAATTTCCCACAACACCATTTTGTACCCTAGTGGACTTAGGGCTAAATTTGTCCTTAGGTGGTGGAGTTGATCACATTGGATTCATGAAGGAATCCTCTATCTAATGGCATATGAGTTTAAAATTTTTGAGTTCATATGATATTTTTCATCTAATTTATTTTAAACATAATGTTTGAATTTTTTTTGAATTGTTTTAAATAGGTTGAATAAAAAATCAATACCATAAAATATACACAACGATTAAAAAAAAAAAAACACTATCTTCGTTTACGAGTCCTCTTCAAAAAGGTACTTTTTGTTTTCAAATTAATTAAACAGTTGAAAATAACTTACATGAACACATATGTATGCAAAATGAAATTGAAATATTACTTTGCCAACTTTGAAAAATAATTAAAAATATAATTTTGTATAAAAAAAATTATTTTAATATGAAAAACTTAGCTCTCTCCATGTAGATCATATATATATATATATATATATATATATATATATATATATATATATATATATATAACTTTAAATATTTTCATGCTACATGAACACACACATAACTCTTAAAATGTGTAAAAAATTGCAAGGAAAAGCATTTCATTTAATGGAAAATTGACATATTATATGGTCACACTAAATATTTTTGAAAGAATATCATGTGGACAACAACATAATTCTCCACAATTTGTCTTTTTACTCCGAATCAAAATTGACAGTGCTTATATGAATTTTGAGGGCTTCAATTTGATAAAAGAGGAAAAACTTGAAATTTCATCACCACAATTAGCTTAAAAGTGTAACCCATCTTCATGCTTTCACCCAAAGGAAAGCCAAAATTTTCACTGGTAAGTGCCAACCAAGCCAAGAAATTGTTCAGTTCCAACAAGAAGTATGTTTTGTTATTTTAAAGAGAAAATCAGTTTGTAGATGAGTCAGTAAGAGGTAAGGCATCCCTGGAGGGGTATACTAAGAAATAAAAATAACTACTAGAGGAATTTTTGTAGGTATACAAGGACATGTTCAAAGATCCTAAAGGGTTACCACCTAAGAAGGAAGTGGAGCATGAGATCCAACTATTTCCAGACTCCCCATTACCAAACATTGGGCTATATAGGTAGGTTGTTATAGAAGCAATTTAGGTGAAGAAAAACTTGTAGTAGTTGTTGGAACAAGGTGTCATTCGACCGATTACATCACCATGTGGGTCACCCATCATCATTCTGCCAAAGATGGACGAGACTTAACATATGTGTATAGATTACAGGTCATTGAAGAAAATCATGCTCAAGAACATATACCCCCTGCCCAAGATAGATGATATGTTGGATCAATTGTAGCAAACAAAGTACTTCACCAAGTTGGACTTGAACTCTAGATATCACTAGGTTTGAGTCAAGGAAGAAGATACCTGGAAGACTGCCTTCAAAACTAGGAAAGGTTTGTATGAGTGGTTATTTATGCCATTTGGCCTATGTAATGCACCAACTAAATTTATGATATTGATAAATGACATATTGCACCCTTCTATAGATTCATTTGTTATTGTATTTTTGGATGATATACTGGTATACAATGCTACCTGGGAGGAGCACATCTCACATTTGACGTAGGCCCTTGAGACATTAAAGAAGCACCAGTTTCTAGAAAATCTCAAGAAGTGTGATTTTGCACAACAATATTTGGTGTATCTAGGATATGTGATAGGTGGAAGAGAGCTAAAGATATATCCTTCCAAGATGGAGGCCACCATGAAATAGTTGGTGCCTACTAATATTTCTTAGGTTAGGAATTTAATTTGGGAAACACAGTACTTGAGGAAATTCATAGCCTCATTTTTAGTGGCATCAATATAGCTCCTCACCATAACAACAAGTGGCAAGAGTTTCCAGTGGGGATAGGGTTATCATAGGGCTTTCAAGGAACTAAAGAAGAAGATTAGTCAAGAACCATTATAACATTTCCAAAATTGTGACAAACCTTTGAAGTGGAAACAAATACCAGTGGGTATGCTATGGGAGTTGTCTTGATGTAGGGAGGAAGGATTGTATGCTGCCATTCTAAAATATTTCATCGGTCGGTTTTTAACTACCCTACCTATGACAAAGAGCTCTATGCCCTAGTGCAAGCTATGAAGAAGTGGAAGCACTATTTAATGGGAAAGGGCATAGTAATCCACACATATCAGCAACCATTATAATGTTGAGATTCAACAAGAAGATCATAGTGAAAATGAAGCACCTACACTAGGATGGAGCCTCCAGCTATTTTTAGGTGTACCTCTATTTATATATGTATGTGCAAATTCTATTTATAGAATGCATGTCTACTATTATTATCCCTTAATACTATTTGGACAATAAACTATATTCTATTCTCAATGAACACTTGGAAATAGCTAACTGAAGTGGAAAATCAGTTAGCTAAAGGAATTTCAAGTTAAGTGGTTGGTTGGTGGGAAATGCATGTTGACTTAGTTGTAACTGTGTGATTCAAAGTTGTAATAGAGTTGGAAGTGTAGTTATGTAAGTTGTAAAGTATTTTAACTCAGTTGTGCTAGTTGTAACTGAAGATACACTAGTGAGAGATCAATTGAATTAATTATCAATTAATTCACAATCAGTGGTCTCACATGCAATTGAAGATTTACTATTATTAACTGCATGCATGTCAGATCCATTGGGGACCCAATTGAGTTCTAGGTGAAAGGGAAGTAAAATATTAGTTGTGACATTATCCGGTTGTACACATGCAACCACACACACATTGGATGTTCCCATGAGGATCACACAGTCAAGGCATGCAATATTGCATTCATTCAGGAATTGCTATCAGTAGGGATTGCACAGTGTAGGCAGGCTATCTGGAGACAGTAAATGGGCTAAGCAACTTGACAATTTTTGTATGACAATGTGAGACAATTAGATCATGTAATGAGAGCTCTTGGATTGAAGCTTTGTATGTAATTTTTTCATGATCCATGATATAATATACAATAGAATATAGTGGGGTTTTTAGCTATAAGCATTCCCGGGTAAATTATCTATGTTGTGTGTGATTGATCTTTCTTCATGATATTGCAATTGGCGATTGTGTTTTAAATTTCCGTAAAGATTAGTAGAAGAGATTCTTTATTTAGCAGTAGCATATTTTTAGATCAAGAGAATCCAGGACATACATGTATTTTGTATAATTTCTGCATGGTATTAGAGCACAGGAAATTGCAGTATTGAAGCAGGATCTGAGTTTGTTGGTGGAAAGAATTCGAATTTGTAGAAAGAATTTCTTGGTTCTACAGTTGATTCAATATTGAAATGGATTTCAATGGCTTGAGGTTAGAGTATGCACTTGAGGGAAGCTCGAACTACATTACTTGGAAGGAAAAGATGGAGTCAGTACTCGAAGAAAATGGCTTGAAGTAATTCATTGACAATGATGTTCCTAAGCCTGCTTCGTCAGATGTTGCCAATCTTGATGCATGGCAAAAGAAAGTGGAAAAGGTGAGGAGAATCTCGTTGGAGGGAGTACGAGACCACATTATCTCAAGCCTCCATTGGAAAGCCACACCATATGATATGTGGAAGGCTTTGACAAATATATTCTAAAGTAGCAACGACCATAGGAAATTGGCACTCAAAGATAAACTTAGGAAGATCAAGATGGAAAAGGGCGACAACATTCCAGAGTATCTCACGAAGTTTTTCCAATGCTAGGATCAACTAGAGAGTGTAGGAATAACTGTTGTTGATGATGATTTGGTGAGATTGGCTCTTTTTGGATTTCCTAAGTGTTGGCACAGTTATGAAGACTCTGTCAACAGATGAGAAAAATTGTTGGATTGGGAACGACTGTGGTCGAATTTGGTGCAGGAGGAGTTCAGGAGGAACACCAGATGGTTCTTTATAAAAGCATGATGATGAAGAGGATTGCGCTTTGGATACTAAGGCAAAGAAGGGGAAGGGGAAGAAATTCCATTCTAAATCTGAGGCTAAAGGCAAGAAGCTGGATATGTCCAAGGTGAAGCGTTTTCATTGCATGAACATGGGCATCTTGCTACTAACTATCTACAAAAGAAGAAGAACAAGAAGGCTGCTGGAGCTGCAGCTGGTGAGGCCCTTGCCTCGAAATTTGAGCTTGAATTCTCCTTGATTGCATGCATGGTGTCGAGTGCATTGGGATTGATGTGGTATTTGGATAGTGGCACTTCCTTTCACATCAAGGGAGATAAGGAACTTTTCAGTGACTTGGAGGAGAAATATCTCTAGATGCATATAGAGATGGGAAAAAATAGACGGTACAGTGCTACCAAGATTGGTACCATTACCTTTCAAATGGATTCAGGTAAGCCATTTCAATTGAAATATGTTATGCATGTTCGAGGTCTGAAGAAAAATTTGGTCTCAGTCGCAATGTTGGAGGAAAGAGGCTATGACATTGTTTTTAGTGATGGAAAAGCTTTCCTGCGACACAAAACAACGAGTCAAGCCAAGAGGATAGGGATTAGAGTTAAGAATCTCTACAACCTGGAGGTAGATGGTTGCGCTGCCATGATGGGAAAGGCGGAAAATGTGGTGATCCGGGATGAGGACGAATTATGGCACAGGTGATTGGGTCATCTTCATCATGGATCCTTGAAAGTCATGCAACAAATATCTATTGTACTTCCAATGGGAATACTTTCTCAGTTAGATCAGTGAAAGGGTTGCACCATGGGGAAGTATGTAAAGTCCACCTTTCATGAGAAGGAGAACCATGCTTTGGGGATCCTTGAGAGAGTTCACACAAATGCGTGTGGACCGTTCTCGGTTACTTCAACAACAAAACATAAGTACTATGTAGTATTTGTTGATGATTTTTCTCGTAAATACTCGATCTTCTTCATTCAAAAGAAGGATCCAACATCCTCAAATTTCTGTAAGTTTAAGGCATTGGTGGAGAAAGAGTCGGGGAAGCAAGTGAACGCTCTTAGGTGTGATAATGTTGGAGACTACATCTCTAACGAATTCAATAACATTTGTAGAAAAGAAGGAATTTGAAGAGAACTCCTAGCGCCTCATAACCCACAGCAAAATGGCATCGCAGAGAGGAAGAACAGAATGATCATGGCTGTAGCATGAGTGACGTTTCATGATCAAGGCCTACCAATGCATTTGTGGGAAGAAGCATGCAACATTGTGGTTTATGTGCAAAACCGTTGTCCTCATAGAGTACTTGGCATGAGTACACCTAAAGAGGCTTTCACTGGTAAGAAACCGGATGTTTCACACTTTAAGATTTTTGGCTCATATGTTTATGTGCATGTGACCAAGGACACCAGGAAGAAGCTAGAGATGACTGCTGAAGTTGGGATTTTTGTGGGTTACACAGAAACACCCCATAATTATCGTGTGTATTTTCCTAACAGCAGAATGACTATTGTGCGACGAGATATTAAATTCGATGAGGGGAAAGCCATGCCATAGTCGCTTTAGAGGGAGCTGGACTTGCATGCAGAGGAACTGTTGGTTCCTAAAGATGAGTCTTTAGATGTGGATCAACCACAGGAGGAGGTTCATGGAGTCCACTCACACAGAGCCATCCATTAGAAATGGAAAAACATGTACCATAGAAGCTGATAATATGAGACATCATGGCGCACAAAATGTAAGAGCCCCTACTTCACAGCGCAGACAAAGATAGTCTCCTGATTGATTTACTAGATACATGGCTCTCATGAGAAAATGTATTGTGACTGAACCATCTTCCTTTCAAGAAGCAGTGCAGGAGCCCACATGGGTAGATGCAATGGTGGAGGAGTATGACTCCATTGTCAAAAACAGTTCTTGGGAAATTATTCCAAGGCTGGTTGATAAATCAATGGTAGGTTCAAGATGGATCTACAATGTAAATCAAGTTGTTGATGGGAGTGTGGAGAAATATAAGGCCAAATTTGTGGCCCGGGGCTTCTCACAGATCGAGGGGATAGATTATGAAGAAAACTTTGCACTTTTTGCAAGGTATTCTTCCATAAGGACCATCTTTTCTCTCTCAGCGTAGATGGGATGACGCATTCACCAGATGGATGTGAAGACTGTGTTTCAAAATGGGATCATTGAGGAAGAGGTGTACATAGAGAAACCTGAAGGTTTCGAGATCTTCAACAACGATTCACATGTGTGCTAGCTCAAAAGAGCATTGTATGGGTTGAAGCAAGCACCCTATGCTTGGTACACTCGGATAGACAGCTATTTCACGAGACTGGGCTTCATCAAAAGTGAAGCAGATGAAAACCTATACCAAATTGTGGTGGAGGGTAAGCTTTTAGTCATTTTTCTTTATGTTGATGATTTAATATTGACTGGTAATGAGCAGATGATACACTCATGTAAGGAGGATCCTGCAAGGGAATTTTAAATGAAGGATATGGGCCTCCTTCATCATTTCCTTGGATTGGAAATATGGCAGCGAGATGGTGAACATTTTGTGTCTCAAGGCAAGCATGCAAGGGAGATATTGGGTAAGTTTCACATGGAGGGCTACAAACCCATGGATACTTCTCTTCCAAAACTGGAGGAAAGAGGATGCTACTTCTGGAGAGGTCGTGGATGCTACTATCTATCGACAGTTAGTGGGTTCGCTAATGTATCTAGTGAACATGAGACCAGACATTTTCTATGCGGTTAACCAGCTAAGTCAAGCTATGGTTAAGCCTGCCAAGCTATTTTGGAAGGCCGAGAAGCATGTCATGAGATACCTGAGGGGCACATTAGAGTATGGTTTATGGTACAGACAGACAGATGGAATGAAGTTGCATGACTTCATGGATGCAGATTGGGCGGGAAGTCCATTAGATAGAAAGAGCGCATCGGGGGGTATATTTAGTATCGGGTATACAACTATTTCTTAGTACAACAGGAAGCATAGATCCATGGTACTTAGTTCAACAGAAGTAGAATAAATGGCAGCGAGTCAAGCTACATGTGAGGCTATTAGGATGAGAAATAGCTTGGTTGGTTTGTTTGGTTCTCATATGGACCCGACAATGATTCATTGTGATAATCAGAGTTGCATTAAAATCTCGATTAATCTCATGATTCATGATAGATCTAAGCATATAGATATCCGGTACCATCATCTCAGAGATTGTGTTAGAGGAGAATCATGTTGCTTCAGTACATTCCCACGGAAGATCAGGATGCAGATATTCTGACGAAGGCACTCACCAGTAGCAAATTTGAATACCATAGAGACATGATTGGGGTGAAGGATAATCCCTTTCTTGTTGAGAGGGAGTGTTGAGATTCAACAAGAATATCCTAGTGAAAATGAAGCACTTACACTAGGATGGAGCCTCAGGCTATTTTTAGGTGTATGTCTATTTATAGATGTATGTGAAAATTATGTTTATAGAATGCATGTATATTTATAGATGCATGTCTACTATTATTATCCCTTAATATTAGTTGGACAAGAAACTATATTCTATTCCCAATGAGCACTTGGAAATAGTTAACTGAAGTGGAAAATCAGTTAGCTAAAGGAATTTCAAGTTAAGTGGTTGGTTGTGTTGAAAAGTGTAACTAGGCCGGTCTTCATGTCGACTATGCAATTATATATTTATTCAAAGAAGATGGGAGACAAGATCTAAAAGGAATTGATAGTTAAGCTCCTAGCCACATAGACAACCATCCAACATGCTGGAATAAACACCTCATGAAGTCGGCATATAAACTGTGAACAAGTCAGCCTAAAGTCAACTTGGTGAGTCGGCTTGAAGACCAGGAAACATACACACATATATAACTACTCTACGGTTCATTTGAAGTATAAAGAATTCATAAAAGTGAGTTTACAAAAGTGCAGGTTTAAGGGAAAATGCTAAGATAAAAAGTCTGAATTTGATACAGGAAGGTTTGTGAGAAAAATATGAAGATACATTAACGAAGAATTGAGAACAACACTCAGTCTAACATGCATCAATATAAGTGCGGATATACATTAAATATTTACTTGAAAGCAGTGCGGACATACTCCAGATTATAGAACGGATATATAACAGGATTACATTACAAATATAACAAATAAGTAAGTGCAGATAAGGAGCAGAAGAAGAGTGTTCATCCTGAGATAGATTGTGGACAAGAACATGCTAAGTGTGTGGATACAAAGGAAGAATTCAGTGCGAAAAGACTGCAGGTTTATTAGTCAGTGAATGCAGCTACATACATTGTAGATACATTGTTGGATATAAGTGTGGATAGCTTCTAGCAAGTAATGCAGATAGTAAAGAATAAATAATGAATAGTCAATCACAGATTGCAGACAGTTAACTACAGGATTGCAAATAGTTTGAAGGAGTAGACTTAAGAAGTGTTGATACATAACTAATTTTTTTGTTGTTGCTGTTGTTGTGTCTTGTGCATGTTGATAATTGAATTGATGAAAGATTAACTAACCTGAAAAAGAAGAAGACATAAATATCACAAGTAATTATCAAGAAGAGATTTTGTATTAACTTACAACCCTTAAATTTATCAACATGGTATCAGAGCTTTTTTTTACAAGAAAGTGCCATCAGTGATACAAATCCACTTCAGTTTCGAGGTAACAATATCATCTTGGTCACATTGCAGCACTTATATCACAGATATTATACAGTTATCCTAAACACAGTCTCGGCATACATACATCCCCACAGTTCATACTCAATCTGAGATTCTCGATGGTATATAAGTTTGAAAAAGGAAGCAGAACTTGGATAGCATAGTTTCAGGTATATAAAGATATCAGTAAGAAAATTACAAGTGAAATTATCAAAAAATAGTTGTTAGGGTCAACTATATATTCCCCATATACTGCGTAGAAAAAGGTGGATATAACCTCAACCTTCTCTAAGTTTTTCGATGAGGTTTATGTGATAAAAGATGATGGATTGTAGAACAAGGAACATGGTAATAAAATAAGAAGAGAATAGGAACAATTCTGAGATAAACTCGATGATATACACCTACAATAAAAGCGAGATCAAGTCTATTATTTATGCGTAGAAGGGACATAGACATATCACCTGATGGAATGCATTGAAATATGAAGTTTCATAGTGCGGATGACATAGTGTGAATTACACAGTGTGTAATATAGATGGGAAGGAATAAAGACTTCGGTTATTAGTGCTACCATAGTAATAAAGCTATGAAAGTATCATAATTCGCCTTGGAAGAATACAGTCTAAAAGATCAGCTACACAAATGGATGACATGTGATCTCAAGTCTGGAATAGCCTAAGAAGAAGATCATTCCAAGAAGAGAAAGGTGTAGATCTCCACTTCACTTTCCAAGTAATTATCTTTCATTTTCATTTTAATTTTGGTTAAATGACTTTGATTTGCAAGCATATATATGAGGTGATTGTATTACCAAAGATCCTTGCATAAAACAAGGAGGATAGTCATGGTCCTCATAGATAACTGAAGTCATAAGATAAGGGTCTCCTTTGAAATCATGGAAAGGAACTCTTAATTTTATCTCATGTGAACAATATTGGAGACACAAAATAAGCTGAAAGAAGAATTATGAACAGTACAAGAAAGTTCATGTCACCGGAAAGGATGGAAGGAGTGGATGGAAAGAGGGAGTAAGAGGAGTGGATGGAAAGAGGGAGTAAGAGGTCATTAAGACTAGTCTCCCTCATAGTAAGTCTTTTTCTGGCTCCTAGATCCTACTTAAGTTTTGATGCAAAGTAACATCATGGAAGTATAAGAAACAAGAACACATATGATCATGAGGGTAACAAAATCATGGGATAAGTAAGTTACCTCACTCATCAATCTAGGGTTTCTATGGAAGAAGACAAGTTGAAGGCAATAGTGTTGTAGAACTCAATCATTTGAAGAAAAAGGAAGAACCGGATTCAAAGAAAATATAAAGAAAGAAGAAGCAGTGGATCTACGATTGAGATCATCTTCTTTAAGTTATTTTTATTGGTTATATGGTTGGAAGTAGTGTAGCACCCTGATGAAAGCATGGAAGGAGATTTGGGTGAATCAGCTCTAGGAAAACCACTCTGATAAAATCACCGATGGAAATTAGTCATCAAGAGCAAGGGTCATCATGGAAGCAGATTTTTGGGATATTGATGGAGCATGCCAAGAGAATGAAGCTCTTCATTCTTGAGAAATTGCTACAAGATGACTCAAGGGGAAAATGGTATGAGGTATGTATATATTTATTGGATGCTGTGAAGTCATGTCATATGGTTGTAGGTAATGAAATTTTGTACTTAGAAGTATGATCTATGGAGAAGTATCTCTCAATGCACAGACATATGAAATCAACATAATATGTCCTCATGGAATATGAAGTGGTTGTATATGAACGCGAAATTGGAAAAATTTGTAAGTTCCTGGGAATGAAGAATGTCCAGAGAGGAAGAGATCATGAAATGCAACCATTTCAAGAGGCGGTTATCGTCCGGAAGCCAAGAAGATGTGACTAGGAGATCTCCAGGGAGGATATGTAGACTCTGACACAAGTCTCGTAAATAAGAAAACCCTTTTCAAAACATATCATTAGGAGATGTATCAATCTGAATAGAGGATTTCGATGCTTACAGGAAGATGTCATTGTGAAATATCATCACTAAGGTAACTTTTTTTTTAAAAAGGTTCATATGTATATGTTTATCTGGATGAATTTGTGTAGGGCTGCTAATCATGAGAAATGATGTATGATCCTTGGAGATGATTTGAAAGATAGCAGCATGGCATAATAGTGGACCAGATAAGGAAGTCTAATGAATCACTTTCTGATAGTTGACATGACTTAGGATGAAAGTGATGGATGATATGTGCCCTATGAAGTTAAAAGTTGGAGATTCCTCAATATCGAAATCCATGACATCGAGAATAGGAATTCTTCATGAGCAACTGGGTGTCTCACAATTGCTGTTGGAGGTCCCTGGTTAAGATGGAGCCTGATGACAAGTTTCTTACTTGGAAGAAACTTCGTAATTACTAAGAATGAGCTTAGGTACATTCCTTATATAGGAATTAATACATTCCCTTGTGGAATACGTCCTCCCTGGTTGAGAGGGAGAGATAGACACATCATTCTAGTCTTGGGAAGACATAATGGATGATTGGGTAATCATCTGGCATTCGATACTCTTTGAGAATGTGTTATGGAATTTAAGATAAGAGTAGTTAGGGACCGATATTCTTTGAGGGCTAGCTACCCAAGAGAAGAATAGTCCAAGAAGTTCATACTTTGGGAACACTTGGGTGGAGTATGTACCTTGGAGAGACAATGACGAAGGTGTCTATAAGTCATGTGTCTCACCAGCATTGTAGCCCATTGTCTCATTGAGAGATGGGGCTGTTAGTCAAGGCCTTGCACTAGGACAATGCTGGTTGATATGATGTTATATAGATGCAATTACCAATCTGATTCCTCTTATGAGATTCTTCAGTTTGAAAGTAACCATCTACCTATATGAATACCTCCCTAGTTAAGAGGGAATGTTGAAAAGTGTAACTAGGTTGGTCTTCATGTCGACTATGTAATTATGTATTTATTCAAAGAAGATGGGAGAAAAGCTCTAAAAGGCATTGATAGTTAAGCTCCTATATGCATAAACAACAATCCAACATGCTGGAATAAACACCTCATGAAGTCGGCATACAAACTGTGAACAATTCAGCCTAAAGTCAACTTGGTAAGTCGACTTGAAGACTAGGAAACATACACACATATATAAATACTCTACAGTTCATTTGAAGTATAAAGAATTAAGAAAAGTGAGTTTATAAAAGTGTAGGTCTAAAGGAAAATGCGAAGATAAAAATTCTGAATTTGATACAGGAAGGTTTGCGGGAAAAATCTGAAGATACATTAACGAAGAATTGAGAACAACACTCAGTCTAACATGCATCAATCTAAGTGCGGATATACAGTAAACCTTTACGTGAAACCAGTGCGGACATACTCCAGATTATAGAATGGATATATAACAGGATTAAATTACAGATATAACAAAGAAGTAAGTGTGGATAAGGAGCAAAAGAAGAGCATTCATCTCTTGGATATATTGCAGAAAAGAACAAGCTAAGTGTGTAGATACAAAGGAAGAATTCAGTGCGAAAAGATTGCAGGTTTATCAAACAGTGAATGCGGCTACATACATTGCAGATACAATGCTGGATATAAGTGTGGATAGCTTCTAGAAAACAATGTGGCTAGTAAAGAATAAATAATGAATAGTCAATCACATATTGTAGATAGTCAACTACAAGATTGTGGATAGTTTGAAGGAGCAGACTTAAGAAGTGTTGATACATAACTAAGTTTTTTTTTTGTGTCTTGTGCATGTCGATAATTGACTTGATGAAATATTAACTAAACTGAAAAAGAAGAAGACATAAGTATCACAAGTAATTATCAAGAAGTGATTTTGTATTAACCTACAACCCTCAAAATTCTCAACAGGTTGGTGGGACATCCAGCTTGACTTAATTGTAACTAAGTGATTCGAAGTTGTAACAAAGTTGGAAGTGCAGTTATGCAAGTTGTAAAGTAGTCTAACTCAGTTAAGTGACTTAAACTCGGTTGTGATAGTTGTAACTGAAGATACACTAGTGAGAGATAAAGTGAATTAATTATTAATTAAATCACAATTAGTGGTCTCACATGCAACTAAAGATTTACTATTATTAAATACACACATGTTAGATCTAGTGGAGACCCAGTTGAGTTCTAGGTGAAAGGGAAGTAAACTATCAGTTGTGACATTATCCAGTTGCACAAATGCAACCAAACACACATTGAATGTGCCCATGAGGACTGTGCAATAAAGGCAGGTAATATTGCATTCATTCAAGGATTTCTATTAGTAGGGATTTCGCAGTGGAGACAGGTTGTCTGGAGACAGTAAATTGGCTAAGAAACTTGCCATTTTTGTATGATAGTGTGAGACAATTAGCTCATAAACTGAGAGCTCTTAGATTGGAGCTTTGTATGTAATTGTTTCATGATCCATGATATAATATTCAATAGAAGATAGTGGGGTTTTTAGCTATAAGCTTTCCCCGGTAAATTATCGGTGTTGTGTGTGATTGATCTTTCTTCATGGTATTGTAATTAGCGATTGTGTTCTAAATTTTCGTAAAGATTAGTAGAAGCGATTATGTATTTAACAGTAGCATATTGTTAGATACGGAGAATCCAGGACATACATGTATTTTGTATAATTTCTACATATAGTACTCACATGCCCATAGTAATCTACAACAAACCTGACAGTACAAGTGTATGGGGTTTCCATAGCAGTTCATTTAGTGATCAAGTACAAGAAGGTAAACACAAGAAAATTGGATGATATGCTCTCAAGGCCACCCACATTAAATATCATAGATTTGAGGACTCTTATGCACATGGAGCCATTC
This sequence comes from Pinus albicaulis, assembly GCA_034641835.2. Lineage (NCBI taxonomy): Eukaryota > Viridiplantae > Streptophyta > Pinopsida > Pinales > Pinaceae > Pinus > Pinus albicaulis. Next base: position 568,963,738 of record CM076569.1, on the reverse strand, counting down.
ACCCATGATGCATACATATAGGCCTATTTAGAGGATGAGAACTTCAAGGAGGCATTTTAGTAGTCGCAGAGTCAGAGTTAAGTGCATGATGGAAACAACATCGTCGACTACCATCTCTAGGATGGGTTACTCTATAGCGTAAATAAGCTATAATTTCCTAAATGTGAGTGATTATAGTTGATTATAGATGCTCACTCGTCCAAGGTTGCAGGGTACTTTGGTGCAGGGAAGACCATGGGCAACTTCTAGAAGTATCTGTATTGGCCCAAGATGCAAGAGCAGGTAGCTAGGTTCATAATATGATGCATGATTTGTTGTATTAGCAAGCCTAGAAATATGAAACAAGGCCTATATTGTTACACCATTTTTTGGTCATCTAACCTATTATCATTAGATGGACCCAAGTACACATGTAAGACCAATTTTACCCTAAGTAAAATTGCTTTCACTATGTAAAATAACTTAATAAACCACATTTATTAGGTTGTTTATGGTCTAAACAGGAAACCCCAAAAGGAAATATTAAACAAACCTATTTTGTTTGATTTTCCTCATGGAATAATTAATTAAACCATAAATTTAATTATTATTCCTAGTCATGTTTAACCCAAAACAAAGAAATTAATTAGATAAACCTTTATTTATCTTATTATTTTCTAGGAATAATTATTTAAATCTTATTTAGATAATATTCCTTGTTAAATATGACCAAATCACCCACAAATAATTAAATAAATCATTATTTATTTGAGTATCCTTCAACCACTTTCTTAAAAAGATAAATAAATCATTTATTTATTTATTATTGACAAATAAAGGGATTTGACCCAAGTCAAATACTTTTTCCCTCCAACAAATATAATAAAATATTCCATAAAAGGTGGATCTAGATTTGGTTAACATTATTTTAATCATGCACAAAGATCTAGAATGACCCAATATTTTGTTATAAATAGGAGGGTTTTTCCTACCATTCTTCACCTTTTGTTGCCTATTAGATCACTCTGGATCTATACATTTGGTCACATTTTTCCACTATTTGCTGTGTGAGCTCCCTTTGAGTTCTATTCTTTGTGTGGGTTTTCTACACCAACAAGAAAGAGAGATTCTAGATCTGAAGTGCTGAGGACTTCCAAGAACCCATCCCATTGAGGAGAATTGGATACGCCTTCTTGTTTTCCTCCCAGGTGCCCTTAATACAAAAAATTCTTTCAAAAATTGTTCTTGTCTTGTCTATTGGTATATGGAGCAAACCCTTCTTTTCACTGCTTAATGTCTTTCTATGCATAGATCTGGTTTTTTGCAGCTCTTTTCTTGATCAACTAACTGCAGATCTGAAGATATTGGCAGCCACTTTTTTTGTTAGGGCTATTAGTTATGCGTAGCTAAAGTGGTCCTTTTTCGTACACTGCGACAAAGGATTCATACTAACATATATCATCCCTTACCTATACCCACTCATCCTTGGGAAAATATTTCCATGAACTTTGTGGGAGGTATTATAACAACCAAGAAGGGACATGACTACTTTTTCATTGTAGTTGAAAATTTCAAGAAGATGTGTGTTATGATGCCCTGTAAAAAGACAATTAGTGGGAAAGAAGCAACAAAAGTGTTCTTTGAATAGGTTGGGTGCACTTTGGGATACCAAAGAACATCATTTCAGACATGGATACAATATTTCTCAGTGCATTCTAAATTACATTGTGGGAGAATATGGATACAAAGTTCAAGAGATATACAACATTCCATCCATACATAAATGAACAAACAAAAGTAGTCAACAAGACCTTGGTGCAACTTCTGAGGGGATAAAAATAGAAGCATATGAAGACTTGAGATGAAAATATGGAATATATACAACATTCTTACAATAGAGTAGACTTACACACTTTTATAAGAAAGTCCCCATTTAAAACTTGTTTTGGATATTTTCCACCTTCACCTTTAGAAATTCCATATGGGAAGGAAGGAGGAGTTGGGTAAGATCTTACAGAAGACGCTTTGAGAGCTGAAAATTTTATAGAGAAGATCAAGTAGATACATTTACTGGTACAAGATGCACTGCATAAGTCATAGGATAAGTTTATTGTGATGCATGATCAACATAGAACAAATAAATTGTTTAAGGTGGGAGACAAAGTATGGCTATAGTTGAAGGAGAGGCTATAGGGGCCTGATAATAAAATCAAGGCTTTGAGGTATGATACCTTTGAGATACTAGAAAAGGTGGGCGATAATGCCTATCAAATCAGTTTACTACCATATCTGTACATATAAATTTTGTGGAGGATTCGACACCAAATGCTTAGGAAAAGTTGACAGAAGATACAATTTTGAAAAAGAGGTCAAAAACTAGAAGACAGGGGAAACATGGCCTTTGGAAGTTTGGGTTGAAAGGACAACTTCCAGGCAAAGCTAAATGGTACAACAAAGAGAATGTCGAGGAAAATTTTCCTCATTTAATTTAGTAGAATATTTTGGGGACTAAAAGCCTCCCAAAATGGGGATATGTGATCCAAATTAGATCATTATAATTTTTTCATCCATCTGGATGCTTTGAGAGTGGAAAATGTGGAGGAATCACTCACGAGACCATTTTTACCAACGAGACCCACTTCGGAAAAATAGGGTTTGACACCTTTCAAGAGAATTTTGAGGCATCACATGTTGTTTTTTGGGGGTACAAATTTTCCTCTTCAGTGAAACATATTTACATGTTATTATACACATAGAGACATTTTCAACGACGTAAGAGGCATGTTAATCAGAGTCTGTATGTGAAAGTTAAGCCACTCAGAATTTGACCTTCTTGTTTTCATGACCATGGTTCGAGAGGATGCCACATCAACCTCCATTATTCATGGAAAAGGGGCTAGCCATGTGATTATGATGTAAAATGTTTTAGAAGAGTCTGTATTGTAACTTTGGTTAAGTGTTGAGGTAGTCAAACTTAACCACTAGTAGCCTATAGGTTGTGTTATAACCGAGCCACTAGGAGGAAAAGGGGTTCCATTCTTTCGAGTGCATTTTTTCTATAGCTGAGAAAGGAGAAACCAAGAGGGATAGGAGGTAGAGCACACAAAGAGGATTTGTGCACTATAGTAGTGGGCCACAAGCCATACTTCTTTGTACTTGCAGTTATAATTCCACTCTAAAAAAGAGAGTAGAGTAACCCCATCTTCTAGATGGGTTTCTCTCCAGAAAATTTTTCCTAGAGCATATCTTGTGTTATACGTGTGTGTGTGAGTTTTGACTCTGTTGTTCTCTATTTTTTGCATAATATTCATTCACATGCATGCACTATTAATAGTAAAATCTAGGGATCTGTTGTGACAACCTTTCTAGTGCAATATCCACGACAGTTTACAGACTATAATTTGTCACAAACTGTCTAGTGGAATATCCACGATAGTTTACAGACCACAATTTGTCAAAATGAACCAACAAAATGTAGAAACAAAGCCCATAGTAAACACGAACCTTTCCACATAGTCCAAGATTTATTATGTTTTGTTTTTTATAATTTTGTGTGAAGAGTTCATGAGAATTTATCATTGTATACATCATAGAAAATTCATAGAATTTAGGAGTAGATTTCATTTTGTAATCTTCTTTTTATAGGATTGAAGGGTACCTTTATGAGATAAAATGCTCAAATATTTTGTGACTTTCTGTCAAATGATTTAATTGCAACTTTTATATATCAATATAATGCTCTCTATTTTTGTTAAAAGGAAATGAATACAAACCTAATCTTTGATGTTTCTATTTCCATTTTTTCAATCTCTTTTTGTACACTGTTATTATTATTTTTTTAATAATTTTTAATTCTTTTGTAAGTTCTAATATATTTAATAAAAATAAATAAAAATCCATAAGTCTTTTGTAAGTTCTAATATATTTAAAAAAAAATTAAAAATCCATAATTGATATATTAAAAATAGAAATATGGAAAAGAAAAAATGTAACACATGAAAATTTATTGGCTTTATAAAAATTATAAATTTTACCATAAATATTTAATAATTTTTATATTGATAGAGGAAGGAACACTATGTTGACTAATCAAATCATAAAGAATAGAATCTTAAAATATATAAGTGCACTCTATATATGGTACACATCAACCCACACAAAATGGGTTATTAAAAGTATTTTCTTCTCTTCCAATATATGATTTAGGAATTGATTTTATTCTCATAAATAAATAAATTATTTTAAATCATATCTCCTCACACCAACTATGCACAAGAGTCATAAATTATAATCTTTATATATCTATTTAAACTAATTAAAATAATTTCATTAAAAAAACGACACTTACACAATTAAAACTTATTGCATCACATTATGAAATACAACCAGTAACTAAAAAATCTAATATTCAATGATGAAATAAATAACGCTATATTATTGATAAAAAATAAAAAAAATTTAAAAAATAATATAATATCTAAAATATGCACCCAAAAAAAACTTAAAAACATTCATGAGAAACAACTATAAGCAAAATTCCAATAATAATATGAAAACCTTGATAATTAATGATTATAATTTTATAATTTAATATATTTCTAGAAAATGAATTGAAATACTTTAATTATAAAAATTGAAATATCACTCTCACAACAATTTGAATTATATATGACATTTAAGGATTGGATATGAAAAAGCATCGTTTAATAGTATAAGTCCTAGAGTTCCAGGTACAGTGCTTTTTCCAAATTCATTTAAAAATTTATATCATCATACTTGTCCATTTTCTATCATCCTAATACATTTAGATTTAATAAGCGGTTTTCACAATTTGTTTAATGTAAAACTTTAAAACATAATTAAATATAGGTTAATTATATGGATATTTCTAATTTTCTCATTTAATTGAGAATGAAATTATTTAATTTTAATTATTAAGTCACAATATACTATATATATATACTAATAATTTGTAATAAATTCAAGTTTTAATTTCTTTAAGATATTTTTAACTTTATAAATTTGATATTTATAATGTTTTAAAAAAATATAATCTTCACATTTTACAAAATTTTGTTAAGATTAATGAGATGATATAAATGAAATTATCATAAAATTATTATTTTTTTAAAACTTTTATTAAATATCAAATATCGATAATATTTAATTTTTTTATATTTATCTTTCATAATATACAATGTTAATCATCAAAACATTAAATTATATGTAAACTTATTAGATTTCTTAAAAGGAAATTTTTTTCTACCAAAATTTATGGTAATATCATTACTTAATCCAAACATAATAAAAATTTATTTATCTACTTTAGAGTTCTTAATATATTTCATGGGAAGTTAATCTACAATCAACATAATTATAACAATTAATTATTCACATAATTTATAAAAGTGAAAATATACAAGTGAATTTCTTTCTTCAATTAATTATTCACATATTTTTGTAAGTGAAAATATACAAGTGAATTTCTTTCTTCTTTTAAGTTAGAGATCAAAAGAATCGAAAAATCGTCATAAAAATCTAAAGAATTATGAACTATTTATTAGGCTCATTTCTATAATGTCAAACATTTTTGTCTAAAATTTGATAATAAATAAAGATAATAGCCAAAAACATAAATCATATAATGGTATTAAGTTTTCTCAAAAATAGAAAGAGCTCATTGCACCAAAATTCACCATACAACCAACTTTCCCTTTTATCCCACAATTGGGAATATCTCTTTGTAATTTCTTCCATGTCTACAATAGACATTGCCACCACTTCTACATTGGAGTTCTCTCTAGTTCCTATATTTGTTATTGGACAACCAAAAACCCTTACTTTCTGAAGTGTCTTCAGATCCATATAACTCTGTGGTAATATGTTTAATGTGGTACATGCCATTATGGTAAATATTTTAAGTGAAGCCATTGCACCTTCTTCTATTACAGGAAACTCCTTTAATGTAGGCAGCCAAGCAAGAGAAAATGTTTCCAAGATGGGAAATGATTCATTGTGACCAAATTCTGTCGGAAGCTTACTTAGTCTAGGGCAGTCAATGATCTCTAATTGCCTCAAACCCTTGAGTTTATGTAGATGTGGAAGTTCTTCCAAAAAAAGGCATCCGGCAAATTTAAGATAGCCCAAATATTGAAAGTCATAAAAGTTATAATCCACTTTAACTAAGTGAAAGCACTCTAATAATACTAATCTTCTCAACTTTGACATGTTACTTATGTCATGGGGAAAATTTTGCATCTTTGTTAATGACAATGTGAGGGAGTTCATTTGAGCCATCTTTCTCAATGTCCCATCACTAATAATTTCCCCATTATTTTGTAGTTGCAATCTTTTAAGTTGCGTTAAACTTGCCAAATTGTTGATAGAAGCTATTTTTTTCCATCTTGTATCCTTGTTCCAAAGAGCCTTGCAACCATAAGTTTCCAAATGCTCCAAAGTTGTAAGCCCTGAAATACTAGGAGGTAGATATTCCAGATCTTTACATCCCTCCAAGCTTAGTTTTCTTAAAGATCTCAGCATATGGATAGTGGACGGTAATTCTTGGATGGCAGAGTAGGAAAGATCAAGGATCTCCAGAATTACAAGACTGGTAAAAGAAGCAGGTAATCTATTGATGGTCATCTGTCTTAAACCCAAATATATTAGCTGCTCCAAATGCCCCATATTCTTTGGCAACGATTTCAGTGACGTCCCACTTAAAGAGAGCGCCTTAAGGGAGATCATACTCCTGATCACCCTTGTTGGAATCTTTGTTAAATATGGATTTCCACTGAGAAACAATGTGCATATTTGTGTGGACGATGTGAACAATGGAAAAGAATTCAATCTGTTCTCGGTCAACAAAAGCCGAGTGCGGCCTAAACACTCATTTTCATTCAGAGCTGTCAAACCCTTACCCACACGGCAATAGAAATTTTCTTCCTTCTCTGTGAGTCGGATCGCCATATCATGCAGGGAGTCATGGACCCTGAAGCAGACTGCTTGCCCATCAAAGTCTCTCATCATTGGCTCGATCAAACAACGATCTGCTAAAATGTTGAGATAATATCTTCCCAAATGGAATGGATCATCTTCCAGTTCCAACGTCTTCTTGGCAAGTAAGCCTTCCCCTATCCATACCTGAATCGCCAACTGGACATGAACGACTCCGTCCTCCACGATGTTTGCAGCAACACATAAAAAGCAGAATTGCAGGTTAGCATCCTCATAGCAGAGTGCATCATAACTCAACCTAAGACAATTGTAGAGACCATCCACGTTTGGTAGCCTCTGGACAGCCCATTCCCACTGCTGTGGATGAGTACTCCCGGCCATTGCCCTGCCAACCACTTTGATAGCAAGGGGAAGCCCTCCGCACCTTTTACACACAACCTTGACTTTTCCCTTTTCTATGTTTGCTGGAAGATTTCCATTATTATATGCAAAAGTGTGATAAGCAAACAACTTCCAACAAATCCTCCATTGTTATTGTGTATTTATCTGCGACTCCTGTTTGTAAGAGTGCACTGCGATCCCTTGAACTGACAACGACTTTGGAGGTGGAGTGGTTCGTTACAGGGCATAGTACACCTAATTCCTCTAACAATTCTGCAGCATTCCATCCCCATACATCATCTAAGAACATAATAAACCCGGTACTCTCCTGCAGTGTGTGATTCAACCATAGCTGTACCTCTTCTTCATTCGTATTTTCGCCCAAATTTACATTTTTTTGTGTAGCTATTTGGGTTTGGAGTTGATTCCTAAGAATTGTGAAAGAGGGAATTTGCGGAATAGTGAGCCAAAGTAATAAACCGTCACTAAAATTACTGCGTACCTTTTGACTATTGAAGAGAGTCTTGAGAAGCAGAGTTTTTCCAGATCCACCCTTGCCAACAACGCCAATGTTCTTCGCCTCTGCTACATCTATCACCAACTTTTCAAGAATTGAAAATGCTTTATCCTGTCCCACTATAAGGGTCTCTTCGATCAATTTCATCTTGTTAGAGTGTTGGAATATTGAAAATTCCAAACTAACAGTGGAGAAAATAAACTTCCCTCTACAACACAAAGAGAAAAAAAAATTCTTTTGACAGGAGACAGAGTTTTCAAACTGTAACTAACTTCTATTTCTTTCATAAACTGATACAAGTTCTTCCTCTTAGCAGAGGGATAACACAAAGACTAGTGACTGCTGCAGACGCAGTGCACAGAAACATACACTGTGGAAACCAAAAAAAAACTCTTTGTCTCTTAAAATGCCAACACTGTTGTTTTCTTTTCTTTCCGTGTTGCTTTGCAAATACAGTGCAATACAATGACACACACTATTCAGGCTCGTGGGCCTTTTTGGCTTTTATATATGCCGCATAAAAAAAATTACAAAACTATATATGACTTTTAAACAAAGTCTGTTTTAAAATAAAATATATGCGGGACCCAGCAACACAAACAATAGACTAAAGACTCCGATTACGATTGACAATCGGACGCGATGACCAAATATGAAGTCTGGCTAATAAACCAATCGAGTCCGAACTTTAAACAAGAGCGATCGGAACATACAACAGAAAAGTTCTGATTGCGATTACACAACGGACGCGATAGCCTGATATAAAACATAGCACATAAAACAATCGGGTCCGCCACTTCAATCGGACCATATGACAAAAGGGTGTGATCAATCGGAAAGTTCCGATTGCGATTAAGAACTCAGATGCGATGGACTTTATCAACTTCATTTTATAACGCCATCGGGTTCGCCAAATTCAAAGGGTGCGATCGGGCCCAACACTTAAGAGCTTCCGATTGCGATCAGGAACCGGATGCGATTGGCAATTAAACTGTGGCATATAATCGGATCGGGTCCGGCCTTCGATCGGAGGTCATAACAAAAGCGCCCCGATTGAACCTTGTGATTTGAAACCTGCCATTCCATTTAGTTTCCGCCATGTGGTCAAGTGGACCCACGGGCCTCCGCTGCTCTGGTGGGGCGATTTACAATAAAGTTTGGTTGTAATATATACAACCATTCCGCTTTGCGGAACTCCGCCATATCAACAAGACACTTGAGTATTGTAACATTGCGATTTTGCGATTGCGATTTGATCACATCACATCGCAGATATCCCCATCAACAAGACACTGTGGTTGTTGAGGGCTTTAAAGCCCGAAATGACTGGTTTTTAATGAAGTCTGTTCCTCCGTAGACAAAACAGCTCTGCCCATCACGAATTCAATATCTTCTCTGCTGTTGTGGCTGCGGCCCATCACAATCTAAATCTTCCTTACGGATTTATCCATGCTTCTTCTTAAATACAGAGTGTTGTGCACTCAAATCTTTACTGCTGCCTCTGTGTACTCATTTTCTTCCTGCCCAAAGGCATGGCAGGTGACTTTAATATTTTCAACACTCCCCCTTAAAGTCAGCTATTGGGTTATCTATCATACCCAGGGATTTTCTTAAAAATTCAAATGTCTTCTGTCCCAATGGTTTAGTTAAAATATCTGCATATTGCTCCTCTGTTTTACAATGCTGTAAAACAACTTCACCATTGTTTACCAATTCTCTGATATAATGAAACTTTGTATCTATGTGCTTCGTTCTCTTGTGAAACACAGAATTCTTTGACAATGCAATAGCTGAGCTATTGTTACAATAAATCACAGTGCCCTTTACCTGTTCTTGGCACAAGCTTCTCAACATCTTTCTCATCCAAATTGCTTGACACGCTACTGTTGTAGCTACCACATATTCTGCCTCTGCTGTAGATAATGCTACAATAGGTTATTTTTTAGAAGCCCGTGAAATGGCTCCTGAACCCATATGAAGGACATAACTGGAAGTGCTCTTCGGATCATCTACACTTCCAGCCCAATCACTGTCAGTGTATCCGACTAATTCTGAGTTTTCTGAAGTAGTATATAAAATACCAAATCTTTTAGTTCCTTTAACATACCTCAGAATTCTCTTTGCTGCCTGCCAATGTGCTTCTTTTGGCTTCTCCATAAATCTGGAAATTAAGCTAACAACATGCATAATATCTGGCCTAGTTGCAGTCAAATACATGAGGCTGCCAACAATGCTTTTATATGAACTTGGATCAAAATCCTTGCTGCTGTCATCTCTACTCAGCTTCAATCCCATTACCGTGGGAGTAATTGCAGCTTTGCATTTATGCATGTTAAATATTTCTAAAACTTGATTCACATACTTTTCTTGAGAAATGGAAATTCCTTTCTCACCTTGCTCTACTTCTATTCCCAAGAAGTATCTTAATAAACCCATGTTAGTCATTTCAATTTCATCTTTCATGATTGTTTTAAAATTTTCAATGAGATAATCATCATTACCTGTGAATTTTAAATCATCAACATATAAAACAACAATTAACAATTTACCATCTTTTTCTTTGATGTAGAGGGTGGGTTCTCCCTCACACTTTTCAAATCCATTCTCCAATAGATAGGAATCTATTCTGCTGTACCACGCTCTCAGTGCTTGTTTCAGCCCATAAAGAGCTTTCTTCAATTTGTAGACCTTATGCTCTTGGCCTTTCTTCTCATATCCAAGAGGTTGTTCCACATATACCTCTTCCATTAAAACTCCATTTAAAAATGCGGATTTTACATCCATTTGGTATAATTTCCATTTGTTTTGTGCTGCTATGGACAACACTGCTCTTACTGTCTCCATTCTTGCAACTGGTGCAAAAGTTTCTTCATAATCAATCCCATGCTTTTGCTTGTATCCTTTGACAACAAGTCTGACCTTATGTCTTTCTATTTTTCCTTCAGCATTACTTTTGGTCTTATAGACCCATTTAACTCCAATGACTTCCTTGCCTTTTGGGAGATCAACCAGCTCCCATGTTTTGTTCTTCTCTATGACATTAATTTCATCATCCATAGCTTCTATCCATTTTCTATCTTTAATAGCATCTTCAAAATGAATAGGATCATCAACTTGACAATACAAAGCAAATAAGGAATTCATACCTTCATCTGCTGCTCCTTTCTCATAAATTTCTCTAAGACTTCTGAATCTTGTTCCGCTTTCACTTGGTGTAGACGTGCTTGATGAAGCACTCAATTCTGCTCCATGTGGTGTGCTCGGTGAACCACTGCCGCCTCTTCTCAAGGGTGTTCTAGCTGTCGCTTGAGGTGTCCCTTGCTGGCCTTGCACTGCTGGAGGTTGTGCAATGGATGGGTTGTTGATTTCAACCACATCTCCCTCGTCTTCATCATGAGATAAACAGCTTTTAACATTGACTGTTTTCTCAATGCTTCCATCCCATGCTTCCTCTTCAATAAATTGCACATCTCTGTTTATTACAAACTTCTTTGTGGATGGGTTATACAACCTGTATCCTTTGGAATCTTCACAATATCCAAGGAAAATGCACTTCTCCCCCTTGTTGTCCAATTTCTTCCTCAACTTGTCTGTAATGTGTGAATATGCCACACATCCAAAAACTCTCATGTGGGTGACTCCCTATTTTCTGCCACTCCACGCTTCTTCTGGAACTTTGTTCATCGCAGCTTTTGTGGGGCATCTATTTAAAATATACACAACACAGTTTGCTGCTTCTGCCCAATACTCATTCGGCAAGTGCTTTGCCTTGAGCATACTTCTTACCATTTCCATTATGGTTCGATTCTTTCTTTCAGCAACTCCATTCTGTTGCAGTGTGTACCTAGTGGTAAACTGCTTGTGTATGCCATTCTCTCTGCAAAAACACAGAAACTCCTTTGATATGTATTCTCCTCCTCTGTCAGTTCTGAGTACTTTTATATGTTGTCCACTCTGTTTCTGTACAAGAGCTTTAAAATGGAAATTTTTTTGAAAAACTTCACTCTTATATTTTATGAAATAAACCCACACTTTTCTTGTGAAATCATCTATGAAAGTCAACATGTAATTGCTGCCCAAAATTGATGCTTTCTGCATCGGCCCACATAAATCTGAGTGAATGATCTCTAAGGGTGCTTTCGCCCTTATGCTTTTTCCTGAAGGAAAATTTTCTCTATGTTGCTTTCCCAAGATGCAGCCTTCACACAGGCTGTCAAGCTTCTCAATCAATGGTAAACCTCTTACCATTCATTTTCTATGCAGCAGATTTAATCCTCCGAAATTGATATGTCCAAATCTCAGATGCCATAACCAATTTACATCCTTTTCTTCCTTCTGGAAGGCTTCTTGAGTTACAGCTGTTATACTCTTTCCTTTTCCCTTCAAGTCAGTGTTGAGCTTGAGTGGAAACATTCTGTTGCTGGTCATTTGTATTTCAGCAATAATTTTCTTGCTTGGAGGTATATCTTTAATTGTGCACACATCATCTTTGAATACTACATTGTAACCTTTGTTTATGAGCTACCCAATGCTCAAAAGATTACATTTCAAATCGAACATAATACGGTTCATTGGACAATGGCTTCACCATTTCGTTCAATACTTTACTGCTTCTTCCTTTAACAGATTTAGTATCACCGTGTGTTGATTCATTTTAATCTCTTCATCTAGATTGGAAAACATTTCTTTGTTTCCAGTCATATGATTACTACAACCTGAAACTAAGAACCAAACATCATCTTCTCTATCCTGTGCTACATTACAAGCTAATAGCACATTACTTGGGTTCTTTTCTTCTTTTGCTACATTAGCATTCTGCTTATTTTTCATGTCATTTTGCTTCTTTCTACACTCATTGGCATAGTGCCCATATTTCTTGCAATAATGACATTGGACATTGGATTTGTCATACCTATGTCCATGAGCATGTTGGTGTTGATGTCCACCTTTCTGGCTGTTGCATTGGCCTTGGCTCTGACTTTGACTGTTGTTCCTTCCATGTGAATGTGAAGGGTTGTTCCTTCCACCTCTGTTTTGGCTTCTGCCTCTTCCTCTTCCTTTTCCTTGACCTTTTCCTCTTCCTGAAGGCATCGGGTCTTGAAGGCATGCTCAAAAGATGAATGTTCATCTTTGCTCAATCTTTGTTCATGAGTTATTAGCGAGGCATGAAGTTCATCCACTGTGAACTGTGAGAGATCTTTGGTCTCTTCTATAGTGGTAACAATAACATCAGACTTTGAGGGTGAGCATCTCAAAAGTTTTTCAACTATCCTTCTCTCTTCAAGAGTTTCTCCATGGGATCTTATTTGATTTACAATCCCAACCACACGTGTAAAAAATGTATCTACATTATCTGACTCTTTCATGCAAGAAGTTTCAAAATCTCTTCTCAGCATCTGAAGTTTTGTTGTCTTAACTTTCTCCATACCTTGATAGACTACTTTCAGAGTTTCCCATGCCTCCTTGGATTTCTTAGCTGTTGCTATCCTTGGAAACACACTCTCATTTACAGCTTGATACAATAAAAAGAGAACTTTAGCATCTTTCTTCCTATTATTCTTCAACACATCTTTCTCTGCTTGAGTTAAGGCATTAAAATCCTACTCATCAGCTGGTTCTGTAAAACCATCTTCTACTAATTCCCATAGGTCTTGTGAAACAAACAGGGCTCTCATGGTAATGGCCCAATAATCATAGTTATTTCCATTAAATTGTGGAAGCTGCACATTTCCAAGACTCATTCCAGTGCTTGGTCCAACCATTACTCTTACACTGAACTCTTAACTTAAACAATCTGTCTTTCTTTTCTCTAAAAGAAATAACTCTTTTTAAATACAAAACAACAACACTGTTATCATTGAGAAATACCTGAACTTTTGACTTCTGTTGGGCTTTCACTCTGCTGGAGAAAACACTTCAACAAGTCTTCTTCTTCTTCAACTTCTTTGAAACCTTCAAGGAGCCTGAACAAGCTTTGATACCATGTTGGAATATTGAAAATTCCAAACTAACAGTGGAGAGAATAAACTTCCCTCTACAACACAGAGAGAAAAAAAAAATTCTTTTGACAAGAGACAGAGTTTTCAAACTGTAACTAACTTCTATTTCTTTCATAAACTGATACAAGTTCTTCCTCTTAGCAGAGGGATAACACAAAGACTAGTGACTGCTGCAGACACAGTGCATAGAAACATTCACTGTGGAAACAAAAAAAAAACTCTCTGTCTCTTAAAATGCCAACACTGTTGTGTTCTTTTCTTTCTGCGCTGCTGTGCGAATACAGTGCAATACAATGACACACAATATTCAGGCTCATGGGCCTTTTTGGCTTTTATATATGCCGCATAAAAAAATTTACAAAACTATATATGACTTTTAAACAAAGTCTGTTTTAAAATAAAATATATGCGGGACCCAACATCACAGACAATAGACTAAAGACTCCGATTGCGATTGACAATCGGACGCGATGACCAAATATGAAGTCTGGCTAATAAACCAATCGGGTCCGAACTTTAAACAAGAGCGATCGGAACATACAACAGAAAAGTTCCGATTGCAATTACACAACGGACGTGATAGCCTGATATAAAACATAGCACATAAAACGATCGGGTCTGCCACTTCAATCGGAGCATATAACAAAAGGGTGCGATCAATAGGAAAGTTTCGATTGTGATTAAGAACTCGGATGCGATGGACTTTATCAACTTCATTGTATAACGCCATTGGGTCTTCCAAATTCAAAGGGTGCGATCGGGCCCAACACTTAAGAGCTTCCGATTGCGATCAGGAACCAGATGCGATTGGCAATTAAACTGTGGCATATAATCGAATCGGGTCCGGCCTTCGATCGGAGGTCATAACAAAAGCGCCCCAATTGAACCTTGTGATTTGAAACCTGCCATTCCATTTAGTTTCCGCCACGTGGTCAAGTGGACCCACAGGCCTCCGCTACTATGGTGGGGCAATTTACAATAAAGTTTGGTTGTAATATATACAACCGTTCCGCTTTGCGAAACTCCGCCATATCAACAAGACACTTGAGTATTGTAACATTGCGATTTTGCAATTGCGATTTGATCGCATCGCATCACAAATCTCCTCATCAACAAGACACTGTGGTTGTTGAGGGCTTTAAAGCCCGAAATGACTGGTTTTTAATTAAGTCTGTTCCTCTGTAGACAAAACGGCTCTGCCCATCACGAATTCAATTTCTTCTTTGTTGTTGTGGCTGCGGCCCATCACAATCTAAATCTTCCTTACAGATTTCTCCATGCTTCTTCTTAAATACAAAGTGTTTTGCACTCAAATCTTTACTACTGCCTTTGTGTACTCGTTTTCTTCCTACCCAAAGGCACGGGAGGTGACTTTAATATTTTCAACATAGAGCTTGTTGGAGCAACGACGCCATGGGAAGTACTTGAAGAAGCCAAGGCTTCTCTGCTTTGCTTGATCTGCACAAATTCCTCTTGGAGCTTTTGAGTTTGACCCTCTAGTAGCTCTGGAATTAGGGCCAATTCAACCAAAGGAGACAATTTGACATGTTCATTGATCTCTGAAATTAAACCCCTGATCCTCAGGCTGGTTTGGCAGTGAGAGATAATGTTACATGTCGGTATTGTGGAAGTCTGTACCATTTTAGATACCTGTTGGAGAAGGGCGTCCAACTCTTTAAGCCATCCATTTACAGCTGAAGCGTTATCTTTTTTCTTCCTGTTTATATCTGGCCTATATTGTTGGATCTCTGTAATGATAGGCTTTATTTTCACTACAATATCTTTCAGAGATGCCATTTCTTTCTGACAACGAACTGCAACGTTTATGCGATCAAGAATATGGTCGATTATTTTGGTGATACCAAGCCCAATAAATCCAGAGACGAAACCTGGATCAGCCATGATATTTTAGATAATTTCCAGACAGCCTCAATTCCTTTTATTGTTGGAGTCTGAACCAAACCAATATCTCAGGACAACACTCTCTCCAGTCTGAGCACCACCAATACAAATGTTAGAGGGGTGTGGTGAAAACAACACAATTAGAATAGATGTTGGAAATTGTAATTACTCTCGAGTTGGATAAATTTGGAAGGAGTAGTCTATGGAACTTGGAAGTGGAGGAATTGTTTGGATAGTGCTTTGAGTCAATTGATACTTGCTAATTACCTCAAGTCCTAAAACTAAGCCTACTCACTTTTATGTCATTAATTCATAGATTGGGTGTAACATGATCTTAGGTCAACCTTAGATTCACTGGATGAAGGCCATTTAGTGGAGATTACAGATCGACGACCTCCACTCCACTCCACCCATTTTGTAAAAACCAATCGAGTTATTCCAAATTGTTTGTGGGTAGACCCTAACCTATCCAAATATTGAAATTGCTATAATCTAGATTTATAGATCCCTGGCCAAACTTTCTTAAAATTTTACGAATATTTTCATGATTTTCATGGAAAAAAAGTGTAGTTAGACTACGGCAATTTTCAAAGTTGGTTAAATAGTCAAAAGCTTTGAAGTCGCAGCCAGAATTGAAAGCGGTTTCCGCTGCCGTGTGCGTGAGCAGAAGCCAGCAGAGTCGCCCGTGATATTGAGAAGTGGCCGTAGCCACCATCTTGAGTCAACACTGGCGTCGTGGAGTCGCGATCTACAAGTCAATTTTTGGAGCTGTAGTTGTCTGTCGCAGAGTGAGGGCCGCAGCCCTAAATGCATCCAGTGTTTCCGCCGGCTCCTCTGCTAACAGTCGCTGACGGTGCTTTGAATGCAATCAAAGAGTCCGAAATCCGTGTTAGACTGGCCATACAGCAAAAGGACAAACCCAACCCAACCCTTGAGGCAAGTTTAAAAGTTGTTTAAAAAGGTTTTCCCAAGTTTTTTGTTATAAGGGTCATAGACCTGCACGCCCCCGGGAGGTTGGAAGTTGAAAGGGTGTGAAAATATTCAAAAGTTTTTATTTAAAGCTTGAATCTTTTCAAAGCCTTGATGCTTAATTTAAATATAAAGTTAAAAAAAAAAAAATCATTCAAAGGTTTATGTTTTTGGTATATTGAAAAGTGCCTGGCCAAGCTATAAAGGTTGGTAAAGAGTTATAAAAAGAGAGTTTTAAGGATACGGCAATAGTAGGTAGGTGAGAAAGTTTGGTCTCATAGGTTTAATTTTGATCAAGATTATGTATTCATGTAAGGTGTTAGAGATACTATTACTAAAAGAAAAAGTTATATTAAAAAAAAATTATATTAAAAAAAAATATAAAAAGGAAAAAAGAAAAAAAAAATTAAAAATAAATAAATAAATAAATCTATCTATCTATCTATATATATATATATATATATATATATATATATAAAGGGTTTTATTAACAAAAAAAAATGCATGTATATATTAGAAAAGTGTATTTGTGAAAAAGGTTTATAAAAATTCTTTCAAAAATGTTTTGGGAGATTTTTATAAAAGTTTTTTTATTAAAAAGAGAGTAAAAAAGGAAAATGATTTTATTGGAAAAAGAGTTTTTATTGAACAAGAAATATTAGGGTTTTGCAAAAGTTGCAAAACTTTTTTGGTGTTTTGTTAAGCATGGCACTGTTTTGGTGAAGATTGTGCCTTACGGGAGCGCATATTAAAAATCATATTTTTTTCGAGGGCGATATGGAAGATAGCCTCATGCAATAAGGAAGACAACTATAAGACAGAGGAAAGACAACACTCATGGGTGGCAAAGCACGGCTGAACAAGATTAATAAAAGGAATTGCAAGGAACTAAGAAGTTTAGCAGAAGAAAAAGAAGAAATCAAGGCTGATTGGTTTAGTGTGGAGACCTGCTATGTTTACTGATGCCCTAGCTTTGAGTTTCATTCTGTAGAAATTTGAATAACTGTTATATTATTCACTGAGATTATCCTGATCACACATTATTTTAGCTTCATGCATAATACATAATCTCTTCTACCATTGATCATTAATTGCGGAAATATAAACAATCGCATGTGCACATTAAAACCATAAACAATCACACACATGAACACAGTATTTATGGGAAAGCTTGAAGTTGAAAACCCCCAACTATTTTTATTTTACATGTAATAGAGATCATGTAACAATTATTGTACAAAGCTCCTCACAAGCTCTAAGTACAATCTCAAATCGCTACACACTACACAAGCTCAGATCTAGCAAAACACATGCTCCAATCTTTGCCACCTATTAGCCTGCCTCTACTACGCAATCCCTGATGAATATTGGCCCTGACTGAGTTCGAATCCACCTGGTATGCACTGCGCAATCCTCATTGGCATCTCCATCAATGTGTGGTGCAAACTCATACACCAGTATAGTCACAACTGATAGTCACATTTTCTCTTTCACCTACCTCTCCACTGGTCTCCACTGAAACTGTCCATGCACAGAAGTTAACTGATGTATTCTTTAGTTGATTTATGAGTTAATAATTAGTGAATTAATTAATAATTAATTCACACCACTCTCACTAGTGTATCAATCAGTTAGACTAGATACAACTAGCTCAACTATGTTTAACTGAGTTAAACCTAATACAACTCCACTAACTTCCTCAATCAACTCAACCAAACTCTGTCACATGAGTTTTAACTAAAGTATTCATGAAATAGCTCCACTTAACCCTCAGGAATAGCGTAATTCCTTCTTTCGGCTCCTGTGCCACATCTGTGCACTTAACTGAAGTGCTCCAAGAGGATAAGATAATGTTTAGAGTCCAAATATTATTAAGAGCTAATAATATTTGACATATCTATTTTTAGACTAGCAATCTAAAAATAGATTCCGCCCAATATGTTTAAAAATAGAAGTCCATCTATTTTTTTCGACGTGACTAACCATCCACAAATAGCATCCTGCAACTCATAGAACATGATCCATATGTCTAAAAATAGACATAGTCTAAAAATAGACTTTGTGCCAAAATAGCACAACGGGCCCACTTAGTGAAGGTGACTTCTTTCCACTAAGCTCATCATCTTGTTGCATTCTCCAACACTCCCTCTCAACAAGATATGGATTATACGCAACCCCTATCAGCCTTTGTATTCGAATTTTCTCCTGGTGAGCGCCTTTGTCAAGATATCAACATCCTGATCCTTCATAGGAATGTAAGAAAGTAACATGATCTTCCACTGCACACAATCTCTGATATGATGATACTGGATGTCAATGTGTTTAGATCTATCATGAAATACTGGATTAACCGAGAGTTTGATGCAACTCTGATTATCACAATAAATCACAGTAGGATCCAAGTGTGAACCGAACAACCTGACTAGGATCTTCCTCATCCATATAGCCTCGCATGCAGCCAAACTTGCTTCCATATACTCGACCTCTGCTGAACTGAGTGCCACGGATCTCTGCTTCCTACTGTACCAAGAAACTGTTGTCAACCTAATACTGAAAATCCCTCCAGATGTGCTCTTTCTGTTCGTTGGGCTCCCTGCCCAATCTGCATCCGTGAAGCCACATAGCTTCACCTCATCTGACTGCCTGTACCATAATCCATATCTCGATGTGCCTTTGAGATATCTCAATACATGTTTTCCTGCCTTCCAGAAGAGCTTGGTTGTCTTAACCATAGCTTGTGAAAGCTAGTTAATAGCATAGCATATGTCAGGTCGTGTATTGACCAGATACATAAGCGACCCCACCAACTGTCGATAAACAGTGGCATCCACTACCTCCACTGAAGTAGCATCCTCCTTCCTCCATCCATCAGAAAGAGGAGCATCAACAAGCTTGTAGCCATGCATGTTGAACTTCTCCAGTATCTCCCGGGCATAGAAACAATCAATCCATCACTGCGCTGCCAAATTTTCAATCCCAGGAAATAATAAAGGAGGCCCAAGTCCTTCATCTCAAACTCTTTTGCAAGATGATCCTTGCATGAGAGTATCAACAACTCATCACCTGTCAAAATCAAATCATCTACATAAAGTACAATGATCAGCAACTTATCCTCCACCACAATCTGGTATAGGTTAGGATCTGCCTCACTCTTGGAGAATCCAAGTCCAATGAAATAACTGTCTATCTGCGTGTACCAAGCACAAGGTGCTTGTTTCAACCCATATAGCGCTCTCTTGAGCCTGCACACATGTGACTCGCTGCTAAAGATCTCGAAACCTTCAGGCTTCTCTATGTACACCTCCTCCTCAATCACCCTGTTGAGGAACATAGTCCTCACATCCATCTGATGAATGTGCCACCCCATCTGTGCTGAGAGAGAAAGAATCGTCTGTATGGGAGAATACCTTGCGACAGGTGTAAAGGTCTCCTCATAATCGATCCCCTCAATCTGTGAAAAGCCTCGGGCAACAAATCTTGCCTTGTACTTCTCCACACTCCCATCAGCTGCTTGCTTCACTTTGTAGATCCATCTCGAACCTACCACTAATTTCCCTTCTAGCCTTAGGACAATCTCCCATGCATTGTTTCTGACAATCGAATCATACTCTTCCACCATGGCATCTACCCATGCGGGATCCTCCACAGCTTCCTCGAAAGAGGATGGCTCTGTCACGATACACTTGCTCACAAGAGCCATGTATCCAGTGTGCCGATCAGGTGACTGTCTTTGTCTACGCTGTGCTGTAGGCGCTCCTACAACCTTCTCTGCATCTTGAGCCAGTCGCTCAGCTTCTGTAGTGCGCTTCCGCCCTCTCATGGTTGGCGCTACCTGAGTGGTATCTTCCACTCCATGAACCTCATCTTGTGGCTGATCCACATCCTAAGACTCATCCTTAGGAACTAATAGCTCCTCATTTGCATGCAAGTGTGGTTTCCTCTCAAGCGAACACTTCATGGCTTTCTCCTCGTGAAATTTGATATCCCGTCGCACAACAGTCTTACGACTGTCTGGAAAATACACATGATAGTTGTGGGGTGTATCAGTGTACCCCACAAATATCCCAATCTCTACAGTCGGCTCCAGCTTCTTCCTAGCATCCTTCGTCACATGAATGTAAACAGGTGAACCAAAAATCCTCAAATGGGAAATATCAGGCTTCTTACCAGAAAACGCCTCCTCGAGTGTACTCATGCCAAGTATCTTGTGAGGACAATGGTTCTGCACATATACTGCAGTATTGCATGCCTCAGCCCACAAGTGTATGGGAAGGCCCTAATCATGCAACATCACCCGTGAAGCACCCACCATCGTTCTGTTCTTTCGCTCAACAACCCTGTTTTGCTGTGGGTTATGAGGTGCTATGAGCTCTCTTCGAATTCCTTTTGCACTGCAAAAGTCCTTGAATTCAGCAGAGATGAATTCACCACCATTGTCGCTCTTAAGAACCTTCACTTGCTTCCCCGATTCTTTCTCAACTAGTGCCTTGAACTCACAGAACTTTGAGTATGTCTCGCTCTTCTTTTGCATGAAGAAGATCCAGCACTTACGAGAAAAATCATCAAAAAATATCACATAATACCTGTGTTTTTCTGTCGAAGCTACTGAGAAAGGTCCACACATGTCTGTGTGAATTCTCTCAAGGATCGTCATGGCACGACTATCCTTCTCGTGAAAGGTGGCTTTCACAAATTTTCCCAAGGTACATCCCTTGCACTGATCTGATTGCGCAAGAGTACCCTTAGGAAGCCTAGTAGAAATCTACTGCAGTATCTTCAAAGCTCCATGGTGAAGGTGGCCCAATCTCCGGTGCCACAACTCACCATCATCCCAGCTCACCACTTCTTCTGCCTTGCCTGCCATTGTTGCGCAGCCATCTACCTGCAATTGATAAAGGTTCTTAACTCGAACCCTTATCCTCCGGGTCTCACCAGTTGCCTTACTGCGTAGGAAATCCTTTCCCTTGCTAAAGACAACATCATATCCCTTGTCTTCTAACATCGCCACAGAGATAAGATTCTTCTTCAATCCTGGAACATGCATCACTTCCTTTAATACGAAGGGTTTACCAGACTCCCTCTCAAAGGAAATTGTACTGATACTGATTGCACTGTATCTACCATCATCGCCCATCTCGATGTGCACTCCAAGATCTTTTTCATCCAGATCAGTAAACAAATCTCGATCTCCTGTCATGTGAAAAGACGCACCACTATCCAGAAACCACACTGAACCCATCACACTTGAGACCAAGCATGTGATCAACGAAAAATCCAGCTCAAACTGCAAGGCTAAGGCCTCTCGAGTTACAGATCCAGCAACCTGCCTATTTTTCTTCTTCTGCGGACAATTCGTGGCATAATGTCTGTGTTGGTGACAGTGAAAACACTTCACCCTGGACATGTCCTGCTTCTTGCCTTTCGCACCGGATTGAGAAGCTTTCTTGTTCTTCCCATTCTTTGCTTTGGCAACCAAAGCGCAATTCTCTTCATCAGAGTTCTTTGATGAAGATCCATCCCTGGTACTTCGCCTTATCTCCTCTTGCACAAGATCCGACCAAAGTCGCTCCCATCCTAGCAATTTCTCCCGATCATTGACAGAGTCCTAATAGGAATGCTAACTCTTCAGAAGCCCAAGGAGAGCCAATCTCACCAATTCCTTGTCATCTACAGTCACCCCCACACTTCCCAGCTCATCCCTGCATTGGATGAACTTCGTAAGGTACTTGGGCATACTGTCACCTTTCTCCATCTTTATGTTCCTGAGTTTATCCTTGAGCGCCAACTTCCTCTGTTCACTCTTTCTTTGGAATAAATATGTCAAGGCTTTCCACATCAAGAATGGAGAAGCCTTACCATGAAGGCTGGACACTATGTGATCCTTCATGCCCTCCAACAGAATCCTATGACACTTTTTTGTTTTCTTTTTCCATGCGTCAAGTGCGGCAGCATCACTAGAAGTAGGTTTTGGGACTTTTGCATCTATGAACTCCTTCAACCCATTGTCATCTAACACTGCCTCCATCCTGTCTTTCCATGCAATATAATTCAAGCTGCCCTCAAGGGCATACTCTAATCGCAATCCGTTGAAAGACATCTCAACTTCGACACCAAGAAAACACTGCTGCAAATTCGAATTCCACCAGCACAAAACTCAACCGCTTCAACGTCTTGCAATTGCTCTGATACCATGTAGAAATTTGAATAACTGTTATATTATTCACCGAGATTATCTTGATCACACACTATTTTAGCTTCATGCATAATACATAATCTCTTCTACCATTGATCATTAACTACGGAAATATAAACAATCGCATGCGCACATTAAAACCATAAACATCACACACATGAACACAGTATTTATGGGAAAGCTTGAAGCTGAAAACCCCCAACTATCTGTATATTACATGTAATAGAGATCATGTAACAATCATTGTACAAAGCTCCTCACAAGCTCTCAATACAATCTCCAATCGCTACACACTACACAAGCTCAGATCTAGCAAAACACATGCTCCAATCTCTGCCACCTGTTAGCCTGCCTCTACTGCGCAATCCCTGATGAATTTGGCCCTGATTGAGTTTGAATCCACCTAGTATGCACTGTGCAATCCTGATTGGCATCTCCATCAATGTGTGGTGCAAACTAATACACCAGTATAGTCACAACTAATAGTCACACTTGCTCTTTCACCTACCTCTCCACTGGTCTCCACTGAAACTGTCCATGCACAGAAGTTAACTGATGTATTCTTTAGTTGATTTATGAGTTAATAATTAGTGAATTAATTAATAATTAATTCACACCACTCTCACTAGTGTATCAATTAGTTAGACTGAATGCAACTAGTTCAACTATGTTTTTACTTGAGTTAAAAGCTGAATACAACTCCACTAACTTCCTAGCTTTCGAGAACTAGAGCCTACTGTCACATGAGTTGTAAGCAGTCTTCATACAATAGCTCCACTTAACCCTCGGGAATAGCGTAATTCCTTCTATCAGCTCTTGTGCCACATCTGTGCACTTAACTGAAGTGCTCCAAGAGGATAAGATAATGTTTAGAGTCCAAATATTATTAAAAGCTAATAATATTCAACATATCTATTTTTAGACTAGCAATCTAAAAAAGGATTCTGCCCAATATGTCTAAAAATATAAGTCCATCTATATTTTCTTACTTGACCAACCATCTGTAAATAGCATCCTACAACTCATAGAACATGACCCATATGTCTAAAAATAGACTTTGCACCAAAAATAGCCTGCGGGCCCACTTAGTGAAGGCGACTTCTTTCCACTAAGCTCATCATCTTGTTGCATTCTCAACACATTCAACAAGCAATGTATGAAACAATTATGTGCAAGGTAGCAAAAGCTACAACTTCCAAGGAAGCATGGAAGATCTTGGAAGAAAAATTTGGTGCAAGGAAGAGTGACATGAAACAACAAGATGTGTCACAATTTGTTGAGTCAGATGCAAATGTGTGAGTAGATGAGCAAGACTATGAGATGCCATAAGATCTTGGAGAATCCCACTTAAAAGTGGATGATGGTCATGAAGACTATAAAAGTGAAACCTGTAATGCAGACATGCTAATTAATGAAGAGGATGCAACAAATATTGCAGAAAGAGAAGTTGAAGCCTCTGTGTGTGAAACAGAGAAAGCACATATAAATACTCAAAGACTCCACGATAACATGAACGAAACACATGTGGATGATGATTGCAAAATTTATATGTGGATTGGTGAATCTGGCCGCAACTGGTGGGTTCAGAATTGTCAATGAGCACATGCATGCTCATATATCCCACCATAGTGTGGATGAACATTTTGGTAATAAAATTTGTGAAATAGGGATTGATCGTGGCAATATGGTAAGCACCATGTTTGATGAAGAATTGAAGGTTGAAGCTACCACTGTAGCAGCAAGTTATGAAGCAGTTGGAACTCCTCATGAAGCAACTTGTGAACAAGCAATAATTGAGTTTGGCATAGATAAAGTTATCAATAGAGAAACAAGTGGTTTGGTGGATCTAACAATTGGAATTGTTGATATTAAATTTGATAAAGAACCATTGACTAGTGATGAGTGGTTGCACATGTTGCAATGGAAAGAACATATTGATATGTTGTTATTGATTGAAAGCCAAGTGGAAGACAACATGTTTGCAACTAAACAAAGGTTTGTAAAGGAATGAAAGATAAGGTAGAGGAGGAAGATGAAGAGGAAGAGAAGGAAGATCTCATTGTAGAGTATAATAAATACATTTCTAACCTTGATTTTGAGTATGTAGGTAAATAGGATAATAATCCAGCTAAGAGAGAATATGAAGAACATGATGTAGGAAATGACATGGATGTTTCTAAAGACAAAGATGAAACACTGAAACCATTTTTCAACAATGGAGTCAAGAATATATAAAATTATGCTATCAAGAAATATGGTACAATGAAAGTCAGAAATATGAAGCACAAGAAGTAGAACAAAGAAGGCAATTTGAAGATGAAGAGTTGTGACAACAATCCATAATTGAATGAATCTTTGAAGAGGAAGTTGTAGAAGACATGATCATATTGTTTTTCAACACAAATTCAAAACAAATAAAAAAAACATTGCAACAACAATAAGTAAATAAATATGGAGCCTACAACAATAACACGCAACAAAGAATGAAACAATTTTGAGGATATAGAATTTGGGAGAAAAGAAAAAGGAAATGAAAAATTGTAAAATTTTTGAATCATTGTAAGAATAGCTGAGACATGGACCATCATGCATGTTTGAGTGATGATTGAATAAATTTCTATTGCAAGTCTAGCAGACATAGTTGATTCATGTTTGAGTTATGTTGATTCATACGATCATAACTAAGGGGGAGTGTTGGAAATTGTAATTACTCTCGCATACAAGAGTTGGCTAAATTTGGAGAGTCACTTAATGGAGTCAGGTCACGTGAAATCGAGTTAAGTCATATTTTGAATAAAATCGAATTTAAAGTGTGTGTGCATGTGAAATTATTTTGGGTAAATCACTAGAAATACCTCTCATCAAGTTCATTGTAATTATAAAGTTTGTATGATCAATAGAAGATTATAAAGTTTGTATGATCAATAGAAGAACCGCAACTTGTATTATTGTGTGTGTTAAATTTTATGTCTTTTTCCCTCTATCTTTCCAACAATAAATACCAACCACCAATACGTAAATTTTCTCTAAATTAATTAAATCTTACAAAATTTATTGATTGACACATCCTCATCCCAAGAGCACTCATTGAAGGATGCACTCATTGGAAGATATGATGGACTCCAATTGCTCCTTTTATATTTCTCCATATAAAGCTTGATTTTAATTTGTTTATATACATCCCTCTAATTTGATATCTTGATATCGACCAGTCATGCAAATTTTACTTTCACCACATACTTCTCTACAATCCGCTTTTTCATCGTATAAAATTCTATTTTGTCTCGACTACATACTTCTTCTTTTTTAATTATTTTGGAATATACAAATATTCTGTGAAATTTTATTTTGGTTTGAGCATATGCTGCTTTGCCATATTGAAATTTCCTCATATAAATTATTGGATGCCCCCTTTTCTTATTGACCTTTTGGCAAATGCAACCGTACACTTTTTTTTCTCACATTTCTGAAGATGCAAATTTCCTTGCTGTATTTCTTTGAATATGGAAAGTTTAGCCATATTCATTTTAGTTTGATTATATATTTATTTTATTTTATTTTATATGTGTTTTTAGATTTTAAATAATTAATCTTTTCATGATATTATAAGTATATTAAAAATAATAATATTAAACCACATTTTAATAGTTATTATACAATTATACATATTAATTTTTATTTTTAAAGATATTTTTAGATTTTAATTAATTAATTTTTTTATGAAATTAAAGAAGATATTTTTTTTTCAATTTATTAAAACATATTATTATTATTATTATTATCCAATTTTAAAGTTACAACTAAGTGAAACACCAAATTGGTATATAAGATCCACTTGTTTTTTATCAAAGTATACATACTCTACCCTTATCATTTTAAACTTGTGACCTTTTAAAAGGAAACACATACTCTTAACCAGTAAGCCCACTCATAAATCATATTAAACTTTACATTCATATATAAAATTAATTAATATTTTTTCTTATTTATTATTTTATTTATTCACTTATAATAATATTTTATTAACTATATATATTTATTATTAATTACTAATAATTAAAAAAAATACTACATTTATATATATATATCATATGTTTAAATATTCAACTATTTAATCTAATGACTCTATTTTCCTAATTAGAGCTAGCTTGCTACTTTTGTAGATCTACATAATGATTTTTAGAACTACTTTATCTTATTAATCCCCGTCATGACATGGACTATTAGTAATCGAATTTTATTTTGGTGTTAATTCATGAATAAATAAAACCTCTTATGCAAGCTCTTATGAAAAGTTTTTATTTGACATTTCAAAATAGTTTTTCTTAAACCTATCGTATATTTACATCCGTTTTTTTCAACCAATGGAAAATTTGATGGTTTGTGATGGTTTTGGCCTCTTCCTGAGGCATCCATCTATAATCAAAGTTTCAACATTAAGCTTTCCTTCACATTTTCCTTAGCATTTTTTAACATTTTGAAACTAGAAACTCCTAAACTAATGCTAACATTATTTCTCAAACATTTATTGTTTAAGAGGAGGAGAAACATATATATCTCATTTCTGGTAACTAGTAACCCAACAACAACGTGTTATGGGCATGTTAGCCATCTATCACGTTGGCCATCTATCACAGCTGGTGCAAATAACACCTTTTGCATGTTATGCATACGTCCGGATGCTAATCCCCTGTTAATCCGTGTTTGAATCCCCTATTTGAAGTTACAATCTTCCATTCATGGCGCAAACGTGCAACCTGGTTCTAATCCCCTATTTGAAGCTCAAAGTCGAGTGCTTATTTGGAGCACAACTGCAAACTGATTCTAATCGCTTGTTCATGCTGTGATCTAGGGCCAACAAATGGGTTACTGATGCTATTTAAAGATATATTTCTAATTTCCTGTTGTTTCTTTAGAGTTGGATGATCTAAACATTAAATGGACAGTGATAGTAAAATTTTCTTATTCACTTGTTTTACTTCTGCGCAACATTGAAAGATATAGTAGAGAAGTTAGGCCAAGCTCTGAAATTTTTTGTAGAAGCTAGAAAAAACTAAGAGCTTCAAAGGAGTGCATTTCATGGCTTACAACTACTCTTCTGCAGTTTGGACCAGAAGAATCTAACCCAATTCCTCATGCACCTGTAGGTATAAGCATCACGCATACCAATGTAGTCTTTCGTGATTCAAATAATAAGATGAATGGAACAGGTCCCACTATTGCAGAAGGACTTCATCATACTGAAAATCATTGGGATGTGTATGAAGTTACCCCAAAAATTCTTCAAGACAAAAATTCTATGGGGATGATTACAACCAAAGATTTTGGAATTATAGATTCATCTGATATCACATGTGGCCCTTTCAAAGAGCTCAACTAGTCATTCTCACAATATTGACACATGACCAAACATATTCATTCGCATGATATGAAAACCAATAGAATCCCAGCATTGCTAGTGAATTTCTCAAGGGATACTAATGTATAGAAGTTGGATCTCAATCCTGTGAGTCCATGCAACATGGAGGAGATATGGAAGAGTGTACCTAAAAGTAGTCAATCCACTACTCTGGAGAACTTGTTACAAGGCCAAGGAAATTTGGTATCCCTTCTGGTATGCAAGGGTATGTAACTGCATATATCTTATAATGTAATTGAATTAATTAATCAGAAGTGTTTCATAGCTCTAACTACAAGTACTGAGACTCCATAAAAATCAGAAATAGAGACATTCCCAACAGTAAAATCAGAATCAATATCAAACTAGTTATTGGGAGATCCAACCACATCGACATAACCCAATTTGATCTTGTTACAACCTAAAACCTTTTTAAATTTACGAGGTCTCTTCTTCCCATGTGTGATATTTTTCTATGATTGACCCCTAGAATCCAAAGGATTATGGAAAAAGGATATTTTAATAGAAAGGGGAGCTATATTCTCATATAAGGACAAAATAATCTCCAATTCCTTTTCAGGGGAAATGTACTAGGGGACGAGACCATATCCAAAAGCCGAAATGAAAACCCAACTACATAGGACGACTTATTGGAAAGAGGGGAGGACTCAACTACAGACCGAGTTTGACAGACATGAGCCTCCCGACCGAAGTCATTCGTTCAGTCCATAGAGGTATGGGGATAATGTGACGGATCAGAGGATACGAGATTGATCATTACCAAAGGCCGAAATGGCATCACCGCTTCAATGGACGGCTTGTTAGAAATATTGGCGGACTTAATTGTAGGATGAGATAGAGGGTCAAATGCCTCACGACCATACTCAATCAGGCAACCCAAAGAGGGTAGCGAACCATCGGATGGATTCAGGACTATTATATCAGACATATTCCCCACAACCGTAATAGTGTTATATAACTTAGATTTACAATTATCTTACATCATATGGTTCAGACAAGGAAACAAATTACCTATGAGGTTTGGACTATTAGATGCCATATGAACAAAAGGGTCAACCTAGAGCTCAGACTACACCAACCCTCACCTGCAAAAGGAGCATAAATCCTTCTGTTGGGTGAATCTCTTTTGGCACATCGAAATTAGATGCCCGATGTAGTTGTAGTGAAGGCACCAATATGGCACTCCCCAATAGTCAATGCATAGCTTAAAAGAATAACTACTCCATTTTATGTATAGCTCGACAATCAACCCTTTGCCCATCTCAAACTCAATCAAAACCCATGCCATACATTTATCAAGTTTTCTGAAGCTACCTTTGTCTCAATAATAGAAATTCCCAATACAATTGGCGATTTCGTTGTTGGCAAGCTCATTCCAAATTTCCAGTGGAAGCCTAAACAGTTTATCCCACACCAGGTTCCTCTGAGGGCTCTCGCTGAAGGGGTCAAAACCCACCTTCCACTTCTGAAAGATGAGAAAATGTGCTCTCGTTAACCCATAGAACCCTCAGTATCTTGTTCATGTCCTCATGGCACAGAAAGTGAAAAAAAATCTACTCATTGAATAATACGCTCATTTTCGGCCTGTATTTCAGAACCAAGAGCCACCGTTCCTCCATCGATTTCTTTACCTACTCTCCCATCATTTGTAAATGATTCCATCTTCCTACCAAAGCCTTGTGTGAGAACCTTTTGATATTGTCCCAAAAGGAACCTGCGCCCAGAACCAATGGCGACTCTCCTCTAATTGCACTAATAGGAATCCTCTCAGCCTTGTTTTTTCATCCCTTTAAAGCTGAAATAGTTATCGATTTTCCATTCTGAGCCATAGTCAATTCCTCATTAGGAATAAATATGTATAAGCCAAATGATACTAAAATTTCATTTTCCTTTTTTCCGATCATCTAAATGTGTCTTAGCAATGTCCTATTCCATCAAATCTAACAAACAAATACCAATGAAAATTCTCTTGAAATATTTATTTATTTATTCGAGGTTTGTGTTTTTTGTGCAATAATTTTAGCGTGAGCTCTCAAATGACCCTTGGGACCTATGATCCCTGCTTATATCTTCTACTATTGATAAATTTACACTGTGTAGTGCCTCAACCAAGTTAAATTCCATTACGCACGATGCCCTCATTGTATATGTAAAAGAAGCCCTTTATTGTGAAGGATTTGCCATATTTTTAGCTGATTTTGAAAAATCCAAGGAGCTCATTGTGCACTTGTGCTTCAAATGAGTTAGATGTCATTACATAGGCTGGATTTTCTATATTTTGAAAATAAGCCCCTTGTTTCAAATAGTTTTCCATTGCTTAGACCAATACCTTTCTTTGTTAGGCTCCAAGCCCATAACCATTCCAATGTGTGCTCAGTATTTCTAAAGTGTCCAATCCTAGCTTTCAATGATAAAATGTTCCGGTTTTCTTTTTGTTAAATTTATATGAAATTTGATGAAATCACAAATTTAATGACACTTCAGTTGTCCTATGCCTCGTCCTTTATCTTATTGATATTCATCATTGTTAGCAAATTGACAACTCTAAGGAGGGGGCAACCAATATTTTCTATGCTATTCCCATTAATGTGGTCCCTAAGGAGGGTTGTGGTTTCTCAAAAGTTGTCATTATATCAATAAGATTCTTATAGGTTTTGAGTCTTTGAGATCACATCATACTATACTTCGTACTTACCAATTACCTTTTTACTTATGAGCAACATCTATAGTTATCATAAATTTATAAAAAATACAACAAATTACCTAATCTATTTTTGCTATTGCCTATGTATATGTCCGATTTAAATTATAATTGAACAATGTTCGTTAATTTAAATTTGGTAGTATTGACTTAATACCTGATGAATCCCACTCTAAATATATACGTTGTCAAATTCCCTTTAGCTCTCTCCTTTTGAATAAAAACCTTTATCTTTATAATGTTCAAGTTCCTTTTCTTTCATTTTTGACTAGTTTTAATATATAAATTATATTTTGAGATCTTTTTGTTGGTTTGTTTTTCTTTTTATTTTAATATATAAATGAGGAAAGAAAATTGTAATTGGTTTTTTTTTTTTTTTTAATTTTTAATATATTTTTACATTAAAAAAATATAATTTAAATATAAAGATTTTGTTAAAAAATCATGTTTTTAGAGAAAACAAATTAGAAAATATTTCAAATAAGAAAATCTATAATAATAATCATCATACAAAAATAATTTATTATTATAAAAATAATTTATTATTTATTAATAATAATAAAAATTTCATGGTAAAATTAATATTTCAAAAATTTTATTTACTTTTTCTTTACAATGTTATGTAAAATTCCTTCTATTACAAAAGCAAATTCAGTACTTCCTTAAAATAAAATAAAAGTTTTTTTTTCCATTAAAATAAACAAAATCAAAATTCCAACCTGAGAGATGTATAGGCGAGTTCTCATGAAGGTTACAAAATATTAGTTAGGTATATTAGACAGACTACAACTATAAAACATAAACAATAGTAAAGAAAATTTATTAGATATAAATATAAATATAAAAATATTTTATGAACATTACAAAATATTAACTAAGTATACTAGAGAGATCATAACTATAAAATATAAACAATAGTAAAGGAAATTTATTAGATATAAATATAAAACTAAAATGAACGTAGGCATTCATCATTACTAAAAAGAAATAGTGAGAGTAGGATCCTGTGTTTTTATGACCCCTAGTATCTTTAGGATTCAAGCCCCAATCAAAAACTTTGGCCTAAACCTCTTCTAAATGACCATTTTGGTCACGAAACACTCAACCTTCGAGTAGATGAATTTTGTGTTGGATTTATGGGGGGGTGGCTTAATGGTAATTTTTAGTTGCAAACTGGGCCTGAGACTATGCTCAAGGACTTCCAGTAGGACCACAACGACCAAAGCCTCACCTCAGGTGCATGCATTGTCGCGACATGACACTGGGGAAAGATGAGTTTCTAGCTAAACGTGACCTAGGAGATAAGAGAATCATAAGGGAATTACAACCAGTGTGGGGCTTACGCAAAGCATGCATGTGGAAAAGTGTGAGGAACAAGGAGGTAAAGTGTAGTTGGAGCCAAGGAAATTGCAAAGATGAGTAGGGAATAACATTAGGCAACAAAGGGTCCTCTTTGAGCTATAAAGGAGCTTGATAATCTCCCCACAAACAATAGGAGGTTGTTGTTTTTGCCTTCCTGGACCAAAAAACCACAACCATGACACTATAATTACAATAGCAACCAAAGGAGTAAGAATTTGACAATTAAACATGTAGGCCTAGTGTGGATGCATTCCAAAATAAATCAATGGAATTTGGGTACCAACCCTCCCACTAGGTAATGCCCTAATCAACTACATTCACCCATGTAGATATTTGAAGTTTGTAGAGTATCTAACGAACTATAAAGAATAAAAGTTGGAATGACCAACCAGGAAGCCTGGCCCTTCCTTCACAGGTGTAACAATTTTTTGGGTGCATGGGAGGAAATATCCCACAAGCAATCTAATATTGTAGCAAAATATCTAGAAAAAACAGGGAGACTCCAACGATACCAAGAAGATGTAGTAGCGAAATATCTAGAAACAACAGGGAGACTCCAACGATACCAAGAAGATGCAGTGGTTGTGTATGTTCTAGTTTAATTCTCAGTGTCATCATAACTCGTAAACATGTGTGATTGCACAGGGATAGTTAGCCACGCCACCCCCTCTATAAGTCATATTCTATCTATTATATGTTTTGGAGGTTTTCCCGACATAAAATAGCTAGAAAAGAAGCAAGATTGAGATTTTTTTTTATTCTCAAACAAGTTTTGCACTCTTGTAATGTAAGAACATATTTTCAATTAATGGAAGCAAATTATGCTTTATTGTAGCTCTTAGCTTGACTCTTCTTTAAGGACTTTGAGCATCTTTTGGCTGAGCCCACCCTAGAAAATTTATAGCCATCTTGTACTTTTGTTGAGACTATACTATGCTTTGTATTAGTCTTGTTTAACTTCTAACATTAGCAGTGTGATGGTTTTGTTCATGATTAAGTAGGTGGCTTCTTGAAAAATTCTTCATGGTAAATCATTTATGCAAGCTAATAGCCTTTTTGATCAATCATATCACTCATCAATACATTTCTAGATATTTTTCCATGAACTTCCTTTTGCTATTATAAATCCTGTAAAGTGAACATTCCATTTGTCTGGTCCAGTTTAGCAATAAACATTTGGTTAACCTCTTAGAAATATTACAACATGTCTGGGATATTGAAAGTGAATTTTGAAAGCATAGAAACCCTAGAAAGTTGTATGTACATAACAAATGCTCTTTATCAATTAATAATATATTAAAGGAAAATTATACGCTTCGATCTTTCTCTTTGTCAACCCACAATCAGTAGACCTCTGTGTCCACTAATTAACCGGGGTTTGGAAAATGAATGATAATGACTTGCAGCAACCGAGGTATGGGTTAAGCTCCTCTTCTAGACCATGTATTTCAAGAGAATAAAACAGGGCTTAACTCATCTTATGTCTATGTGCGCTGAAAGCTCGATTGCCATCAAAATGAAAGCATTCATTAGTAGTGTGTTACTTTTGGCGATTGGTGTGTGTAAGCGTATGCTCCTCTTAATGGTTGATCCAGGGATTGCTATTGTTTGGGTTGGTTGTGAGAGTAGGGAATACATAAACAGTAGCACCTTTTAGCATAATCTGAACCAGGTTTTGGAATCTCTGGTGGTGAAAATTTCTGAGAGTATATTCAATGTTTCTAGTGTTGTTGTGGAATGGAAAAATAGAATCTTAATGTTGGAGGATATCTTAATGTAGCGGAGAAGCAACCACCAAAGAAAATCCCCTGATGGGGAGATTGCGGAGGGAGTGCCAAAGTTTTTCTTTGATTTACCTATGATTGGAGAGGATTTTCCACTGACCAAGGAAAACCCTAATAAACTTTCGACGGAAGAGTGGAACTTGGTCTCTTGAATTAGTGGGCGATGAATGATTTATCATAGTTACCCAAATAACAGAAGGAGTTGTATGCAAAAGCATACATTGAGTGGAAGACTACGAAGCGTCAAAACATTTCGGATGGAAGTGTAATTAGAACTATGCATGAGTTGAAGGAGAAAGGTAAGGATCTGCTTGTCAAAGATATGGCTAAAGAAACCAAAAGGAAGGGGTGTAAGACAATGCAAAAATTGCTTCAAGGCACTGGGGAAGAGTTAATTAACTCAGGTCAAGCAACTATAATTTCTAATTTTTTTTCCCGGTCTAAAAAAAACTCTCAATGAAAATACTTGGAATATGTGCGGTTTAAATAGTAAAGGAAAACAACCTTATTTGAGGGATCCACGATAAGGTTAGAGAAGACGACGATGTTAATTTTGCAAGAAACCAAGGTTACAATGAATAAACTATTGGAAATCAATGCACGGTGTTGGTGGGGTTGTGAAACTATGGATATTGATGCTAGAGGTCATGCAGTTATGTGGAATCTAGAAGAAATTCTTTTTTTTTTCAGGATTGGGTGGCTAGTTCTCATGTTTTGATTGGGATATTTAGATATTTGGGGTCAAAATATACGGTTGCGTTGTCTGCGGTTTATGATCCGTTGGTTTTGGGTGAAAAAATTCAATTTTTGGAAACTATTCGAAGTCACAAATGAATTATCGATTCCCCCTTTGGATTATTGGAGGCGATCTAGATAAAAAACACACTGAATTGAAAAATAAGGAGTTGCAGCTCACAGGTGAGTACTGCACCTGGAGACTGCAGTCAAACGGAGAGATCACTCTACATCCATTAATCAGAAAGATACATCTATAAGTACATAGCAAAGAAGTAGGAGGTTGTAACCAAACTCCTATATTCTAGAAACTAATCCTAAACTAAGGAGGTAAGTTACAACAATGTAACCATGTCTCCATTAATATACAAATAATATTAATTATTTCCAACTCTCCCCCCTTAATGGAGAAAGGATTACCCTGAACTCCTAGCATCCCTTTAAACAATTCAAACTTTATACGCCCAAGAGGCTTAGTAAAAATGTTAGCCATATTGTCACAAGTTTTACAATATTCAACAACTATTTCCTTTGACTGAAGTTTCTCTCGAACAAAATGGAACTAAGTATCGATGTGCTTGGTATTTTTATGAAATACTAGATTATATGCTAGCTTGATGGTACTCTGGTTGTCACTTTTAATGGTAATTGATTCTTTCTATTCTTCTCCTACATCATTGAGAAGTCTTTTCAACCAGATAGCTTCACATGTGGCTGCACACAATGCTTGGTACTCAGCTTCACATGTGGCTGCACACAATGCTTGGTACTCAGCTTCACATGAAGATAAAGCTACAGTGATTTTCTTTTTGCTGCTCCATGCTATGACCCTGGATCCAATGTTGAATGTGTAACCTGTGATAGACCTTCGATCATCCAAGTTACCTGCCCAATCTGAGTCTGAAAATCCTGTTAGAGTAACATCAGATGTGTCAGTGTATAAAATACCATAATTACTAGTACCACAAAGATACCTCAACACGCTCTTTGCTGCGACCCAGTTAATTTCGATTGGTTTAGACATAAACTAGCTCAACACACTAACAGAGCATGCCAAGTCTGGTCTAGTTGTAGTAAGATATATCAGACTCCCAACTAGATGTCTATACATAGTGTCATCCACCTCTTTAGTGCCATCATCACTGCACAACTTTAGATTCTGCTGCAATGGTGTTGCTGCTGATCTACACTGCTCCATTCTGAACTTTTCTAGCGGACTTCTGGCATACTTCCCTTGAGTAAGAAAAATCTGTCCAGAATGTCTCCATACTTCCAATCCAAAACAATAAAGGAGATTTCCGAGATCTTTCATTTCAAACACTTGTGACATCTGCCATTTGATTTATTTGATCAGATTATCAACATTCCCTGTTATAATCATATCATCCACATACAAAGAAATCAAAATAATTTGCCTTTTTTTATTAAACTTGGTATATAGATTTGGATCATTCATGCTCCTATGAAAACCATGCTGCACGAAGAATGAATCGATCTTCTCATACCACGACCTGGGTGCTTGTTTTAAACCATATAATGCCTTTTTCAATCTACAAACAAGATGTTCCTGCCCCTTTTTAACAAACCCTTCAGGCCGAACTAAATAAATTTCTTCTTTCAACTCACCATTCAGAAATGAAAACTTAACATCTAGCTGGTGTAGCTCCCACTTATGTTTTTTTGCTAAAGAAATTAGCCTTCTAATGGTGTTTAATTTTGCTACAGGAGCAAAGGTGTCATCGAAATCTATTCCTTCATGCTGTGAGTAACCCTTTGCTACCAGTCTAGCTTTAAGAGTTTCTATAATCCCATCTGAATTTACTTTAGGTTTATACAACCATTTACATCCTATGGGTGTTTTACCTTTAGGCAATTCAACTAAATCCCAAGTATGGTTTCTAATAATTGATTCAATTTCCTCATCCATTGCAGCCCTCCATGCATCAGATTGACTTGCTTCTTTATAATTTGTGGGTTCTACAATGTTTAAAATATTTTTCATTAAGGCATAGTCTTTCAATCTAGATGGTAATCGAGTCTTCCTACCTAATCTCCTTGGTACGGGACTTACCTCAAATCTGCCTGCTTCAGACTTATACGGGCTCGCATCATTTACTACATCACTTGTTTCTTCTTCTTCTTCTTTATGCTCCTTCTTTTGATCATCCTCGCTGATTTCTTCCATTAACAATGGAATGTGCTAATCATTATCACTGTCATCCTTTCCTTCCTCAACCTGTTCATGAAATATCACATCTCGGCCTGCAAATATCTTATGAGTCATAGGATTAAATAACTTATATGCTTTAAACTCAGTGCCATATCCAACAAGGATACATTTCATGGCTTTAGGATCTAACTTCTTTCTATCCACCTTGGGTATATGGGAAAAAGCTTTTGACCCAAATACTCTTAAATGACTCATTGTTGGTTTTAATCCAAATAATGCTTCAAAAGAGGTTTTGAAGTCAAGACATTTAGTAGGACTCCTATTCTTTAAATAAACAACAGTGTTAATGGCTTCCTCCCAAAAACCATTTGATAGACCCTTACCTTGAAGCATGCTCCTTGTGCACTCCACAAGAGTTCTGTTCTTTCATTTTGCCACTCCATTCTGCTTTGATACCATAGATTTGAACTATTTAAAATACTGAAAGGTCTGACTCTTTTTACTCAAAAAATATATCCAAGAGAATTTAGTGCAGTCATCAGTAAACAAAAGGAAATAATATGCACCACCTAGTGACCTGGTCTACATAGGTCCGCATATGTCTATATGCACCAGTTCTAGAATATCTCTTTCCTTTCTATTAACGTGCAAAGGAAATTATTCTCTATGCATTTTCCTTAATGCACATCCATCACAATCCAATTGAACACTATGGAAAACAGGGAGTCCATTGACCATACCTTTTCTCTGAAGTAGAATAAGGTCTTGCAGATTAAGATGACCGAATCTCTGGTGCCAGAGGTTTTCGGTTGTCGATCCTATTGCAACCATGGCTTGCTGTGGCATGCTTTTCCCATCTAGTCTGTACAGGTTCTCCACACGCACTCCTATTGCAACAATTTCCATCTTGCTATCCTTTATGACACAGCAAGTCTTGAAGAATTGAACTTGCATGTCCTGATCAGTTATCATAGATACAGAGATCAATTTTTTTTTAATTCCGAGCACATACAATACATTCTTAAGATGTCTAATGTCACCGCTAGGTAACTTTACTGGAATATCACCATACCCTTTGATCTCATATCCGCTATAATCTCCTAGATAATTTTTTGACCCATATGTAGTTTCTTCAAGAAATTCAAACCATTCCTTCTTACCTGTCATATGTGAGGATTCACCAAAATCAACATACCATATGTCGTCCTCATCTCCCTTAGAAGCTGAAAGGGCACAATCAGCTGTAAATAGTCGATGTTCGTGGCTATGGTCTTCATCTTCCTCAATAAAGTAACCTTTGTGCTTTCTCTGTTTATTCCTTGCTTCATCTGTCTACCTCTTATAACAATATTTAATTTGATGGCCAGTTTTTCCACAGTAAAAGAATATATTACTGGGAAAATTGTTAGCAGACATACCTTTAAACGGTCTCTTTTGAAACATGTTGGCTCCTCTCTGATGCTATCGTTGTTGTGGTTGTTGTTGCTACTGTGGCTGCTTCCCTCTATACTGTTGCCTTTTAGCCATCAGAGCAAGATCATTGCTTTGTGGTTTCAAATTCTGCCACCACTCTTCTTCTTGTAGAAAAATCCCTGTCAATTCTTCAAATGCAGAGGCTTTCTCCCTTGCTGCCAATCCTGTGATAAAAATCTGATATTCATATTTCATTCCATTCAACGTGATCATGACTAGATCAGAATCATACACTTTTTATCCAATATCTCCCAATCTGTCCTTCAGGTCTTTAACTCTAGCAATGAATCCAGCAACGAACTCATTTTCCTCCATCTTCATCACAAACAGTTTGCCTTTGAGTGACAAGACACAATTTGTATTATGTGTCCGGTATAGATTCTTGATTGTCGTCCAAATCTCAGTGGACGATTTGCCATCTCTAATATGTGGGATAATATTGTCCTTAATGGACATCTTCAGTATGCCTTTTGCTTTGTTCTCCCTTTTATCCCAGTTTTGTTCTTGTGCAGATGTTTGTGTTACCAAATTTGGTCTATGCTTATTTCCTATGACAATCGACCACACATTTGTGCTTTCAAGTAATGTCTGTATCTTGAATTTCCAATTGGTGAAATTATATCCATCGAGTTTTCCAGACTTGTGGAGATACAATTCTATACTATTATTCATACTGGACTGATAAACATTTAGATCTTCTGATGAATAATTCTACCCAACTGAATAATTGCAAGATACACTAAAAAAAAATTCAATACATACCAGATCCTGACCACTAATCTGCCACCAATCATGGAAAATCTGTAACTTCAATGTGCCACCACTGGACAAGTCCGATATGCCACCACCGGGCAAGTCCGATCTGCCACCACTGGGAAAATCTGGAACTTCAATGTGCCACCACTGGGCAAGTCCGATCTGCCACCACCGGGCAAATCCAGAATTTCAATGTGCCACCACCGGGCAAGTCCGATCTGCCAAAATTGCAAATCTTTTCAAAGAGAAAGAGGTTGGCGCTTTTCCGAGGCTAAAAATCCATGCCCAAATCAAAATTGATTCGTGTCCCCAAATCGGCGCAGGTATGGCCTGCACATTCATGCCAATGGCGTATTTCGGCAAGAGTATGGCCCTCACAGTCGCGCTAATTGTGCTTCTTAGCGTGACTAAAAGCGACAAAAGTGTGCCAACCCTCTCTTCTGCTTAGAGATGATCAGTCATCTGAGACCTATGAGTCAGGTGTTGCTGCAGTCCACCTGCTCCTACAAGCACAAAGCTCCTATGAGCATAAAGCTCCTATGAGCATAAAGCTCCTATGTACACCTTGGCCACTAAGGCTCTGTAGCTAATAAAGCTCTAAAAAAAAAAATCAGGCTCCCCCTACTCTGTGCTCTGATACCAAGATAAAAAACACCCTGAATTGAAAAAGAAGGAGTTGCAGCTCACAGGTGAGTACTGCACCTAGAGACTGCAGTCAAACAGAGAGATCACTCTACATCCATTAATAAAAAAGATACATCTATAAGTACATAGCAAAGAAGTAGGAGGTTGTAACCAGACTCCTATATTCTAGGAACTAATCCTAAACTAAGGAGGTATGTTACAACAATGTAACCATGTCTCCATTAATATACAAATAATATTAATTATTTCCAACTAATCTTAGTCTTATACGCTCTTTGGAAGAGAAAAAGGGTAGATTGCATAGGCTGGATCCAGAATCTATACCCTTTGATGGGTTTATTGAAAGCTTCCTATTGGTAAATATACCAACTATCAATTGTAATTGTACCTGGAATAATAGACGAAATGGGAAGTATCAAATTGTCTGTCGTTTGGATAGATTTTTGGTTTTGGAAGAAGTTTTGGAAAGAGATATTTATATAGAAGCTTCGATACTCCCTTGTCTCAGATCATATCACTGGCCGGTGCATTTGGAGATGAATATAAAAGAAGCCCCCAGAAATAATCCTTTCTACTTTGAGAGTTTTTGGCTGTAAGCGACCGATTTTGTAGAGAAAGCAAGAGACCGATGGGAGGAAATACTAATACAGGTAAGATTAAAATGCTTATTTTTTAGTTAAAACTGAAAGTGATGAAATAAAAAATAGAATTATGGAATAAGGAGTTTAGTAACAAGGTTAAAATGCTTACTTTTTAGTTAAAACTAAA
Organism: Pinus albicaulis; assembly: GCA_034641835.2. Taxonomy (NCBI): domain Eukaryota; kingdom Viridiplantae; phylum Streptophyta; class Pinopsida; order Pinales; family Pinaceae; genus Pinus; species Pinus albicaulis. The sequence goes on along the minus strand of CM076569.1, from coordinate 568,923,031 downwards.
AGTGATGAAATCAAAAACAAAATTATGGAATAAGGAGTTCAATGACATTTTTTTAGGAGAAACTCAGACTTGATTCAAGCAGTACTACAATGCATGATTGTGGAGGGAAAGACTCCATATTTAGTTCTAGAGGAAGGAAATACTTTACATCAATTAGAACAGAGAAGGAAGCAAGAGGAAATACTATAGCCCCAGAAATCTCGTATTCAGTGGTTGAAAGAGGGCGAACAAAATTCATTTTTTTTCATAAATCCACGATACAACGTTGTCATTCTAACAATATCTTCTCTATCGTAGAGTGATATGGCGAAAGAAAGATTACTCATTTAGAAATCGAACAGGAATAATTGCACACTTTAGTAATATCCTCACTAAACCCTCTTTTGTGCTAAAAACATCTATTAATTCAATTTTGAAGTGTATGCCTAACCTCATAAGCTAAGAGAATAGTAATGTTTCAAAAATCGAACAGGAATAGTTGCACATTTTAGTAATATATTCCTCACTGAACCCTCTTTTGCCCTAAAACCATCTATTAATTCAATCTTGAAGTGTATCCCTAAGCTCATAAGCCAAGAGAAAAATAATGTGTTAATGTGTCCAATTTCATTGCAGGAAGTAGAATTGGTAGTCATGGACATTAAGTAACAAAGCCCTTGGCCCTCATGGTTTTACCTACTTTTTCAAAGCTGGTTGGAGTTGTATTCATTAGGAAGTTAATGATTTGGAGGAGAAATCATGACAATTACAATTAGTACGGGCTTCTTAATATTTTTTAATTTGATACCATAAGCAAATTGAAGGATTTAGCTGGATTTAGATCTATAACATTTTGTAATGTTATAAATATTATAATGTTATATGCACATGGATATTGGTGGCCACCCTCCTATTCCATTTGGACTTAACACCGTTTTTTTTAGGTTTCTTAATTATAGCACAACTTTCTATTTTTGATAGTTTTTTGGGGAAACACACAAACTCATTTTTTGGGGAAACACACAAACTTGAAAAGTGACAAAATCTATTTCACAAATACCAAAGTTATGACCCACTGTAAGGGCCAAAAAATGTTGGCACTTCATCTCCTAGTGTTAACCTTTTAGATATCTAATTTATGATAAAAAGGCCTCTGAGCCTTATCTTAACATAGTTCAGAAGGCATGTAACCATCACAACTCTTCTTAGAGATAGTTGCTATAGTCTGAGTTAGTTTATTCCCATTATGCATGTAAACAATTTTTTGTACTTGTTATTAATGAATTGAAGTTTAATTTTCAGTCTAGATTTGTGTTTTTGTTTAAATCTATATTTCATTTCTTTCTTGCATTAATTGGGAACATTGGTATCAGAGCGCTCAACTCTTTCTCCATTTTTTTTGTGCCCCAAAGAAGTAGGGTTATAAGGAGTTAGGACTTGAACTTGTTGAACCCTTGCAAGACAACCGACATCACCGACCCAACAACCTCCCATGGCTGAATAAAAAATGGATGAGAAAGCAAGAGATACTTTCAACTTTCAAAATGCTGCTAAAATATTTTATTATAATTATATATTAAAATGTTTTTAATATGTATAAGAATTATATACCTTCTTGATAGCTAAAGTAACAATAGAATAATTTTTCATTTTACTTTTAATTACTTTCTCTTTTTAAAAAACATTTATTTATTGCTATGACTAAAAGTATAATATTTTTACTACAAACATAAACACAATAAAAATAAGATTATTAAAGTTATCGTAATTTATTTCTGTTATAATAATTTTTTTTGTTTAGAGAATACTATATCTTTATTTTGAAAAAGACACAAGAAATTACACATTTTCCTTTAGCTATAGAATACTACAACCCAAAATAAATATAATATTTTATTTATTTTTAAATTTATAAATAAAATTAAAATAATTTTTTTTTTATTATGAATTATAATTAATATATATATATATATATATATATATATATATATATATATATATATAACTTAAAATAAATGATATATTTTTATTATTTTAATCTTTTAAATAAAAATAAAAAATTTCCAAAAAACTTAATGTCAATATTTATAATTATTTTAAAAATAAATTTAACTTATCTTAATTCTAAAAAATAAAAAGAAAAATTATCAATTAAATCAATATCTCCGTTTCATTGGCCATAAAAAAATCTCAATTAATATCAATATGAACAACTCATAAAATGGAAAATCGTTGGCCATAAAAAATCTCAATTAATATGAACATGATGGAGAATAATGGGTCATAACTTGTTCTCAGTTTTACAAAGATATATCTATTTCTATTTCTAAAATGAATGGTACATTTTCTTTTATCATAATATTATAAAATTAAATATTTTATTTTAAATTAGAATTAATAATAATAACTATTTTTTAAATAAATAATAAAGAATATATTTTAAATGTTAATGTTTATTTTTCTTACATATAAGTGTATATGAATATTTTTTTTTCAAGTTTTAAGTTGATTTTTCAACGAGAAAATAAATGAGAGCATAATAAAAAGTTTACTTTTAGATGTAAGACTTTTGTAATTCATAATGTAGATAAATGTGAACCATATAATGTGGTTCATTCTCAAGACAAGGTGAAGAAAGAAACCAATCGCATTGAATAAATAGTAAGGATAAGTCATTGCTCAATAATAGTTGTCAAAACTAGCTGTTAGAGATATATAAGGTATCAAAGTAAATTTATTCTTATTAGAGAGATATAAGGTATCAAAGTAAATTTACTCTTATTAGAGAGATATAAGATATCAAAGTACTCGGTAAAGATAGAAAGAGTGCAAGCCAAGAACATGTCAAGAAACTAGGTGGAGAGGTCCAAATCTATTGTTGTGACCTAAATAGGATCCTTGTTGTCTCTACGGGTGCCTCTAGCAGGGGTTGGGATGCCAAGGTGCCAGTCTTTGCATTCTAGCCTTTGATCTCAATCCTTTATGTGGTGATGCAAGCGCTCCATAAAGTGAGGAAGATCTGCCCAATGTTTAAATCTATCCAAAAGTATATTTCCAAGAAGTAATTTCATATGCAAATATAGATCCACTATATGAATGTAATTGTTGAAACGCCCCCAAGTATGATAGATGTCTGACACCCAATATACCAGTGCAACAAGAACCTTTGTGTTATAAAGTTAATGCTTAAATGGTAGGTTCCTTCTCTCTCTATGTGGGTGAGCTCATCCTCAATGGGGCCTAGGGTGAGCTCATGGAATCGGGTATCAATTTACTCTAAAAAATGGTTTGTAAATGTGTTGCTCCTATTGGACCATTCCTAGTAATATGTTTCTCCTCCAAAGATACTAGCTCATTGATGGGGAATGGGGGTGAAACCAAGAGGGAAAATGGGGTAGAGAGCCAAAGGAGAAGAAGCACTAATGTAAAAGGGATGACATAAAGCTACATGTAGGAGAATCAAGGAAGAGTGATGGGGTTGCATGGGTGACCAAGACAAGAAGGAAATACAAGCAAGAGACTGAGAGCAATGGAGGGAGATTGGCTAGCGATAGAGTAGGGAGATTAACTCATGACCAGTGGGAAATAAATTTTGGGTGGGGGGAGGACTAAGGATTGAGGTTGTTGAGAAGCCTCTTGGGATCTGAAGCAGGCCAATTATAGGAACAAATAAAGAAAACCAAATATGAATACATAGAAGAGAAAAAACATAATCAAGGAGTAAGAAATGAGACCACAAGACAAGAGACCTTTGCACCTGTCGCAAGGTATTCTTCTATAAGGACCATCTTTTCTCTCTCAGCACAGATGGGCTGACGCATTCATCAGATGGATGTGAAGATTGTGTTTCTCAATGGGATCATTGAGGAAGAGGTGTACATAGAGCAACCTGAAGATTTCAAGATCTTCAACAACGAGTCGCATGTGTGCCAGCTCAAAAGAGCCTTGTATGGGCTGAAGAAAGCACCTCGTGCTTGGTACACTCGAATAGACAGCTATTTCACGGGACTCGGCTTCACCAAAAGTGAAGAAGATGCAAACCTATACCAAATTGTGATGGAGGGTAAGATTTTAATCATTGTTCTTTATGTTGATGATTTACAATTGACTGGTAATGAGAAGCTGATACACTCATGCAAGGAGGATCTTGCAAGGGATTTTGAAATGAAGGATATGGGCCTCCTTCATCATTTCCTTGCATTGTAAATATGGCAGCGAGATGGTGAAATTACTCTATCTCAAGGAAAGTATGCAAGGGAGATACTGGGTATGTTTCATGTGGAGGGCTGCAAACCCATGGATACTCCTCTTTTAGGAAACTGGAGGAAAGAGGATGCTACTTCTAGAGAGGTAGTGGATGCTACTGTCTATCGATAGTTAGTGGGTTCGCTAATATATTTAGTGAACATGAGACCAGGCATTTTCTATGTAGTTAACTAGCTTAGTCAAGCTATGGTTAAGCCTACCAAGCTATTTTGGAAGGTGGGGAAGCATGTCCTGAGATACCTGAGGGGCACATCAGAGTATGGTTTATGGTACAGACAAACGGATGGAGTGAAGTAACATGAATTCATGGATGCAGATTGGGTGGGCAGTCCATTAGATAGAAAGATTACATCAGAGGGTATCTTTAGTATCGAGTCTACAATTGTTTCTTGGAACAACAGGAAGCAGAGATCTGTGGCACTCAGTTCAAAAGAAGCGGAATAAATGGCAATGAATCAAGCTACATGTGAGGCTATCTGGATGAGAAATATCTTGGTTGGTTTGTTTGGTTCTCATATGGATCCGACAGTGATTCATTGTGATAATAAGAGTTGCATTAAACTCTCGATTAATCTCGTGTTTCATGATAGATCTAAGAATATAGATATCTAGTGTCATCATCTCAGAGATTGTGTGTAGAGGAGAATCAATTTTCTTTAGTACATTCCCACGGAAGATCAAGATGCAGATATTCTAACGAAGGCACTCACCAGGAGCAAATTCGAATACCATAGAGACAGGATCGGGGTGAAGGATAATCCCTTTCTTGTTGAGAGGGAGTGTTGAGATTCAACAAGAAGATCCTAGTGAAAATGAAGCACCTACACTAGGATGGAGCCTCAGGATATTTTTAGGTGTATGTATATTTATAGATGTATGTGCAAATTATATTTATACAATGCATGTATATTTATAGATGCATGTATATTATTATTATCCCTTAATATTAGTTGGACAATAAACTATATTCTATTCTCAATGAGCACTTGGAAATAGTTAACTAAAGTGGAAAATCAGTTAGCTAAAGGAACTTTGAGTTAAGTGGTTGGTTGGTGGGACATGTAGGTTGACTTAGTTGTAACTCAGTGATTCGAATTTGTAACAGAGTTGGAAGTGCAATTATGCAAGTTGTAAAGTAGTTTAACTCAGTTAAGTGAGTTAAACTCAGTTGTGCTAGTTGTAACTGAAGATACACTAGTGAGAGATAAAGTGAATTAATTATTAATTAATTCACAATCAGTGGTCTCACATGCAACTTAAAAATTACTATTATTAACTACATGCATGTCAGATCCAGTGGAGATCGAGTTGAGTTCTAGGTGAAAGGGAAGTAAACTATCAGTTGTGACATTATCTGGTTGCACACATGCAACCACACACACATTGGATGTGCCCATGAGGATTGCGCAGTCAAGGCATGTAATATTTCATTCATTCAGGGATTTCTATCAGTAGGGATTTTGTAGTTGAGGCAGATTGTCTGGAGACAATAAATTGGCTAAGGAAATTGCCAATTTTTGTAAGACAGTGTGAGACAATTAGCTCATATACTGAGAGCTCTTGGATTGGAGATTTGTATGTAATTGTTTCATGATCCATGATATAATATACAACAGAAGATATTGGGGTTTTTAGCTATAAGATTTCCCTAATAAATTATCTATGTTGTGTGTGATTGATCTTTCTTCATGATATTGTAATTGGCGATTGTGTTTTAAATTTCCGCAAAGATTAGTAGAAGCGATATGTATTTAACAGTAGCATATTTTTAGATCAGGAGAATCCAGGACACACATGTATTTTCTATAATTTCTACATATAGTACTTACATGCCCATAGTAATCTACAACAAACACGACATTACAAGTGTATGGGGTTTCCATAGCAGTTCATTTAGTGATCAAGTACAAGAAGGTAAACACAAGCAAGTTGGACGATATGCTCTCAAGGCCACCCACATTAAAAATCATAGATTTGAGGACTCTTATGCACATGGAGCCATTCACCCATGATGCATACATATAGGCATATTCAGAGGATGAGAACTTCAAAGAGGCATTTTAGTAGTTGCAGAGTTAGAGTCAAGTGCACAATGGAAACAACATTATTGACTACCATCTCTAGGATGGGTTACTCTATAGAGTAAATAAGCTATATTTTCCTAAATGTGAGTGATTATAGTTTATTAGAGAGGCTCACTCCTCCAAGGTTGCAGGGTACTTTGGTGCAGGGAAGACCGTGGGCAACTTGTAGAAGTATGTGTATTAGCCCAAGATGCAAGAGCAGGTAGTTAGGTTCATAATATGATGCATGATTTGTTGTATTATCAAGCCTAGAAATATGAAACAAGGCCTATATCATCCCTTACCTATACCGACTCATCCTTGGGAAAACATTTCCATGAACTTTGTGGGAGGTATTATAACAACCAAGAAGGGACATGAATACTTGTTCATTATAGTTGAAAATTTCAAGAATATGTGTGCTATTATGCCCTGTAAAAATACAATTAGTGGGAAATAAGAAACAAAATCATTCTTTGAATAGGTTGGGTGCACTTTGGGATACCAAAGAACATCATTTTAGACATGGATACAATATTTCTCAGTGCATTCTAAATTACATTGTGGGAGAATATGGATACAAAGTTAAAGAGATCTATAACATTCTGTCCATAGATAGATGAACAAACAAAAGTAGTCAACAAGACCTTGGTGCGACTTCTAAGGGGATACAAATAGAAGCATATGAAGACTTGAGATGAAAATATGGCATATATACAACATTCTTACAATAGAGTATACTTACACACTTTATTAAGAAAGTCCCCATTTAAAACTTGTTTTGGATATTTTCGACCTTCATCTTTAGACATTGCATATGGGAAGGAAGGAGGAGTTGGGGAAGATCTTACATAAGACGCTTTGAGAGCTGAAAATTTTATAGAGAATATCAAGCAGATACATTTACTGGTACAAGATACACTGCATAAGTCATAGGATAAGTATATTGTGACGCTTGATCAGCATAGAACAAAGAAATTGTTCAAGGTGGGAGACAAAGTATGGCTATAGTTGAAGAAGGAGAGGCTATAGGGGCTTAGTAATAAAATCAAGGCTCTGAGGTATGGTAACTTTGAGATACTAGAAAAGGTGGGCGATAATGCCTATCGACTCAATTTACTACCATATCTATACATTTAAATTTTGTGGAGGATTCAACACCAGATGCTTAGGAAAAGTTGAGAGAAGATACAATTTTGAAAAATATGTAAAACACTACAAGACAGGGGAAACATGGCCTTTGGAAGATTGGGTTGAAAGGACAGCTTGCAGGCAAATCTAAATGGTACAACAAAGAGAAGGTCGAGGAAAATTTTCCTCATTCAATTTAGTAGAATATTTTGGGGACTAAAAGCCTCCCAAAATGGGGATATCTGATCCAAATTGGATCATTATAATTTTTTCATTCATCTGGATGCTTTGAGAGTGGAAAATGTGGAGGAATCAACTCACAAGACCATTTTTACCAACAAGACCCACTTTGGAAAAATAGGGTTTGACACCTTTCAAGAGCATTTTGAGGCATCAAACGATGTTTTTTGGGGGTAAAACTTTTCCTCTTCAGTGAAACATATTTTCATGTTATTCTACACATAGCTACTTTTCCAACAACGTAAGAGGTGTGTTAATCAGAGCCTGTATGCGAAAGTTAAGCCACAGAAGTTGACCTTCTTGTTTTCATGACCATGGTTCAAGAGGATGCCACATCAACCTCCATTATTCATGGAAAAGGGCCTAGCCACGTGATTATGATGTAAAATATTTTAGAAGAGTTTGTATTGTAACTTTGGTTAAGCGTTGAGGTAGTCAAACTTAACCACTAGTAGACTATCAGGTTGTGTTATAACCAAGCCACTAGGAGGAAAAGGGCTTTCATTCTTTCGAGTGCATTTGTTCTATTGCTGAGAAAGGAAAAACCAAGAGGGATAGGAGGTAGAGCATACAAGGAAGATTTGTGCATTGTAGTAGTGGGCCACAAGCCATACTTCCTTGTACTTGCAATTATAATTCCACTCTAAAAAAGAGAGTAGAGCAACCACATCTTCTAGATGGGTTTCTCTCCAGAAAAGTTTTCCTAGAGCATATCTTGTGTTATACGTGTGTGTGTGAGTTTTTACTTTGATGTTATCTAATTTCTGCATAATATTCATTCACATGCATGCACTATTAATAGTAAAATCTAGGGATCTAAAATTTCATATTTTCAATATAATATTATCAAATCTGTTGTGACAAACTATCTAGTGGAATATCCACAACAATTTACAGACCGCAATTTGTCACAAACTGTCTAGTGGAATATCCACGATAGTCTACATATCGCAATTTGTCAAAATGAACCAAAAAATGTAGAAACAAAGCCCATAGTAAACATGAACCTTTCCACATAATCCAAGATTTATTATGTTTTGTTTATTTATAATTTTGTGTGAACAGTTCATGAGAATTTATCATTGTATACATCATATAAAATTCATAGAATTTAGGAGTAGATTTTATTTTGTAATCTTCTTTTTATAAGATTGAAGATTACCTTTATGAGATAAAATGTTCAAATCTTTTGTGACTTTCTATCAAATGATTTAATTGCAACTTTTATATATCAATATAATGCTCTCTATTTTTGTTTAAAGGAAATGAATACAAACATAATGCTTTCTATTTCCATTTTTTCAATCTCTTTTGTAGATTGTTATTATTATTTTTTTAATAATTTTTAAGTTTTTGTAAGTTCTAATATATTTAATAAAAAAATTAAAAATCCATAAGTCTTTTGTAAGTTCTAATATATTTAACAAAAAACATTAAAAATCCATAATTGATATATTAAAGATAGAAATATGAAAAAGAAAAAATGAAACACATGAAAATTTATTAGCCTTATAAAAATTATAAATTTTACCATAAGTCTTTTAATAAATTTTATATTGATAGAGGAATGAACACTATGTTGACTAATCAAATCATAAAGAATAGAATCTTAAAATATGTGTGTGAGTGCAATCTATATATGGTACACATCAACCCTCCCAAACTGGGTTATTAAAAGTATTTTCTTCTACTCTTCCAATTTATAATTTAGGAATTGATTTTATTCTCATAAATAAATAAATTATTTTAAATTTCATCTCCTCATACTAACTATACACCATAATCATAAATTATAATCTTTATATATATATTTAAACTAACTAAAATAATCTCATTAAAAATACTTACACAATTAAAACTTATTGCATCACATTATGAAATATAATGCGTAATTATTAAATCTAACATTCAAATGATGAAATAATTAACACTATATTATTGATTAAAAAAAATAAAATAAAATGAATAACACTATATTATTAGAATTTTTTTTTAAGAAAAATAATATAATATCTAAATTATGCAAAAATAAAATAAAATAAATAAAGAGCTTAAAAACATTCACGAAAAATGACTATAAGCAAAATTCCAATAATAATATGAAAACCTTGATAATTAATGATTATAACCTTGGATTATAATTTTGTAATTTAATATATTTCTAGAGAATGAATTGAAATACTTTAATTATAAAAATGGAAATATCACTCTCACAACAATTATATATGATTGAGTATGAAAAAGCATCATGTAATAGGATAAGTCCTAGAGTTCTAGGTATAGTGCTTTTTCCAAATCCATTTGAAAATTATATCATCATATTTGTCCATTTAGATTTAATAAGTGGTTTTCACAATTTTTTATTAAATATATTTTATTTTTTCATTTAAAAAATTAAAAATACAATTAAATATAGGTTAATTATATAGATATTTCTAATTTTCTCATTTAATTGAGAATGAAATTATTTAATTTTAATTATTATATATATATATATATATATATAATAAATTCAAGTTTTAATTTCTTTAAGATATTTTTAACTTTTTAAAAAATATAATTTTCATATTTTACAAATTTTTGTTAAGATTAATGATATCATATAAATAAAATTATCAAAAAATTATTATTTTTTTAATTTTTATTAAATATCAAATATAGATAATATTTAATTTTTTTAAACCTATCTTTCATGATATACAATGTTAATCATTAAAATATTAAATTATATCTAAACTTATTAGATTTCTTAAAAGGAAATTTTTTTCTACCAAAATTTATGGTAATATCATTACTTAGTCCAAACATACTAAAAATTTATTTATCTACTTTAGAGCACTTGATATATTTCATGGGAAGTTAATCTACAATTAACATAATTATAACAGTTAATTATTCACATATTTTATGAAAGTGAAAATATACAAGTGAATTTCTTTCTTCAATTAATTATTCACATATTTGATGAAAGTGAAAATATACAAGTGAATTTCTTTCTTCTTGTTCTCCTTTTTAAGTTAGAGATGAAAAAATCGAAATAGTCATAAAAATCTAAAGAATTATGAACTATTTATTAAGCTCATTTCTATAATGTCAAACATTTTTGTCTAAAATTTGATAATAAATAAAGATAATAGCCAAAAACATAAATCATATAATGGTATTAAGTTTTCTCAAAAATAGAAAGAGCTCATTGCACCAAAATTCACCATACAACCAACTTTCCCTTTTATTCCACAATTGGGAATATCTTTTTGTAATTTCTTCCATGTCTACAATAGACATTGCCACCACTTCTACATTGGTGTTGTCTCCAGTTCCTATATTTGTTATTGGACAACCAAAAACCCTTACTTTCTGAAGTGTCTTCAGATCCATATAACTCTGTGGTAATATGTTTCATGTTGTATATGCCATTATGGTAAATATTTTAAGTGAAGCCATTGCACCTTCTTCTATTACAGGCAACTCCTTTAATGTAGATAGCCAAGCAAGAGAAAATGTTTCCAAAATGGGAAATGATTCATTGTGACCAAATTCTGTCGAAAACTTACTTAGTCTAGGGCAGTCAATGATCTCTAATTACCCCAAACCCTTGAGTTTATGTAGATGTGGAAGTTCTTCCAAAAAAAGGCATCCCGCAAATTTAAGATAGCCCAAATATTGAAAGTCATAAAAGTTATAATCCGCTTTAACTAAGTGAAAGCACTCTAATAATACTAATCTTCTCAACTTTGACATGTTACTTATGTCATGGGCAAATTTTGAGCCATCTTTCTCAATGTCCCATCACTAATCATTTCCCCATTATTTTGCAGTTGCAATCTTTTAAGTTGCGTTAATCTTGCCAAATTGTTGATAGAAGCTGTTTTTTTCCATCTTGTATCCTTGTTCCAAAGAGCCTTGCAACCATAAGTTTCCAAATGCTCCAAAGTTGTAAGCCCTGAAATACTGGGAGGTTGATATTCCAGATCTTTACATCCCTCCAAGCTTAGTTTTCTTAAAGATCTCAGCATATGGATAGTGGACGGTAATTCTTGGATGGCAGAGTAGGAAAGATCAAGGATCTCCAGATTTACAAGACTGGTAAAAGAAGCAGGTAATCTATTGATGGTCATCTGTCTTAAACCTAAATATATTAGCTGCTCCAAACGCCCCATATTCTTTGGCAACGATTTCAGTGACGTCCCAGTTAAAGAGAGCGCCTTAAGGGAGATCATACTCCTGATCACCCTTGTTGGAATCTTTGTTAAATATAGATTTCCACTGAGAAACAATGTGCATATTTGTGTGGACGATGTGAACAACGGAAAAGAAGTCAATTTGTTCTCGGTCAACAAAAGCCGAGTGCGGCCTAAACACTCATTTTCATTCAGAGCTGTCAAACCCTTACCCACACGGCAATAGAAATTTTCTTCCTTCTCTGCGATTCGGATCGCCATATCACGCAGGGAGTCATGGACCCTGAAGCAGACTACTTGCCCATCAAAGTCTCTCATCATTGGCTCGATCAAACAACGATCTGCTAAAATGTTGAGATAATATCTTCCCAACTGGAATGGATCATCTTCCAGTTCCAACGTCTTCTTGGCAAGTAAGCCTTCCCCTATCCATACCTGAATCGCCAACTGGACATGAACGACTCCGTCTTCCACGATGTTTGCAGCAACACATAAAAAGCAGAATTGCAGGTTAGCATCCTCATAGCAGAGTGCATCATAACTCAACCTAAGACAATTGTAGAAACCATCCACGTTTGGTAGCCTTTGGACAGCCCATTCCCACTGCTGTGGATGAGTACTCCCGGCCATTGCCCTGCCAACCACTTTGATAGCAAGGGGAAGCCCTCCGCACCTTTTACACACAACCTTGGCTTTTCCCTCTTCTATGTTTGCTGGCAGATTTCCATCATTATATGCAAAAGTGTGATAAGCAAACAACTTCCAACTCTCATCTTCCAACAAGTCCTCCATTGTTATTGTGTATTTATCTGCGACTCCTGTTTGTAAGAGTGCACTGTGATCCCTTGAACTGACAACGACTTTGGAGGTGGAGTGGTTCCTTACAGGGCACAGTACAACTAATTCCTCTAACAATTCTGCAGCATTCCATCCCCATACATCATCTAAGCACAGAATAAACCCGGTACTCTCCTGCAGTGTGTGATTCAACCATAGCTTTACCTCTTCTTCATTCATATTTTCGCCCAAATTTACATTTTTTTGTGTAGCTATTTGGGTTCGGAGTTGATTCCTAAAAATTGTGAAAGAGGGAATTTGCGAAACAGTGAGCCAAAGTAATAAACCGTCCCTAAAATTACTGCGTACCTTTTGACTATTGAAGAGAGTCTTGAGAATCAGAGTTTTTCCAGATCCACCCTTGCCAACAACGCCAATGTTCTTCGCCTCTGCTACATCTATCACCAACTTTTCGAGAATTGAAAATGCTTTATCCTGTCCCACTATAAGGGGCTCTTCGATCAATTTCATCTTGTTAGAGCTTGTTGGAGCAACGACGCCATGGGAAGTACTTGAAGAAGCCAAGGCTTCTCTGCTTTCCTTGATCTGCACAAGTTCCTCTTGGAGCTTTTGAGTTTGACCCTCTAGTAGCTCTGGAATTAGGGCCAATTCAACCAAAGGAGACAATTTGACATGTTCATTGATCTCTGAAATTAAACCCCTGATCCCCAGGCTGGTTTGGTAGCGAGAGATAATGTTACACGTCGGTATTGTAGAAGTTTGCACCATTTTAGATACCTGTTGGAGAAGGGCGTCCAACTCTTTAAGCCATCCATTTACAGCTGAAGCGTTATCTTTTTTCTTCCTGTTTATATCTGGCCTATATTGTTGGATCTCTGTAATGATAGGCTTTATTTTCACTAAAAGATCTTTCAGAGATGCCATTTCTTTCTGACAGCGAACCGCAACGTTTATGCGATCAAGAATCTGGTCGATTATTTTGGTGATACCAAGCCCAATAAATCCAGAGACGAAACCTGGATCAGCCATGATGTTTACCTCAATTCGCTTTATTTATAAGTGGAAAAGCACTCTGCAGTCCGAACCAAACCAAAACCTCAGGGGAGCATTCTCTTCCGCACCATCAACACAAATATTAGAAGGGTGAGGTGAAAGCAACACAAGTCGGAGTAAATACCAGCCATCAATGTGTGGGCTTTCTGTAAATTCATTGAATTTTGCAAAGTTTATCAATTGACGTGTGCTCATCTCAATATTATTCATTGGAGCACAGGATGGACTCCAATGGCTGGTTTTATGTTTTGTGAGGCTTGAATTTACTTTGACCATATACTCTCTCGTAATATGCTTTTTCTCCGTGTGAACTCAATTTTACCTCGACCATGTATTGCTCTAGACAATGTAAATTTTTTATTTTTACAATATACTTTTCTATAATATCCTTTATTTTACTTTTGCCATATACATTTCTATAAATATTTTTACTTTTCTATAATATCCTTTATTTTACTTTACCATATACTTTTCTATAAATGTTTTCATTAATTTTTTTAATTAAAAGAAATTTGAGTAACAGGGTTAAGTTTCAAAATTTTAGACACAACTTTTTATGATGTTAAATTCATTTTCACCCATAAGTAAACATTTCTATAATTCGTTTAACGCGAATTTGTAAGCTTAGTATAACATACCAATATCTATCATGTTTTGGACATATATTTCTTCGCCGTATGGAGATTTTCTCATATAAGATTCTATTTTACTTTGACGGTATACTTCTCTTGCTGACTTTTTGCCAATGCAAATTATTTTATCTTGACGTTTTTGACACATGAAAATTACTTTATTTTGACAGCAAACTCTTTGCCTTAATTTTTCGGAAGATATCACATTTCCTTCCAATACTTCATTGATTTTGGAACAGTTAAATTATTTTATTTTGAGAGTAAAACCTTTTTTCTCACTTTTTCTTAAGAATATGGAAAAATTTTCATCTGTCACTGCTCTTAGTGGCTCGAATCAGTTACTGTCTTATCGTGCAAGCAATAAGCTCTTATTCTTTGGATTTTGTTTTCCGCCCTTCGAGGGCCTAACTGTACACATTTAAACAGTTATAGTTTTTTCTTTTTATCTTAACACTGTGCACTATGACCGCTATTTATCACACAGCTAAACTCAAGTTTCCTATTAATATTTTTGATGAGGGTTTTTAATGAAGCTTCTTTGTTCTCATTCTTTTTCGATTTCACAGTATTGATTAGATCGCAGATGTATTGTATAAATATCGTAAATGTTTAAGTTTTAAACTCTACTATTTTGGCTTAATGCTTAAAAATTTCTTATCATCTTTGAATATTTTCTTAGATAGTTCGGTGCTCCTGGTTCTTAGTTTATCGCACCATGTGTAGTGAATGTATTCTTCTGGTTTGCTTAAATACATTTCCATTCCCTTATTGTTTTTCATGAATATGGATTGTCTCCGGATGATCATTCACCATCAGCCTGTTCTCTGTGTGGAAGATAATACGCATGCCATTTATGTATAATTTTTAGCACAATGATTGCTCCTCCTCATGAGGGTTACCGATATATCTGTCTTTATTTTTCATATATCTTATGTTTCCAGTGTTAGATATTCATCATTTTACTGTTAAATGCAGAACATGTCTCCTGTATTTGTTCTTAAATAATTTGCATGTATATTCTGTAGTTTCTATTCGTAATCATTTTTTTGGTTTTAATTTAGTAATTTCATTCATAATAGAATAAACTAATAGATGTTCGAACCATCTCTAAAGGGTTTATTCCTCAACTCTTAATCCATGTATTTTTTTTTAATTCCTTTATAGGACAGACTGTCCAGTCTGGGGATTCTTGATCATAAGCTCAGTATTTAGCTAAAAAATGAAAATGCTCAGAAATGCTTCAAACTAGAGTGACCGGATAAAGCTCGTCACCAGGATTCCAACGTAACTCGTTTCATCAAAATCCAAGTTCGTATGAGTAAGGTTTGGTTTGCTATTTGTTTTCCCAAACATGTAAAAATTGTGCATAACAATGACAGACTGATGACTTGGTAGTCCAGTCAGCGCCTCCGAAATATTCAAGAAATATTCTCCAGTTTTCAGCCAGTGACACTGTGACTATGACCAATGTTACTTGGGGAAGTTGAAATTTTCCTCCTAATCCTAAGTTTGAAGTTTTATCCATGGTGGATTATTTTTTAAGGGTGAATTTTATACCAATGGGAAAAGGCCACATGGTGCAGCGAGAGGCTACCATTTGCCCCCCCATGGCAAGGTTGGTTGGCATGATATATTATTATGCATAGTTAAAATGCAATATCAAAAGGGCGCAATATATATATATCAACACATATATTTAAACCAAGGTTCAGTCTTGTGGTCTGAACCATATGACGATCAACAAAATTTTTATGGCGGGGTTGGGGTCGAACCCACGACCAACCACCTATAGCACCAGTGCTTTACCACTATGCCATCTACTGCAGTCCTTAACCACTAAGGATCTCACCACTATTTCAAGTTTGTCGGTGCCAAATTTGGGGGTCTGGAGGGGGCCAACCCCCTCCCACATGTCTATGTGCTATGATCAAGACCTAACATAGAAATCCGGCAAAGTTTTAAAATGAGATTACGCCGAGATTAATTACGACTAATCCGTGGTTATGTGGAGCTAATCCAAGATCAATGGTAATTGTGGGTTAGCACTAAATGCACCTTAACCCCAATTAAATACATGCTTATCACTTAATTAAGTGTGCATTATGTTGGTGGAAGGTTTAGAGGACCCAAAAAATGTGGAGCAGCTCCACATTTAGTGGAGTTAACTAGCAGACTTCCACAATTAGAGGAAAAAAACTAGGAAAAATTGTTTTTTCCATAACTGAGGCAAGTTTCAAGCAATTTTGGCTCAAGAAGAGTCAATCTTGGTAGATTTTGATGTCTTGGAGCCATTGTAGCAGGTTACAGAGGAAATAGGAGACTGTAACCATTGCTTTTGCACAATTGAAGCTAATACAAAGGCCCACACTATGAAGTTGGACCAAGGAGATGTAGCCCAGGAGAGGTGAACTCCTTCATCAAAACCTTGTGTATTTGTCTTTGTTATTTGTGCTTGCTGTGTTTTTATATGCTATTGTTCAGCATTGAGTTTCCATGCTTTTAAGTTCATGAAATACACTTAATCTCATCAAGTTTAATGAATTTTCAATCATAAACACATGTATAAACCCTTGCATAAGGAGCAAACCAAAGAAATTTTACGTTAATTCTGAAACTGATATTAGCACAACATTAACTAATAATAAGTTTCAGATCAAGTTGGTATCAAAGCACAAGGTTGCTAAATGTTATTTGCTTACTTTTCTTGAGATTGTGCAAGAAGGGTTTTAATAGTTGCAATTTTGTGATGCTTACAAGGTTGAAGTTGCAGAGAGGAGAAGTGAAGATATTGCTTGTTAGTCTTGAGATTTGGACAAGAAGAAAGAGAGTTGAGAGAGCATCATCTTCACCCAAAGTTCCATTCAAATCTGCACTTGAAGCACCTCAATTTCCATCTCTAGTAGTTGAGATTGAAGAGGTTAAGATTCTATTTTACTTTGACGGTATACTCCTCTTGACTTTTTGACTTCGACGGTATACAATAATGTTAGATATTAAAGGGAACCTTTTTTCCTAACAAGTCCTCCCTCTAACCGAGGCAATTTAACATTGGATTACTATACCTATATATAAAGGTTTAAGCATCCCTTTAATCGAGGAAATTTATCATTGGATTACTATACCTATATATAAAGGTTTAAGAATTTCGGTATATCTCTATTACCTTGTCACGTATCAATGCTATACCTAGCATGCACATAATATGAGGTTAGGGATTTTATTACAAACTACTACTTATAAATATTTTTAGAATTCCACTGAGGTTATAAGTGAAATTTTTAAATGGAAGTTGGGAATGATGATACTTGTGGCACTTTGGTACTTTCGCTATCTATTATTCACATATTAAATAATTTGTAATCTGATATTTCGTAGCCTCGAATTTGGTTATCATTTATTTGATGAACATTTTTTTTAATCCACACCGTTGATGGAGTTCTTTTAATCTACAACTATGATGGAAACTAGGGAGATTTGGATATTGCCCTACCCCTCAAACTCTAGCCATTTCGCATTCGCCGCCACTGCTGGGCAGTCGAGCTTTGCAAGAGGTTTTCTTCATGGTGCCTTCTCCTTTATTTTTTGGCTTGAGCATGTAAGTGTCGTTTCCCCTTGAACCATGACCTTCTTTGGTATAACATTTTTCCTACTTGTATGGTTATCATGCCTTGCTAGAGTCATAGGAGTGCAACTTTGTTTCTCAACACAGCCTCGCTCAGATGTTTGAGAGATACTCCTTCATGGGGTTTGTGCGTTTAATAAGCTACAACCATTTTTCATGAATTCTTGGAATTCCACTAATTTTGACATGGGAGATACAATCAACACCTATGCGGCCCAAGCATGTATACTGGTCTTTTTTTTTCTGCTTTTGATGATTTCCAGTTGGGCTTTTAGTGATTGTCTCATACTAATGTTTTCACTAGCCATTTGTTCCAGGTCTACTGAGCTCATTCCCCATGCCACAGAAGGTATGAGCTTCATATTTATACTATAAATTTAATCACTTTCTAAGTGTGTTATGTTTAATCTCCTGAGAGCTTACATTTTTTTCTTCTCATCCTGCAGGTACCTTTGAAATCCCAAACTCTCGTCAGGTTTCTGTCTTTAAAGGTTCTCCTCCTCAGTTTAATGACCTCCATCTCTTTTTACCAGGTACTCCAAAGTCCTCCAGGACCTCTTTCATGATAGCCCAATTTCTTTCCCTATTTAGGACTACTCTTAGTAGCTCGAATCAGTTATTGTCTTATCGTGCGAGCAATAAGCTCTTATTCTTTGGATTTTGTTTTTTTTAGCCCTTCAAGGACCTAACTGTACACATTTAAACAGTTATAGTTTTTTCCTTTTATCTTAAGACTATGCGCTATGACCGCTTATTTATCACACAGCTAAACTCAAGTTTCTTATTAATATTTTTGATGAGGGTTTTTAATGAAGCTTCTCTGTTCTCATTCTTTTTCGATTTCACAGTATTGATTATATCACAGATGTATTATATAAATATCGTAAATGTTTAAGTTTTAAACTCTACTATTTTGGCTTAATGCTTAAAACTTTCTTATGGTCTTTGAATATTTTCTTAGATAGTTCAGTGCTCCTGGTTCTTCGTTTATCGCACCATGTGTAGTGAATTTATTCTTCTTGTTTGCTTAAAAACATTGCCATTCCCTTATTGTTTTTCATGAATATGGATTTTCTCCGGATGATCATTCACCCTCAACCTGTTCTCTGTGTGGAAGATAATGTGCATGCCATTTATGTATAATCTTTAGCACAATGATTGCTCCTCCTCATGAGGGTTACTGATATATCTGTCTTTATTTTGCATATATCTTATGTTTCTAGTGTTAGATATTCATAATTTTACTATTAAATGCAAAACATGTCTCTTGCATTTTTTCTTATATTATTTGCATGTATATTCTACAATTTCTATTCCTAATCATTTTTTTGGTTTTAATTCAGTAATTTCCTTCATAATAGAAGAAACTAATAGATGTTTGGACCATCTCTAAAGGGTTTATTCCTCAACCCTTAATTTGTGTATTTGTTTTTAATTCATTTACAGGACAGACTATCCAGTCTGGGGATTCTTGATCAGAAGCTCAATATTTAGCTAAAAAAAGAAAGTGCTCAGAAATGCTTCAAACTAGAGTGACCGGATAAAACTCGTCACCAGAATTCCATTTCAACTCGTTTCATCAAAATTCGAGTCCGTATGAGAAAGGTTTGGTCTGTTGTTTGTTTTCCCAAACATGTAAAAATTGTTCATAACAATGAATCAATGATAGACTAATGACTTAGTAGTCTAGTCAACACCTCAGGAATATTTAGGGAATATTCTCCAGTTTTCATCTAGTGACACTATGACTGTGACCAATGTTTCTTGGGGAATTTGAAATTTTCCTCCTAATCCTAAGTTTGAAGTTCTATTCATGGTGGATTATTTTTTAAGGGTGAATTTTAGGCCAATGGGGAAGGGCCACGTGGCACAGCTAGAGGCTGCCATTTGCCCCCCCATGGCAAGTTTGGTTGGCATGATATATTATTATGCATAGTTGAAATGCAATATCAAACGGGTGCAATATATATATATATATATATATATATATATATATATATATATATATATCAACACATATATTTAAACCAAGGTCCAGTCCTGTGGTCTGAACCATATGACGTTCAACAAAATTTTTATGGCGGGATCGTTGTCAAACCCACGATCACTCGCTTCTGGCACCAACACTTTACCACTATACCATCTACTATGGTCCTTAACTACTAAGGATCTCATAGCTATTTCAATTTTTTCGGTGCCAAATTTGGGGGTCTGGAGGGGGCCAACCCCCTCCCACATGTCTGTGTGCTATGACCAAGAGCTAACACAGAAATTTGATGAAATTTTAAAATGCGATTAAGTCGAGATTAATTACGACTATTCCGTGGTTATGTGGAGCTAATCTGAAATCAACAGTAAGTGCTAGTTAGTGCTAAAAGCGCCTTAACCCCAATTAAATACATTCTTATCACTTAATTAAGTGTGTATTATGTTGGCAGAAGGTTTAGAGGACCCGCCAAATGTGGAGCAACTCCACATTTAGTGGAGTTAACTGGAGGACTTCCACAATTAGAGGAAGAAAACTAGGAAAAATTGGTTTTGCTATAACTGAGGAAATTTTCGAGCAATTTTGGCTCAGGAAGAGTCATTCTTGGTAGATTTTGATGTTTTTGAGCCATTGGAGCAGGTTGCAGAGGCAATAGGAGATTGTAAACATCATTTTTGCACAATTGAAGCTAATACAAAGGCCCACACTATGAAGTTGGACCAAGGAGATGTAGCCCAGGAGGGGTGAACTCCTTCATCAAAAACTTGCGTATTTGTCTCTATTATTTTTTCTTGCTGTGTTTTTATATGTTTTTGTTTTGCATTGAGTTTCCATGCTTTTAAGTTCATGAAATACACTTAATATCATCAAGTTTAATGAATTTTCAATCATAAACACATGTATAAACCCTTGCATAAGGAACAAACCAAAGAAATTTTACGTTAATTTTGAAACTTATATTAGCAAAACATTAACTAACAATAAATTTTAGATCAAGTTGGTATCAAATCATAAGGTTGCTAAATGTTATTTTCTTTCTTTGCTTGAGATTGTGCAAGAAGGGTTTTAATAGTTGCAATTTTGTGATGTTTACAAGGTTGAAGTTGCAGAGAGGAGAAGGGAAGAGATTGCTTGTTAGTCTTGAGATTAGGACAAGAAGAAATAGAGCTGAGAGAGTATCATCTTCACCCAAAGTTCCATTCAAATTTGCACTTGAAGCACCTCAAGTTCCATCTCTAGTAGTTGAGATTGAAGAGGTACAAATTGTAGAAGAAGTTGAAGTGATTGAAGAGGTACAAGCATCAGAGGTTGAGCTTGAATCCTTAGTCATTATGTTAGGAGTTGGAGAGACTCATGGACATTCAGAAGAAGAGGATGTTAAAGGAGAATTCAAATACATACAAAAAATGGTTAAAATCATGTTTGATGCATTCACTATAGAAAGAGAAGGAAAAGGTTCTAAGCCTCCACATGGAGAAGGATCTTCAGATGGTAAGAAGGATGAAGAGAAGAGTTCAAAAGGAAGTGGAGGAAAGCCACCCCCATCTCCACCATTCTCATCCTCATCATCTTCATCAACATCTTCATCTTCCACTTCCACCACAAAAACCACCCACACTCATTCAAAAATCACAAAAGTAATAACTTAATTACTCAAGTTGGACATCAAATTTGAACTTCCCATGTACAATGGTTAGGTAATTGTAGATAAGTTAGATAATTGGATCCATCAATTGGAATTATACTGCAAAATTCAAAATATACAAGAGGACAACATAAAGACCCAGTTAGCTTCATTAAGGCTAGAAGGAGTAGCACTAGTTTGGTGGGAGGCAAAGACTCAAGAGGAAATGCAAATTCATGGAAAGATATCCATTTCTTGGGTTGAATTCATTTCTTCCATTAAAAGACAGTTTTATCCATTAGCCTATATGCAAAAATAAATAATGAGTTGGAAAAACTTTAGGCAACTAAGGGGTAGGCTCTCATAATGGAGGAATGAACATACATGATAGGAGCGAACCTTTTACGGGATAATTTCTTCTAGAAGCTTCCAAATTTGACTATTGGGCTTCTAAATGTTACTTTTTGCCTTTATTTTACCCTTTACAGGGGTTTGTGCCCTTAATAAAGAAAAAGTGCATTTAGCTCCACACAATTTAGAGAAAAAAGGTGCAGCACCACAGGCAATGTTAAGAGAAAGTGCAGTACAAGTGTTTTTAAGACTTTTATGAGATTTTCTCTCAATTTCAAGGCTTGATCTTAGGAACTTTGATGTTGTAGACTTCTAAGGGAGTACTAAAATGTCATGGTGACAAATTTTAGTGTAACAAATTGCCCCCTAAAGTGCGAAGATTGAGAGCATTCAAAGAGTGATGTGCTTTATCATTTCAAGGATTAGCCTGTGGACACCCCAATCAGAACCCTGTAAAAACATTCAATGAAAAACATATATATGTATATGTATATGTATATGTATATATATATATATATATATATATATATATATATCATCACTAAGGTAGGCATTCCCATACTCAGCCCAAAAACTAACTAAACTTGTTCTGATACAGAAATGATTTTAATATTACATCAATAGTGTAGACACAGCATGGACGCAACCATATGTAATGATATTCTACTGCATAATGAATAATAAAACTTCTCGCAACGTAGATGGTGGAAACTAGATCCAGGTTCTTGATTTCTGTTTCCTTAACTAGTACAATTCTATCCATGTGATTAAATGTGTTTATGTCAAACATGGTAGAATCCACTTGATTACCAGTCAATGATGTGAACTGTTAACAAGTGTGAGAGAAACCACCAATAATGACAATGGCTCTCAAAGTACTCAGTACAATCCATGAAATGTGAATAAGTGATCTGAAGTCAAACATTTCACGGAATCATTCGATCGAAGGTTAATGATGCAACCTGTCGTTGAAGGAGAGAAACCTGCCATTAAGGCATGCAGATTCCAAGGTATTGAAGGATTCTAGATCAAATTCCAAGATGATGAGCTGTCGTCGATAGAAAGTGATCCGTCGTAAGCAAGCTCACAACACGAAACCATAGATCAAGTTTTGAAGAAATTTTTGCAAGGACTGACTCAGGGATGGTCAACGTGAATGCAGACAAATGTTTGCAGATGAATGGTTTGTTTGAATGTCCTCTTGAACACATAATGACACTGCAGATGGTTTGGTAACAATTGCCCTAAGCTAATACCCAGAAACTGGCTGAAGACCTTCAATGTGGTTTGATTAACTGATAAGCGAAGGATTTTCCCAACCCAGGTAGAAGTGTGACAAAAAGTGTCGTGTTCAAGAGTGGTATACTGTGTTTAAATCAAAGTGTAACAAATGGATTTGTTTTCTCTCTTTTCCCCACCATTTCTAGCAAGTACCTCTTTATTTTTGACAAGCTTGAGGAGGAAAACATTTGCTTGTTTATAAGCTCATCCTTCGGATGAGTCCAACTTAGTTTAAAATTAAACCCTAAGAAGGAGTGGTCTGTTCCTATTGTAATCAACAGGTCCTTTAATGTTAAATTTTAATGAGTCTAGTATAGGAGAAACTCAATGTTTTTCATTTTTAGGGAGTTAGAAGAAAAAACTTAAGAAAACTCCATAGGTGTTCTTTTTCGTAATTTTAGTCTCTCAGGCCTGAAAAAGGATAAAATACTGCGGGAGAGAATTCTATTGACTGTGATTAGTCAACGTATAAATTTTTCGTAAATAGTCCATTTTAGTCCAGAAAAGGGGTAAACTTATACTGAAGGGACAACTGTTCATTTCCTTCAACGAGTTCGAATGTCAAGTACTCGACAATCTCTTCATATTTAGAGAGTCTGAAAAGGGCTAAAAAGAGGACTTCATGGTTTTTCTTTTATGTAAAATTTTTAGGAGCCCGAAAAAGTGATAAAAGTATACTCTTCGTTAAAAATGACCATTTCACCTAAAAAATCCAGTATTTTGCACAAAAACTCAAAAAATTAAATGTACCTGCTTTTAATAAAATAAAAATATTTTGAAAAACCATCTTTTTAAAGTGAAAAATAAACAAAATTAAATTTCATTTATTCGAAAAAACTTATAAAAAGGAGTTTTCCAAATTCATTTTTACCATTGAGTTCAGAGTGAAAATTTGAGAGCTTTTGGAAAAAAACACTCCAAAGAAGATTCTGGACAAACCGACCATTCAAATCGAAAACCGTCTACTCCAGGTAATCTACATTCTCTTTTCCTTGCTTTTCATCCATTCATTTCCTTAATTTAGGGTTTAAAATTCATTTTTGGGGAGAAAATAGGTTCAAAAATCCGCTCTCGGGGGTCCGCAGGTAACACACACGGTACCTGCATACCCCGACATTTTCTTACAAAGAAAAATGTCATGGTCCCGCACTTTTAGTATAGAGCCCGTATGGAGCTATGCACTGTTTTTGAACAAAAAAGTGCGGGGCCGCCATGAAAAATTTGAAAACACATTTTCTCTCCAATTTATCCAAAATTTTCTTTTTAAAATGATTCTAATCTTTCATTTTGTTCATTGTAGGATATTTACAATGCTTATCTAGTAGGAACATGAACATGAAGAGGTGGATGAAGCTGCAATGATTCATCAACCTACATTACAAATTTTGAGAGCATGTGGGTTATTCAAATTCTGGGCTATCAGTAGCATGAGAGCCCAAGTAGACCTTCTCACTTGGTTGGTAAACAAGTGGGATGTACAGAACCAGTGTTTTGTGATTGGAAGCAACCGGCTCTAAATCGAGATGGAGGACATATAATTTTTTACTAGTTTGTCTAAAAGAGGCGAATCAATTTCTCTATTTGGGGCTAGGTCAGGTGGCCAGTTTGTCGCTAGCCTACAACTAGAGTTCTGCAATTATGAGGCCAATCCTAGAGACAAATGGATTGATATCAAAACCATCATCTGTCCTGAGTTGAAAGTAGTTTTCATTTACCGTAACCAGGTTATGTGGAAGCGCAGCTTTGCATGTTGCTACTAGATCTCAAATGCGGATTGAAATGGACTGTTTCCGAGGTACCATATTCAACTCGTGCGAGGCACTGTTGGAGAATATCAAAGGCCAAATAACTAGGGCAAAGAACAGGAAGTTGAATAACTTCGGATATGAATCGATCGTGATTATGTTTGCTCTAGAGAGGATTACTCTACTGGCCTCGTAACATATTCTAGTTGATCCTGGTAGAGTCCAAGAGCCTTGAATGGTTTGATGGGTTGCCTTAATGGTCCATCACAGTGAGGGTACAGAGATTGTTCGATTTCCCCTGGCCTACTTCCGTTGGTTGAATGGAAACTCTTTGTGATAGAAGACTTCCCTTATGCCAGGATGGATTACTGTGGTGATCATGATATGTCACTTCCTCTGGGAGCTTAGTGGGATGAGTCAGGTAAAAAATCATTTTGACATGCTCTAATTTCTAATTTTTTTATTTTTATTTTTAAATCTTCCAAAATTGATAAAAAAAATTTCAAATGCAGATGTGGGTCCTCGTCGACGATTCACTCTCCACCCCTTCGAGAGGAGGTAAAGGGATGCAGCTGCAGTAGCACCACCACCACAGGATCAGACAGCAGAGACCCTTACTGATTTGGAACACCATCTGGAGCGACTGACTATGGACATCCCAAAGACTACCATAGATGACATTCCACTTCACTTGCAGAGATATGTCATTGGGGTTCCTGGACCATTAAGGAGATTCTTGAGCAAGGTGGCACGAGCTATAGTATATTATCATGATAACTACCATGGATAGTGGATGATCTACTGTATAGACTCATATCATTTTTTGTATCACTTTTTTCCCGATCATAAGGCATTTTGAACCTATGATCGAGGATGATGTACTATTTTTTGAAAAACTACTCTATGCTATGATATACTACTATTTCCAGTTACCTGTCCAAGATGTTATCAAATGTTATTTTGATTTACTGCTTTCATTATGGCAAATGTTTTTTTATAACACTAGAAGCTATTGCATCTTCTAATGTGTTTAAATTTCTTGGAATGTGTTGATACTCAATATAATCAAATTCTCGTTCCAAGAGATGAACTTTCAAAAATAATCTTAACAACACTGGGTTTTTAATTTCATATACTTGATTTAATTGTAATACAACAAGCTCAGAATCTAACCTAACGATCAAACTTCAAATTCCAAATGAAATGGATTCAGACAATAACTCAATAACTGCACTATATTCAGCAATAGTGTTCGTCGTTTGACTAAGGCTTACCCCATGGATAGATACTAACTCGTTAGTGGGTGAATAAATAACCCAGGTTGCGGAAGAAATTTTCTGTGTACTACGACAAGTGCCATTAGCAAAACCAATGTATGTTTGAAAAGATGTCGACATCAACAATATCAAGAGTAATCCAGATAAGCAACAATAGTAGTAAAAGCACACTTAAGCTAGGCACACATTTCTAATCTACAACACACTAGCTAGAAAATAACTAATATATAGGAAAGATCTCCACACAAAAATCAAGTGTAATATCTCTTTAGATAAAGCCCATTTCTGGGTTTGCCCAAAGAGACCCCGTCAAAATAAATCAATTCATAGGCCCCTTTTGCAAGTTGTCACTTGACAATATAAGGACCATGCCACATGGGTTCGAGTGACCCAACCCCTAGCTTATCGTTAGCTTGATCATATACCAAAACTAGGTCTCCTTCTGAAAAAATATGAGGTGTAACACTTCTATCATACTGAGCTTTCATTCGTTTTGCATGAGTCTCGGTAGCTAATGCAACGGTGTGTCGATTCTCATCTAATTGAGCCAAGTACAAAAAACTTTTCTCCTCTTCAGAAGTGGCTGGTAGTAACTCTATGGCTAGTTGGAGTGATGGTATCTCGCGTTCTTCTAAACCGTAAACCAGTTGAAAAGGGGTAAAACCTGTTGATGTTTTTGCTGAGGTCCGATATGCCCAAAGTGTTGAAAAGAGCATGGTATGCCAACTCGATTTATGAATTCCAATGATTCGTTTGATAATGGTGACTAAAAATTTATTAATCGCTTCAACCAGACCATTAGCCTTCGGATAATATGGTGTAGAACTATCATGGCACAGGCCAAGTTGGTCAATTAGCTCGGTCATCATGATGTTTTGAAAATGGCTCCCATGGTCAGTAATTATTGCTTGGGGTACACCATGTTGAGAATGCAACAAGATGATGAGCTTAGTGAAAAGAAGTCGCCTTCACTAAGTGGGCCCGTAGGCTATTTTTGGCACAAAGTCTATTTTTAGAATATGTCTACTTTTAGACATATGGATCATGTTCTATGAGTTGCAGGATGCTATTTGTGGATGGTTGGTCAAGTCGGAAAAAATAGATGGACTTATATTTTTAGACATACTGTGCGGAATCTATTTTTAGATTGCCAGTCTAAAAATAGATATGTCGAATATTATTAGCTCTTAATATTATTTGGACTCTAAACATTATCTTATCCTCTTGTAGCACTTCAGTTAAGTGCACGGATGTGGCACATGCAGCTGATAGAAATAATTACACTATTCCTAGGGTTTAGTGGAGCTATTGCATGGAAGACTTCAGTTAGAACTCAGGTGACAAAGTTTGGTGGAGTTGATTGAGGAGTTGATGGAGTTGTGTTCAGTTTAACTCAGTTAAACATAGTTGAGCTAGTTGTATCTAGTATAACTAATTGATAAACTAGTGAGAGTGGTGTGAATTAATTATTAATTAATTCACTAATTATTAACTCATAAATCAACTAAAGAATACATCAGTTAACTTCAGTGCATGGACAACTTCAGTGGAGACCAGTGCAGAGGTAGGTGAAAGAGCAAGTGTACTATCAGTTGAGTGCATGAGATTCACACACACATTGATGGAGATGCAAATGAGGATTGCGCAATGCATATCAGGTGGATTCAAACTTGGATCTAGCCATTATTCATCTTGGATTGTGTAGTAGAGGCATGCTAACAGGTGGAGAAGATTGTAGCATGTGTTTTGCTAGATCTGAGCTTGTGTAGTGTGTAACAATTGGATATTGTACTGAGAGCTTGTGAGGAATTTGTACAATGATTGTTACATGAACTCTATCATTATAATATATAGATATTTGGGGGTTTTCAGCTTTAAGCTTTCCCATAAATACTGTGTTTATATGTGTGATTATTTGATGTTTTAATGTGCGCATGTGATTGTTTATAATTCCGCAAATTGATGATCAATGGTAGAAGAGGTTATGTATTATGCATGAAGCTCAAATAGTGTGTGATTAGGATAATCTCAGTGAATAATTTAACTATTATTCAAATTTCTACATGGTATCGGAGCGATATTGATCATTGGAGCAATTGTAGTACATTGAAGCGGTTGAGTTTTGTGCTGGTGGAATTCGAATTTGTAGCAGTTTTTTCTTGGTATCAAAGTTGAGATGTCTTTCAATGGATTGCGATTGGAGTACGCCCTTGAGGGTAGCTTGAATTATATTGCATGGAGAGACAGGATGGAGGCGGTGTTAGATGACAATGGGTTGAAGGAGTTCATAGATGTAGAAGTCCCAAAACCTGCTTCTAGCGATGCTACCGCACTTGACACATGGAAAAAGAAGACAACAAAATGTCGAAGGATTCTATTGGAGGGTGTGAAGGATCACATAGTTTCAAACCTTCATGGTAAGGCTCCTCCTTACTTGATGTGGAAAGCCTTGACAGATTTATTCCAAAGCAAGAGCGACCAGAGGAAGTTGGCACTCAAGGATAAACTCAGGAACATAAAGATGGAGAAAGGCGACAGTATGCCCAAGTACCTCACGAAGTTTTCCCAATGCAGGGATGAGCTGGGAAGTGTGGGGGTGACTGTAGATGATGAGGAATTGGTGAGCTTGGCTCTCCTTGGGCTTCTGAAGAGTTGGAATTCCTATGAGGACACTGTCAATGGTCGAAAGAAATTTCTAGGATGGGAGCGACTTTGGTCGGATCTTGTGCAAGAGGAGATAAGGTGAAGTACCAGGGATAGATCTTCATCAAAGGCATCTGATGAAGAAAATTGTGCTTTGGCTACCAAAGCAAAGAAGGGGAAGAGTAAGAAATCTTCTCAATCCGGTGTGAAAGGCAAGAAGCAGGACATGTCCAAGGTGAAGTGCTTTCACTATCACCAACACGGACATTATGCCACAAATTGTCCGCAGAAGAAGAAAAATAAGCAGGCTGCTAGATCTACAGCTGGAGAGGCCTTAGCCTCATATTTTGAGCTGGATTTTTCACTGATCACATGCTTGGTATCAAGTGTTATGGGTTCAGTGTGGTTTCTGGACAGTGGTGCGTCTTTTCACATGACAAGAGATCGAGATTTGTTTATTGATCTGGATGAGAAAGATCTTGGAGTGCACATCGAGATGGGCGATGATGGTAGATATAGTGCGACTGGTATCGGTACCATTTCCTTTGAGAGGGAGTCTAGTAAACCCTTCATATTGAAGGAAGTGATGCATGTTCCAGGATTGAAGAATAATCTTATCTCTGTGGCGATGTTAGAAGACAAGGGATATGATGTTGTCTTTAGCGAGGGAAAGGCTTTCCTGCATAGTAAGGAAACTGGTGAGACCTGAAGGATAGCGGTTCGAGTTAAGAACCTTTATCAATTGCAGGTAGATGGCTACGCAAAAATGGCAGGCAAGGCAGAAGGAGTGGTGAGCCAGGATGATGGCGAGCTATGGCACCGGAGATTGGACCACCTTCACCATGGAGCTTTGAAGATACTACAACAGATTTCTACTGGGCTTCCTAAGGGTACTCTTGCACAGTTAGATCAGTGCAAGGGATTTACCTTGGGAAAATTTGTGAAAGCCACCTTTCACGAGAAGGATAGTCGCGCCATGACGATCCTTCAAAGAATTCACACAGACGTTGTGGACCTTTCTCAGTAGCTTCCATAGCAAAGCACAGGTATTATGTGATCTTTGTTGATGATTATTCTCGGAAGTGCTGGATCTTATTCATGCAAAAGAAGAGCGAGACATACTCAAAGTTCTGTGAGTTCAAGGCACTGGTGGAGAAGGAATCGGGGAAGAAGGTGAAGGCTCTTAAGAGCGATAATGGTGGTGAATTCATCTCTGGAAAATTCAAGGACTTTTGCAGCGCAGAAGGAATTCGGAGTGAGCTCATAGCACCTCATAACCCACAGCAAAACGAGGTTGTTGAGCGGAAGAATAGAACAATCATGGGTGCTGCACGGGCGATGTTGCATGATCAGGGCCTTCCCATACACTTGTGGGCTGAGGCATGCAATACTGCAGTATATGTGGAGAACCATTGTCCTCACAAGATACTTGGCATGAGTACACTCGAGGAGGCATTTTCTGGTAAGAAGCCTGATATTTCCCATTTGAGAATTTTTGGTTCACCTGTTTACATTTATGTGACAAAGGATGCCAGGAAGAAGCTAGAGCTGACCGCAGAGGTTGGGATATTTGTGGGGTACACTGATACGCCCCGCAACTATCGTGTGTACTTTCCATACAGTCGCAAGACTGTTGTGCAACGGGATATAAAATTTCAGGAGGAGAAAGCCATGCAGTGTTCGCTTGAGAGGGAGCTACACTTGCATGCGGATGAGGAGCTGTTAGTTCCTAAGGAGGAGCTTCCGGATGTGGATCAGCCACAAGAGGAGGTTCAGGAGGTGGAAGAAACCACCCAGGCAGCGCCAACCATCGGAGGGCGCATGCGCACTACAGAAGCTGAGCGACTGGCTCGGGATGCAGAGAAGGTTGTAGGACCACCTACAGCACAGCGCAGACAGAGACAGTCACCGGATCGGTACACTGGATACATGGCTCTTGTGAGTGAATGTGTTGTGACGGAGCCATCCTCTTTTGAGGAAGCTGTGGAGGAACCCGCATGGGTTGATGCCATGATCGAAGAATATGATTCGATCGTCAGGAACAGTGCATGGGAGATTGTCCCAAGACCGGTGGGGAAATCAGTGGTGGGTTCGAGATGGATCTACAAAGTGAAGCAGGCGGCTGACGGGAGTGTGGAGAAGTACAAGGCAAGATTTGTTGCTCGAGGCTTCTCACAGATAGAGGGGATTGATTATGAGGAGACCTTTGCACCTGTCGCAAGGTATTATTCCATACGGACGATCCTAGCTCTCTCAGCGCAGATGGTGTGGCACATTCATCAGATGGATGTGAAGACTGCATTCCGCAATGGAGTCATTGAGGAGGAGGTGTACATAGAGCAGCCCGAAGGTTTCGAGATCTTCAGCAGTGAGTCGCATGTGTGCAGACTCAAGAGAGCAATGTATGGGTTGAAACAAGCACCTCGTGCTTGGTACACACGAATAGATAGTTATTTCATCGGACTTGGATTCTCCAAGAGTGAGGTGGATCCTAACCTATACCAGATTGTGGTGGAGGGTAAGTTTCTGATCATTTTACTTTATGTAGATGATTTGATTTTGACAGGTGATGAGCTGTTGATACTCTCATGCAAGGAGGATCTTGCAAAAGAGTTTGAGATGAAGGACTTGGGCCTCCTTCATTATTTCTTGGGATTGAAAATTTGGCAGCGCAGTGATGGACTGTTTGTTTCTCAGGGTAAGTATGCCCGGGAGATACTGGAGAAGTTCAACATGCATGGCTGCAAGCTTGTTGATACTCCTCTTCCTGGAGGTTGGAGGAAGGAGGATGCTACTTCGGCGAAGGTAGTGGATGCCACTATTTATCAACAGTTGGTGGGGTCGCTTATGTATCTGGTCAATACACGACCCGACATATGCTATGCTATTAACCAACTTTCACAAGCTATGGTTAAGCTAACCAAGCTCTTCTGGAAGGCAGGCAGGCATGTATTGTGTTATCTCAGAGGCACATCGGGATATGGATTTTGGTACAAACAGTTGGATGAGGTGAGGCTATGTGGCTTCACAGATGCAGATTGGGCAAGCAGCCCAACAGACAAAAAGAGCACATCTGGAGGGATTTTCAGTATTGGGTCGACAACAGTTTCTTGGTACAGTAGGAAGTAGAGATCCATGGCACTCAGTTCAGCAAAGGCCGAGTATATGGCAGCATGTTTGGCTGCATGCGAGGCTATATGGATGAGGAAGATCCTGGTCGGGTTGTTCAGTTCACACTTGGATCCCACTATGATTTATTGTGATAATCAAAATTGTGGGGCACAATGAAGGTCACAGCACATTAACACATTTTAATGAGGGATCGTGACGTCGATATCTTGACGAAGGCGCTCACCAAGAGAAAATTTGAATACCATAGGGGCAGGATAGGGGTTGTAGATAATCCATATCTTGTGGACAGGGAGTGTTGAGAATGCAACAAGATGATGAGCTTAGTGAAAAGAAATCGCCTTCACTAAGTGGGCCCGCAGGCTATTTTTGGCGCAAAGTCTATTTTTGACGTAAGTGGCCGACGTTAGACATGGGCGTGATCAAGCCCGCTGAGCGTGATGCTATTGTGGATGGTTGGTCAAGTCAAAAAGGGTCAGATGATCTCTATTTTTAGACACATCGAGGAATCTATTTTTAGGATCGTCAGCCTAAAAATAGATATGTTGGAATGTTATTAGCTTCCTTAATAATATTTGGACTATAAGCATTATCTTCCTCTTGCAAGACTTCTGCCATGTACTTGATGTGGTACATGTACCGATGTATGACTTACGTTTATTCCTAGGGTTGAGTGGAGTCATTGCATGGAAGACTTTGCTAGAACTCTCAGTATTTAGGCTTGTGAGCTGATTGGAGGAGTCGCTCAGTTGTGTTCCGCCTTAACTCGCCAACATAGTTGAGCTAGTTGTATCTAGTCTAACTGATTGATACACTAGTGAGAGTGGTGTGAATTAATTATTAATTAATTCACTAATTATTAACTCATAAATCAACTAAATAATACATCAATTATCTTCAGTGCATGGACAATTTCAGTGGAGACCAGTGCAGAGGTACGTGAAAGAGCAAGTGTACTATCAGTTGAGTGCATGAGATTTGCACACACATTGATGGAGATGCCAATGAGGATTGTGCAGTGCATACCAGGTGGATTCGAACTTGGATCTAGCCATTATTCATCTTGGATTGCGCAGTAGAGGCAGGCTAACAGGTGGAGAAGATTGCAGCATGTGTTTTGCTAGATCTAAGCTTGTGTACTGTGTAACAATTGGAGATTGTACCGAGAGATTGTGAGGAGTTTGTAAAATGATTGTTACATGAACTCTATCATTATAATATACAGATAGTTGGGGTTTTTCAGCATTAAGCTTTCCCATAAATACTGTGTTTATATGTGTGATTGTTTGATGTTTTAATGTGCGCATGCGATTGTTTATAATTCCGAAAATTGATGATCAATGGTAGAAGAGGTTATGTATTATGCATGAAGCTCAAAAAGTGTGTGATCAGGATAATCTCAGTGAATAATTTAACTATT
The DNA here is from genome assembly GCA_034641835.2 of Pinus albicaulis. Classification (NCBI taxonomy): domain Eukaryota; kingdom Viridiplantae; phylum Streptophyta; class Pinopsida; order Pinales; family Pinaceae; genus Pinus; species Pinus albicaulis. The sequence goes on along the minus strand of CM076569.1, from coordinate 568,889,609 downwards.
ATTCAAATTTCTACACACTGAAATGAGAAATCACATGATTGAACACCAAAGTAGCTACAGTTTTTCCATTTTCCGCAAATGTAGGCATCGCCTCGGCCCACTTGGTAAAATAATCTACTGTGAGAATAATATACCCATGCCCCCTGACCAAGTGAGGGTTACAGGTAATGAAGTCAATGCCCCATTTTGCAAAAGGACCGACATCAATTATAGGGTGAAGAGGAGCAGGTGGTGCACGCATTTTTCGATCAAATATTTGACAATTATGGCATTTTCGGACTGCATAAATACAATATTTGAATAAGGACAGCCAAAAATAATTGGCACGCGATATCTTTTGGGCTATGGCATACCCAGACATATGACTGCCACATGCTCCATAGTTACAGTCATTTAAAACCTTTTCTACTTCTTCATGGGTGAGATAACGTCGAAAAACAGAGTCCGCACCACGACGATATGGTGTGTTGCCAACAATATGATATTTTTGAGACTGGAAATAGATTTTACGTCATTGTGATGGTGAAATTTCGGGCCGAAAATATTGGGTCTGAAGATAAACAATGATATCTCCATACCAAGGATCAATGGTACTAATAAGAAACAAGGATTCGTCCAGGATTGGTTGTTCCACCACAATTTCTGTATCAGTACGTGGGAAATCACACATAAGTTCAACAAATATCAATGATTTCTTTGATTTGTAATTTTCAAATTCCAGGTCAAACTCCTGTAGGATAACAATCCATTTAGAGTATTTTCCCCCTAGAAACTGTTTGGTCAAGATATACATCATAGGGTTACAATTTGAAATTACTGTTGTTTTGTGTAAAAGTATGTAATGAAAAAAACGTTAGACATCTTGAACGGCTGCCAAGGCCAATTTCTCCACATGTGAATATTTGATTTCAGTCGGACGCAAATTGTGACTAAGATAATAAATCACATGTTCACCATGTAATTCATCTTCCTAAACTAGAACCATTCCTATTGTGGAATCAGAAGCGGCGAGGTACAAAAAATAATCCTGGTTGTCATTGGGAGGATGCAGTAATGGTGCATGGGTCAATGTGTTTTTAAGAGCATCAAAAGATCGATCAACGATCTCGTCCCAAAAGAGAGGAATATTTAGTTTCAACAACTTGGTGAAACCTTTCGTTAACTCGACGTAGTTAGGAATGAATAGATGTAAAAAGTTTGCTTTCCCTTGCAAACTTTGGAGTTGGCGAAGAGTGGAAGGAGGAGGTAAATTGATGATAGCCTCAACCTTCGATGAATCGACACGAATTCCTGCCTTTGAGACAATAAATCCCAATAATCCTCCTGATTGTACACAAAAAACACATTTGTGAGGATTTAGACAAATCTTATAATGCCTACATCGTATAAAAATGTCTTGTAAATGAATGATATGATCTGCTCTGCATGAGGAATGAGCAGGAAAATCATCAAGGTAGGGTTGCACAATGTGTTTAATGTCATGAAATGCATAAGACATTGCCCTTTGAAAAGTGATGCCAGCATTCTTAAGTCCAAAAGGTAATTTGTGATAAGAAAAAGTCCCCCATGGAAAAATGAAAGCTATTTTAGGTTGATCTACAGGGAGTATGTTGATTTGATTGTAGCCGGAAAATCCATCCATGAATGAAAAAATTTCACTCCCAACACAATCATCAATAACTTGATCGATATAAGGGGTTGGATAATTGTCTTTTGAGCAAGCTCGATTTATATCCCTATAATCAATACATACTCATATTGTTCCTTGTTTTTTATTGATAAGAACGATATTAGATACCCAATATGTTAACGGAATCAGATAAATAAAACTTGCACGAAGTAATTTTTCAACTTCTACTTTAATAGCGGTAGCTTTTCGCGGATGTATCTGACGTAATTACTGTTTGGCGGGTTTAGCATCCGGGTATGTCTTAATTTCATGAACAACATTCGACGGATCGATTCTTGGCATTTCTTCATATGACCAGGAGAAAATGTCATGGAATTCCTAAAATAGGGCTTTATATGCTTGGATTTCATCAGTCATACAAGAAGCACCTATATATTGAATGTTTTCAACAATTTCGAGTTTTACTGAAATGTCAGTGGGAACCATTGTAGAAATGTTTTCTAAATTCAGCTTAGAATCGAAAGATGAGAGAGGATTTTGAGGTTCTTTGACATAATCAGTAGTAAAAATGTAGGAAAAATCATTCTCAAAATGATCGAGATTAGGTAAAAACGAAGACCTATGATGAAGATATTCCCATGGTAATTCATCGACAAACAAGAATTCATGAATATGTTCATTAGTATTGAATACTTTTTGACCAAAATCTGGAATTGATGTCGAAGCTGAGCTCAATATTGAAAGTGACTCTTCATTGATCACATTCACTAGATCAAATTCAGTTGAAGGAGTATCAGAAAATGATTGTACTACCTGATATGTTAACTCAAAAGGACTCAAAGGCATCACATCATCGAAAGAGTCCAGTTCTGATTCTGAATGTACTATCCAAGGATCATCAAAGGAAATAGTACTTGATGTAATCATATTGATGTTAGCAATAGGAGGCGGTACGTTGGGAGCAGGCAGGGAAAAAGTTCCTAGTAAATCTGTATCTTTAAGCAAACCTACTCCAACATCCTTATAAGGGATAGTCAATTTTCTGATATGTTGAATACTATCAGTAGAGGTTGGGTCAGATGAATAATATGAGAGCTGATCTATTTTAACGATATTTCCTTTATGAGGAAACATGATGAGACGAATGATCGATGATACAACATCAATCATGGTGTAAGACCAACTATGACCCAGGAGAAGGTTGTAATCCAGAAGGGCATTAGCTACTTCCACATCTAGATTAACGATTTTTCCTTCGACCTCTATTGGTTGATCCTATAAAATACCATACAGCTGAAAACCTCTTCCATCAAAAGCTTTGAGGATAGTTGGCGATTGGTTAATTATCAGAGAACCAAGTGATTTCCAACATTTTAATGACATAATGCACGTATAATCCCCTTCATCAACAACAGTATAAAAGATACGTTTGTTTTTTACTAATACCAGAATTTGAAAAGCCATTTGATGGGGTAGGCGGGGTGTAAAATTCTCTAAATCGAAGATCATGAGCTTTGAATCCTGGAGGTCTATGACTCCTAAGACTGACAATAGTAATTTTATTAGGGCTGGTCATGATTGTAGCACTTCCAAAGCCGACATTTCTGAAGGGGAAATTGCTAAGTCTTCAACAATATTGTAATTCTGAGTAGCTCTCGCATGTGGATTGAAAGCTGATTTATGAAGTACATCTTTAGCAGGAGGTTTGATTACTAAGTCAGGATTTTGTTTCTCGATTTGTAGCAGATCAGAAACTGAGGGAGATGTAGTTGATGCTGAATTAGATGTTTCTGTTTCTTTACCAGGATTTTTACTACTATAATATTACGATCACGTCGCAACCATTAAGATATTCTCTAGCGTATTTGAGGAAGATCCAATCATGTTACTATCTTGAGCAGGAAAGGGATCCTTCAAGATAGTAGGTATGGGTGAACCCTTAACGAATTTCGATACCTCAGCTCTATGTGGGCACTCTTTTGTAAAATGATCCTCATCATAGATCAAACAAGGATAACGAGGTTTTCTTTTTTCGTCAGTTGGTTCAGTTTTATCATTTTTATCTTTTGAATATTTTTTATTTTTATTCTCACCTTTCTTCTTAACACCTGTTTTAGGTTTGGTTGTAGATGATTCTACAACATGAATATCAACAGAAGTTTCAACGGAAGAGTCTCCTTTTGGTGAATCGGGTAAAGTGATAATAGGAGAATTCATCTTGAAAGATTTCTTCTTACTCTTACTAGTGCTAACAGAACCAATTACACCATCAGTGGCATGAGAGCCAAAAGGAGTTGTAGTTAATTAACTAGGTCTTGGTAAATCGGGGATTTTATCATACAAAGTAACTGACTGTGTATATACAAGGTCAAGGTACTGAGCCTGAGCAATGACTTGCTCTTTTGTAACGATGCCTCATTTGGCCACATCTTCAGTAATTTTGGGCAATAATGATTTGATAAACCATTCAGCCAATATTTGATCACCTTCACTAAATGCCTCCTACATCTCCATTCATGAATGTGATCGGATATGTACGTAGACGTAGATTGTTTTAATGAAGTCAACAATTCCGTGCCATTGTCATATCTAATAGGCAATTGAAAATGGGTTAAGAAAGTAGTAGCTAGTGCATTAAAATTATTAAAAGAACTACGTGGTAACTCAATGTACCATTTGGTAGCTAGACCAATCAGAGTTCTCTGAAAAACATGTAACTGAATCGAATCGTCGAATAGTGAATTGGATGCACACCAGAGGTGATAAGTCATAATGTGATTAGATGGGTCCTCTCCTGACTTACCCTCAAATTTTGGAATATTACTGGGCAAATTGTTAGGCATTGATGGCCAATATCGAATATAAAAGATAGGATCGTTCGTAAGGCGCGATAGATCAGGTAAATCTAAAGTTGATATAAATGGTAATCGATGGCTAGAGTCTTGATTACCTTGTGTGATAAAACCAATTCCAGGGGAGGATATCTAGGATATCCTAGAATTGGATGCACATTGGGAATTGTAAAACCTCCTGGATAACCAGGATTAACCGAACCATACTGGGGTTGTTAAGGTACTTGATAAGTATACCCAGGTTATGGTTGATACTAATAAGCTGGATTTTGTGTATCATGTCCAAATTGATACTGTCCCTGGTACGGTTGATAAGTAAATTGTGGTTGAATAGCAACAACCGTACTTGTACCAGCTTGTCCTGTAGGCATCTGGGTCATAGTCTGAATTGTAGGTCCTGAATGTGGTATAGATACTTGAGGAATTTGCACTGATGCAAGGATAGAAGAAACAGGAGCTGCAGATACTCCAGAAATAGGTGTGGTAGGTTGAACAGAAGTTACAGTAGCAACAGAAGTTTGAGGCGGAGTTCTAGGTGTACTAGGCCCAGGCTGTTGAAAAAAACCAGGTGTAGAGACTTGAATGGTAGGCTGGATAGGTTCTTGGGTTGGACCAAAACCTATGGGCTATCCAGGTTGATTTAGTAATTGCACATTGGGTTGTATAGTCTGTTGAATTTGAGATGGATCCCACACCATATTCATTCCGGGGTATTGACCCATAGAAGGTTGTGCATATGAAGGACCATAACCTGGTTGAATGTAAGTTTGATAATTAACTGGAAAAGCTCTAGTTCCTTGTAATAATGGTTGACTAGAAGGAGGTTCGAAACCTTGAGTTGGGTACTGACCTTGAGGTTGATAACCTTGAGGCATGTACTGAATCTGGGGTTGATATTGACCCTGAGGAATAAAATGACTCTAGGGTTGATATTGACCCTGAGGAATAAACTGACTTTGGGGTTGACCTTGGGGTACGTACTGTCCCTAAGGTTTTTCTCCAGGCAGGTAATATTGTCCTACAGTTTGACCTGGTAAAAAATGACCCTGAGGTTTCCCTCCAGGTGGTAATTGACTACCTTGAGGTTGTCCCCCAGGCAGTAACTGACTTCCTTGAGGTTGCCCCCCAGGCGGTAACTGAATTCCTTGAGGTTGAGGATTTGGAATATTGCCAGACATCATAAAAATTTGTTTTGTGTTCAACATTTCAGTCTTTGTTCCATTTTTACCATATGATAACACTTGTTCAATTGGTTGAGGAGCTGTCCTCGGGAAAGTACCAGAGAGCGACTGGTATCTTGAAGGAACTGACGGACCACCATATCAAAATGTTTCTGGAGATTGAGAAAACATAGATGACTCACCCGACATAGCTGATGAAGGATGGTGACCTCTCGGTGTAGGTTAGAAAGAAATTCGGGGTGGTGAATAAGTAAGACCTTCGTTTTGTAAAAAATTGAGCAATGATAAATACCAAGCATCAGTTCTAAAAGGACTATAGAATATTGATTCACGCTCCCTAAGATTCAAATTTTCTTGGGTTTCAGGAAGAATTACGTCTTCGTCTGGACCAACAAGTTCTTCAATACATATGAGGTCAGAAGGAAGGTTTTTAGTAATGTGACGTCTTACCCTAGGTGAATCAGGATCACTAGAAGTCAGAGTAACAAATATTGAAGATGGTTCCAATACAGCTGGTTCAGTGTATGGCTCAGAAATTTCAGGCTCTTCAGCTAATTCATTGGTTGGAGAAATAATACCAGGAACTTCACAAATTGAAATTGGCTCTTGAATATATTCTGTTGTTCGTGGTTGATAATCAAGATGAATACTTATGGATGATTCTCCTGGTTCTGTTGATCTAATTCCACTGACACTATGTGGTACCAGAGCTCGCAGCCCTTCAAGTTGGCTTGGTGTATACTCGGGGGGTTTCCCCTGGAGTCTACGTGATTGGCTTGGTAATTTAGCCACGATTAAAAATTATTAATCATATGCAATCAAAGAAAATTTCAATGAAAACTCGTAAATTCGCTAAGGAAACAAACAAATGAATCACATGCCTAAAAATATAGGAGATCAAACCACACAAAAATAGTAACTTCCCATACTAAAAACACTAGTTGGTGATGAAATCCAACATCGTAGTATTTTAATGTAGAAAGGGCGGTTGGAACAGTTACCTCAACAACCTAATTAATGAAACAGACCGGTGCAATTTTCTCCACTTAAACCATCTTGAGTGAAGATAACCCTCGGGAGAGTCCAAGTGAGTCTAGTCGACGTCTGCTCTAGGTACAGTGGGATCTTTCCTCTACCGTCACCTTAGGAAAAAACCGTAAAGATTATGGCCACTAAGGTTACCAACAGGAACTAATATACCTGGGGGAACAGTCTATGATCCGACATACGCGCAAGGGCAGAGTAACAAATCTCAATCCCCTTGAAGGCTCCTTGACATAATCCAAGGTATACCGACAAGTGACCCCAGGCTCCTCGAAAATGGTCTATCCGAGGTTTACCATTGTTTATACGTGCACATCTATTATCGTTCCCAATGAGATAGAATTAATTATTCCACTGGTTCAGATATGACCTCATGCTTGACTCCTTTAAGAGGAGCTTCCCAAAGCATACAAGCGACTATTGGATTTTTCCTACTGCAATATTAACTACTTGTTTGTTTTAATTGTCTTGGAGACTTAATTACTCTCTACTCCAAGACACTAGCCTAAGCTATGTTGGTGGAAAATAGCCCTAGAAATAAAAATTACTAGGTTGATTTTAATTTAAGCATTACTTTTAATAGGCTATTTCTTAGGACAATAGGTGCGAAAGTGAAACTGATGATATGTAGTGACCCGACTCAAAACACACTAATAATGCATCTATTATGAGAAACAATCTTTCCTTCAAAAAAGAATAAATGAAAAGAAATCGAATTTCATGAGAACTCAAAATGATCAATTTCTCAAAATAAATCCCTTTATCATTCAAGATTGAAACTATACACAAAATTTTTCTTCAAAAGAACACTACAATTTCTAGAAATAACACTCAAAAATAAAAAACACTAATTTTGAGATTTAAAAATTCTAAAGACTAAAACTGAATTAAAACTTTAAATATTTTGAGGATGTTTTTCTTAGCTTGTTATCTAACTAATAAATTCTTTGCTTGGATCAACAAGAACTCAAAAAAAATCCAATTATGGTTTTTTAAGTGAAATTCCAAACTTATCAACAAAAGTTTTTAAAGATTTGCAAATGAGAAAATGGGATCTAAATCTCATAAGATGATTTCTGCTATGAAGTCAAACTCGGCAAGAAATAAAGGAAATACTAGTGATCTAAAGGTATACCAAGGCTTCTAATATTTGAGTGGGATAAAGACAAAGAAAAAATCACTATAACATGCAGATCTTTTAGAAAATCATTCAAAACTTAAAAATGTTGAAATAAACTCTTAACCAACGCTTTCTAACAAAACATACAAGTCTGGGTATACTCTGAGAATCTAACAAACTAATCCAGAAAAGAGAATTTTAAGGTTTTCTAAAAATTTTTACAGGGTCTGCAGGCTTCAATGTAAACAGGTGCAGTCTCACACTGTTTATACAAGAAAAGAGCGGAGATGCCTGCACTGTTTCTAAAAGAAAAGTGCGGATACCAGAAAAATAAAAGAAAAATTAAAAAAAATTCTAAAAAATTTGTTAGGGATTCTGCAGGGATAAACTACCCAAGCCAGTATAAACCAATCAAAATCAGAAAAAATAAATTCACAAGTCAAAAACAAAATAAATCAAAGTTCAAGTTTCTTCCCTAGTGGAGTTGCCATTTTGTTGGACGTATAAGTCGTTCTTGCTAACAAGAGATACCTCCCAAGTGTCCTACGGACAGCTAGCAAAAAACAGACAAACACAAACTATTTTCTCTAGATAATATTCGATTCAGAATTAGCTACAACAGAGGTTTTGAAGACCCACCTGTAGTCCAACGCTATTTGTAATGATCTTCTTTCCAGTTGCTTGAAAGAGTCGTCTTCAAAGATCTGCAATCACAAACATGGAAAAAATCAATAGCATCTGCATAGTATAAACTAATTCATGAATCATATATCTATCAAAATGATCAAGGAATTCAAGAAATAAGTTTATTAATTAAATAACTAATTGATAAAACAAGATTAATAAGCTACTTAATTAAAGAACTCATTGAGAAAATGGGATTCATTCATATTATCTTTGATGAAGAAAGAGCCTTACAACCGTGTCTGCCTTGATGTCGTACAAGCCTTCCTGGGGTCTGAAACAGGCATTTCCTTTACTTTGACAAGCTTTTCACTCTCTTAGCTAAAATGCACATGGGTGTGTAATCATTCCCACATAATGATCAGTTAATAGAGTTTGATTTTCTACAACATTTCTCTTCAAAAATTCTCAAAATCTAACTCCTTTCGAAGCTGTACTATGGCTTCAATTTATAGGAAAAGAGAGGAGGTTACAGCTCCACATAAGAGGGGATAGAATTCTCTTTTAAAGGGATTGAGCTCCATAAACCAAGGGGTAGGCTCCCATAATGGAGGAATGAACATACATGATAGGTGCTTAACCTTCGACCAGATAATTGCTTCTAGAAGCTTCTAGATTTGACTGCTGGACTTCTATATGTTACTTTCCGCCTTCAATTTAGCTTTTACAAGGGTCCGCACCTTTAATGCATAAAAATTGTGTTTAGCTCCGCATGATTTAGAACAAATAGGTGCATCACCACAGGAAATGTTAAGAGAAAGTGCGGTACAAGTGTTTTTAAGACTTTTATGAGCTTTTCTCTCAATTTCAAGGCTTGATTTTAGGAACTTTGATGTTGTAGACTTCCAAGGGAGTACTAAAACATCATGGTGACAAATTGTTTAAATAAAAAGGAAAAATATGATCACCACATGAAGTAGACTTGGATCCAATTCCAGAGATGAGACCAAGATGGTATGCATGTTTAATAAGGGAAAGGAAGCCATAGAAAGTACTAGTTCCTAAAATAGTCACAACACTCAAAATGAAGACAGAAGGATAGAATTGTTCCATTTTAGAGTGATAATAAATCATACAAAGATTGTTGCATTGTTTGAGAGTGGGTCACAAGAAAACCTAATTTCATAAGACTTGGTCAAAAAGCTTAACCTTGAAACTGTACCACATCATCAACCATACCCTTTGGGTTGGATAGTTAAGAATGCTAATTTATATGGTTAAAGGGAAATACATAATTCGATTTCCTATTACCGGCAAACGTTTTTGATGGCGATGGATGTAGTTCCTACCATATTGGATTATCTTAAAGTTCATATTTTAGCATATGAAAGGCTATATCGTCATGAGAGCAAATATCATTTGCTTAAGGATGGGGTGGAGTATATTGTGAGAGCTCATTGCAAGAAAATGAATATGTCTTTAGTTAATGTAGGGAAAATGAAGAGGCTATTTAATGCAAGTAAAAAAATTGTGCTTCTCATGATCAAGAAAAAGGATGATGTTGACTATGAATATTTTGAAGGATGTGATGAAAATTGAAATTTGATTTGTTTGATGTGGTAAGTCAGAATGGAAAGATGTTTCAAGAACCAAATGGGTTACCTCCCAAGAGGGGAATTCAGCATGAGATTCAGTTGCAGTAGGATGTTCCACTTCCAAACATTGGTATGTATCACATGTCAATTATGGAGAGTTTGGAAATTAAGAAGAAAATTCAATAATTGATGAAAAAGGGTTTCATACGCCCATTTAGTTCACCATGTGGTTCACCAATTGTTTTGGTACCAAAGAAGGATGGGACTTGGTGCATGTGCATCAATTTCCGTGCACTGAATAAAATCATGGTAAAGAATCGCTACCCACTCCCACACATTGATGATTTTCTAGATCAGTTAAAGTATGCAAGATATTTCACTAAGTTAGACTTGCGAAGTGGTTATCATCAAGTTAGAATAGCTAAAGAAGACATTTGGAAAACTGATTTTAAAAATAGACAAGGATTGTTTGAGTGATTAGTTATTCCATTTGGTCTAACAAATGCTCCAGCTACTTTCATGAGAGTCATGAATGATGTACTTAGACCATTTATAGATGACTTCATCATTTTTTACTTAGATGACATACTTATATTCAGCAAATCAAGAGAAGAACGTGTCATGCATGTGAACAAGGTACTTTATGTCTTGAAACAAGAGCAATTATTTTTAAAGATGTTGAAGTGAGAGTTTGGAAAGACTTCTTTTGTGTATTTGGGACACATTGTTGGAGGAGGTGATTTGAAGATTGACCTCCAAAAGTAGAGGTCATTCTAAATTGACCCAAGCCCAATATAATTATAGAGGTAAGAATATTTCTTCGGGCAATACAGTATTGGAGGAAATTCATTGCTAATTTTTCTTCCATTGCAACTTTGTTACATGCATTGACAAGTGTTAATAAAGTATTCCATTGGGGAGATATGCAGCAAAAAGCATTCAATGCTTTAAATCAAAATATAATTTCAGCACTGGTGTTGGCTCTTATGGATCTTAGACATCCATTTGAGATCCAAACAGATGCAAGTGATTATGCTATGGGAGCAGTTCTCATGCAGCATGGTAAGCCTATTTCGTTTCATTCTGAAATTTTTAATGGAGCTATGAATAATCATCCCACCTATGATAAAGAGTTATATGCATTGGTACAAAGTGTATAGAAATGGAAGCACTATTTGATGGGGAAAGAGACCATTATCCATACCGAACATCAGCCATTGTAGTACTTACAATCATAGTCAAAGTTGCAGCAATCAAGAAATTTCAAATGGATGGGATTTCTACAACAATTTAATTTGTTTATCAGGTACAAAAAGGGAATCTACAATAAGGTAGCTGATATGATCTCTAGGCCTATTGTAAATTAATTTATTATAAACAAGCACAATTCAATTATGCATGAAATTTACATTGAACAATATACATATGATAGTGATTTTCAGGATGTGTATGAAAGCTTGAGTCAAGGAAACCAAAATGAAGAGTTATATTATCATGTGCATAACAGTTTGTTGTATTACCTGGGAAAGTTATGTATACCACAGGGAGAAAGAGACAATATAATAAGGGAGGCACATGCATGATTGATAGTGTATCTCGTTTTATTAGAGGATGTTCTTTATGTGCAATAAGTAAGCCTAGTAATAGGAAACTTTGATTGTACACTCCTCTTCCAGTTCCTTCACATCCTTGGGAGATTATCTCAATGGATTTTGTAGGTGGTCTTCCTATGTCAAGGAAAGGTCATGATTACTTGTATGTTGTGGTAGATAGGCTCAGCAAAATGTGTCTTTTGATGCCATGTAAGAAAACAATTATAGCTGAACAAACCGCTAATAGTTTCTTTCAAAATATATGGGTTCATTTTGGTCTTCCTACTTCTATTGTAAGTGATCAGGATTCCCGTTTTTTTGGGAAATTTTGGTCACAATTACTGGACATAATGGACACAAAGTAGAATAATAGTACAACATTTCATATGCAAACATATGTTCAAAAAGAGGTGGTAAAAGAAAAATTTATTCATCTTCTCATAGGCTATTGCAGCAAGCATCCCAAGTTGTGGGATGAACAATTGCATTAAATTCAACATGCATACAACAGGGCAAATCATTCTTCCACAAACACATCGCCATTTGAGGCATGTTTTGGGTATTTTCCAAGATCGCCTTTGGACTTCATCTTTGAGAAAGATGTCGCTATAGATGGTCATAGTGACATAGATAAGGCAAGGAAGTTCATTGAGAAAATTTAGTTGATAAATCACACAATGCAAGAAAAACTTGAAAAGAGTCAAAGCAGCTAGAAAGTAAGGTATGAAAAACATCGTGTTGATCACAAATTCTAGGTTGGAGATTAAGTTTGGTTGTATATTAGCAATGAAAGATTCCAAGGGGAAGGTAAAAATCTCAAGCCAGTCCATTATGGTCCATTTAAAATTCTAGAAAAGATTGGTATTAATGCATTTCAGCTAGATTTTCCTCCTTATATGGAAATATATTCTGTCGTTAATGTTGAGAATTTGAGATTGTTTGAGCCTCCTTTGTTGATGATAAATGAGAGAATTTTCAATTTCCATCAATAGATGATTTCTCGCCATAATATCTTGATGAACTTCAGCAAGATCTCATACTTGAAAAAAGAATCAAAACTTCAAGAAGAAGGAATGTTGAATACCTTAGAGTGGGACTCAAGGGACAAAATCCTTCAAAGGCCAAATCGATGGAGAGCAAAAGGGTGAGGGAATTGTACCCTCACTTTCTGAACAATTGATAGTATGTTTTGGGTTCCAAAAGGCTTCTAGTGGGGAGGAATGATAAGAAGATCACTATTTAGCTAAAAAAATTAAAGTGCTCAGAAATTCTTCAAAATAGAGCGACCAGATAGAGCTCGTCACGAGGATTCCAACACAACTTGCTTCATCAAAATCTGAGTTTGTATGAGTAAGTTATGGTCTATTGTTCATTGTCCCAAATAGGTGAAAATTGTGTAGAATAGTGACAGACTGATGACTTGGCAGTCTAGTCAACACCTCGGGAATATTCAAGGAATATTCTCCAATTTTTAGCCAGTGACACTGTGACAAGTGTCATCACCAAATTTTCCAATGTTGCTTAGGGAAGTTTAATTTTTCCTCCTAATCGTAAGTTTGAAGTTTTATCTGTGGTAGATTATTATTTAAGGGTGAATTTTAGGCTAATGGGGAAGGGCCACATGGCACAGCCGGAGGCTTCCATGTGCCCCCCCATGGCAAGGTTGGTTGGAATGATATATTGTTATGCATAGTCTAAATGCAATATCAAATGGGTGCAACACACACACACACACACACACACACACACACACACAGATATATATTGACACATATATTTATACCAAGGTCCAGACCTGTGGTATGAACCATATGTCGTTCAAAGATTTTGTTGGGAAAAATACTGAGAGGGGGGGGGGGGGGTGAATCAGTATTTAGAGCATACTTCAAAACTTTTCACTTTTTCTTTCCTTAAAACCCATAGGCTACTTTCCTGAACAAAACTCGCGTATACATGCAAATATCCTTCATACAACTAGCGTATATACAGAGATATTATTTATGCATTTAATTCTTTACTTTGATCTGTGTATCATTCATTCATCTAATGTTTAGTTAGCAGTAATCATGAGCAGTAATAACAGAATAAACCATCACACATAAGAAACACACATGAATACCAGGATTTTAGGTGGAAGCCCAAGTCGGGAGAAAACCACCGTTGTCGTCGTCTCAGTCTTCAATATTTATTATCTAAAGAAAACATCTTACAACAATGTACTGGCGTAGATTCATACCAGCATGCAGGCACCCACCTGCAGAAGGCTACAACCTTCTCTCGTTTACCAGCCTCTCTTGGAAGGGAGCTACAACCCCTTGCTTCTCGTTTACTAGCCTCTCTAGGAAGGGATCTACTACCCCCTTATATTAGCACCAGCTTCTATTGACAGAAAGCTTCTACATACATACTGAAGGCTTAAACCCTCAGATCCACTGCAGAACACGTTTCATCAATTTTCAAACTGGATCAAACAGCTCCAACACAACCCTTCACTTATCAACAAACATGATTTTCCCAATGCTTCAAATAGAACAGTGAAATCATTGTAACCAGAATATCAGAGATAACCCAGACTTCAGAATAAATATGCAGAAACACATTCAACCTTGAGCAACCATTAGATTAGATATCATACGCGCTTTTATTCAATAATTCCCACGTATATACGTGCTTTTCATGAAGCGAACCTGCGTATACATCTGTGCATTTATCAGAATAACCCTAATTGTCCATACGCGCCTTTGTTTAAACATATCCGCGTATACACGTGCTTTTCACGAACTGAACCTGCGTATAGATCTATAAAAGATAAACTTTTCACAACAGACTAGATCTATGTACTTACCCAGATTTCTTCAAGTTATTCAATAGATTTGCGCCAGGTCTTCATTGCTTCTTTTCAAATCATCCTAGAGATTCATCTTTTTAGATCTAGAGATCTTGAACCTTCATCATGTTCATAGGTGCATCATAGATTCAGATCTATCAATTAAGAATAGAGTTCAACTATACAGATTAAATTCAAAGTGAAGTATTCATTAAAGCCCAGACACTTGCACACCCTTTGCACAATGAATTTCTTCTCCTTATATAGATTTTGCCTTTTTCAATACCATGAGCCAAAACCACATTACTTCCGATGGTATTCCTAGACGGGATCAAATAGACAATCTAGCGCTCAATACAATGGGTCAATACCATGGTAGTAACCCATGGTTTTACACATTTAGAGCGCATTTGAGCATACACGACTTGGCATGTACTTTTCCGCATGCATACGCTACTTCTCCTAAGCAAACCCGCGTATGCCTTGTGACATACACTTTTTATCATTGTTTTGGCCCTTACTGATATTTCTTTCTTCTGCACCTTCTGTGCTACTTGTAGAACATCAGATTTACATCATTAATAAACTCATCAAGCAACAAGAACAACTGCATTAAGTAGATTTCCATCATCTTCATCAAGTGGGTTGCCATCAAGGACAACACTCTGGATCATATTGCCAACAATCTCCCCCTTTGGACTTGATGGCAACCACGATGGTGTTTGATCACCACAACAGATAGATACATTAAGCATTCAAATACAATGACATTATTTCCCCTTATTCAAACACCATGTCACTCTCCCCCTTTGACATCAAGGGCAAAGGGCGGATCAAAACCAACACAAGGTTTTTCTCCTCATGTAGAAAGAAGAGCACTATAGATCTGATGTGTACTGAAGTAACCATGCTCCCCTTGAGTTCAAGCTGAATCTTCAAACATATTTTTCAATGAAGTACATGAATCTATGACCTTCCTATCACCAAGGAATCATACTTACGTCAAAGATCCAACCAAGTGGATTTACATATATGACTCAAGTACCCAACCAAGAGGGTTTACATATTTTGACTCAGCTACCCAACCAAGTGGGTTTACAAATTTGAGCAAGTCCTTACATGACTAAATATTACAATTTTACATCATAGGTCTCATCATGACCTTTTCATAAAATTACAAACATGACTTTTCATAACCAATATCAAAAAGACCTCAAGAAAGAGATCATATTTCAGAATCATCATAATGCCAACAATGCATTATACTCAGCAAGGCTAATGCTCCCCCGGAAGCTATGCATCAATGCATCCTTTCAAAGCTCCCCCTTTGCTTGTGCATCCTGAATACTTTCAACATCAAGGCATATTTACGCAATAACAGAGAATGAAACAGAAATATAAGAACTGGAACACCACCAGAGACACCAAACAACATCAGAGATACCAAACAGCACCACAACTTGTGCTGAAAAATGCTGACCTAGAAAAATTGTCAGCAACCACCCATATGCGGTTTTCTGTGTATGAACTCACATATATATGCAACAGTCTTTCAGGAAACCCGTGTATCCAATTTAATCTTCTGAATTTAAGCAGATTTGTTCTTCTGACTGGCAGAGACTACTCCCAGCTTCTGTCTTAAATATTCGAATGCTTCCCTCGGCAGAGGTTTGGTAAATATATCAGCAACTTGTTCTTTGGAGGGAACATACTCCAACTTCACCTTTTTTTCAAGCACTTCTTCACGTAAGAAGTGATACTTGATGGGAATGTGCTTGGTCTTCGAATGCATAACAAGATTCTTTGAGATACTGATGGCACTTGTTTATCACACATAATGGAGATAGGAGGTGTACATTTGATTTGAAAACCTTGTAAGGTTTGCATCATCCAAAGGAGTTGAGTGCAACAAGATGCGGCAACCACATATTCTGCTTCTGCTGTAGATAAGGTAATAGAATTTTTCTTCTTGCTGAACCAAGATACTAACCGGGGTCCCATATAGAATGCACCACCACTAGTGCTTTTCCGATCATCAACATTTCCAGCCCAATCTGCATCAGTGTAAGCATGAAGAGTAAGATCAGCATTGTTTGGATACCATAGTCCAAAGTCTTGACTTCCTTGTAGATATTTGAATATTCTTTTGACAGCTTGAAGGTGAGACTCTTTTGGATTAGCTTGGAATCGTCCAACAATCCCAACTGCATGCATAATGTCCGGTCTAGTCCCAGTGAGATAAAGTAGGCTTCCTATCATTGATCTGTATTCTGGTTAATTCACCGTGGGAGAATCATCATGAGAACTGAGATTACATCTGGTTATCATTGGTGTACTTACAGGTTTGCATTCTTCCATGCCATACTTCTTCAGAATTTGCTTAAGATATTTTTCTTGTGTTAAGAATATACCATCTGTAGTTTGATGCACTTGCAAGCCAAGAAAGAATGTTAGTTCTCCAAGTAAGGACATTTCAAATTCTTGTTGCATGACAGAAGCAAATTTCTGACTCATAGATTCTTCATTACTCCCAAAAATGATATCATCAACATATACAACTACAATCAATAGTTTATCATTTTCAACTTTTGTGTATAAGTTGCTATCAGTAGACCCCTTTGAAAATCTTTGTTGATGAAGATATTTGTCAAGACGATAATACCATGCTCTTGGAGCTTGTTTGAGACCATATAGAGCCTTTTTAAGTCTACAAACAATATTTTTATCATTTCCCAAAATAAATCCTTTTGGTTGTTCTATATAAACTTTTTCTTCTAGATCACCATTGAGAAATGCAGATTTAACATCCATTTGATAAACTTTGATTTGTTGAAAACTTGAAAAAGCAAGAAACATTCTTATGGCTTCAAGTCTAGCTACAGGAGCAAAAGTTTCTTCAAAGTCTATACCTTCTTGTTGAGTATACCCCTTGCAAACTAGTCTAGCTTTGTTTCTTATAACATCCCCATTCTCATTTAACTTGTTCTTGAATATCCATTTAGTTCCAATGACATTTTTATCATGTGGTCTTGGTATCAATTCCCAAGTGTGATTCTTTTAGATTTGATCAAGCTCTTCATTCATGGCTTGAATCCAACATTCATCTTTGCTAGCTTGATTGACATTGTGTGGTTCAATCATGGATAGAAATGCCATATAGCTAGAAGATCCCACAAGAGTCCTCCTTGTTTGTACACCTGATTCCTTGTCTCCCAAAATTTGAGATTCAGGATGATTCTTTTGAACATATCTGGATGGAGCCTTTTCAGATAAATCAATTTCAGGTTCTTCATTGGATCCAATGTCTATATCATCTCTATTTCATGTAGAAGGACAAAAGTCACCATCATCTTCTTCTGTTGTTTGTTTTCCTTCTTTAGGGGTTGCAGGAGACTCATCAATAGCAACATCAATACATTCAACAATCTTTCGAAGCCTTTTATTGTAACATTTGTATGCTCTTCTCGTAGATGAGTAACCAAGAAGTATTCCTTCATCTGATCTAGGTTCAAACTTGCCAAGCTTTTCATCATTATTTTTGATAAAGCATTTACTTCCAAAAACTCTAAAATGCTTCACAGAGGGAGAATTACCATACCAGAGTTAATATGGAGTTTTTTCACTATTTACCCAAACGTGTGCCTTGTTGAGAATGTTTACCGCTGTATGTTCTTCTTCTCCCTAGAAAGTGTCAGGTGTTCCAGAATCATCAAGCATAGCTCTAGCCATTTGTTGAACTGTTCTATTCATTATTTCTGCTACGCCATTTTGTTGTGGAGTGCCAGCTACAGAGAACTGTCTTTTATGCCATGTTGTTCACAAAATTCAAGGAATTCATTTGATGTATATTATCCCCCTTGATCAGATCTAAGACACTCGATTTTTAGATCTAATTCATTTTCCACCAGTGATTTGAAGATCTGAAATTTTTCAAATGCTTCATCGTTGTGTTTAATCAACCCGATCCAACACAGTCTAGAGAAATCATCAATAAATAAGATATAGTATTCTTCACCACGTGGTGACTTTTTCCTCATAGGTCCACATATGTCAGTATGAATGAGTTCAAGAGGCCTACTTGATGACCCTTCCTTGGCATTAAATTTTACTCTGGTCTGTTTACCGAATTGGCAAGATTTGCATATGATACTCTCTGGTAGAGTAATATTGGGAAGACCACGAACAGCTTTAAGTCTGCTTGATTTGTTGATTTGAGAGAAGCTCAGATGCCCTAGCCTTCTATGCCATAGCCAATTTTCTGAAGATTTGCTCAGGTAACATTGATCTTTGTAGTTCTTAGATACATACAGGTTGCTTGGAGTTCTTTTTCCTTTTATAATTGTTTTACCTGTATCAATATCATGAACCACACATTCCTTTGAACTAAAGACAACCTCAGTTCCGTGATCACACATTTGACTTACACTTAACAGGTTATGTCTTAATCCATCCACACACATGAAATTATTAGCTTTCACCTTTTCTTTTAGAAAAACAGACCCTTTTCCCTTAATGACAGCAGGTGTATCATTTCCAAATGTAACATTCTTTTCTTTTTCTAGGGCATTATATGCATGAAGTTTGTTTTTGTCACCTGTCATATGTTTTGAGCATCCGCTATCAATATACCATTGATTTTCTTCACCTTTTGCAAATAAAGCTATGCCACAATTTTCAACCTATATTTCCTTCTTTTTCCACACTTTGGAGCTTGAAGGAACATTTTCTTTTGGCTGGACTTTGCTCCTGCATTCAGATTCTTCATGGCCAAAGTTATTGCAATAAGCACATTTAACTTCATTTTGAAGAGGAGAAAAGTTGTTATAGGTGTTCTTCTTTGGTTCAATATCCATCCTTTTCTTTCTTGCTTCTCTTGTCATGATGGTTTTATATGCAACACATTGAACCGCTTTATGACCAAAATCGTGACATGAGAAACATTATCCATTGAAGTAGAAATTTCTGCAATCATGAAATCTTCTATTTGAATTTACCTATTGGTTGTAGCTTCTTTGAAAGATATCCCTGTTAGTGTTCCTTGAATTGAGATAATCATGCTTTACCCGTAAAGATTCTTTATTCCCTTGCTGAGTGGCTGAATGTAGTAAACCAGTTGTAGCTGCTTTTAGATAGTTTGGTGCTGAAGCCTGAGAAGATTCCCCGGTATATCCAAGACATGTCTTTATAAGAGGATACCATTGTACCTTGATAATCTCATCTAAGGTTTCTGAACCTTTAGCAAATCTAAGATTGAGAGTATTTTCTTTCTCATGATCTTTTCTTATACTTACTACTTCCCACTCTAATTCCTCAATGCGTTTTTCCTTTTCTTCAAGCTGATTTTCAAGAGTCTCTATGATTATGTTCTTTTCTTCTAGGCTTATTTTGAGTTGATTGTTTTCTTCAAGAAAATCATTGTCCTCTAGAGCATCCACAAAAGTATCCTTTTCTTCTCTAGATTCCTTTTCAAATGCCATAAGAAGTCTAAGATCTTGTTCACATTCTTCCTCACTATTAGATAACCCATCACTGTCTTCATTAGTATAGTAACTTTTCTTAGTGCTAGATCGGTTCTTATTCCTTCTTGCTACTTCTTTCCCTTTAGCAGATGTTTCTTTATAAGGACACTTTGTAGCATAATGACCAACTCTTCCACAATCAAAACATTTGAAAGGAAGCTTACCTTTGAATCTTCCGGTTCCTAGTTGGAGTCTTCTCACAAAATTTGCCTCATCTTCTTCTGAGATATATCCTGATGCTTCTGCTTTTTGAACTTCTTTCCCTTTTGTAGAAGCTTTAAAAACAACTTCTTTGACTTCAGATGGTCCTCCTCTCCTCATTTCATATGCAGTCAGTATGCCATGAAGTTGCACCATAGTAAGAGTTTGAAGATCCTGTTTTTCTTCAAGAGCAGAGACTTTTGATTCAAATTTCGCCGTTAGCGATCTTAAGATTTTCTCAACCAAATTAGAATCGGTGATTGTTTCTCCCAGATTTCTCATACGATTTACAACATCATCAAGACGTAAAAAGAAACTAGAAATACTGTCATCACTATGCATTTTTAAGTTTTCATATTCAATTCTGAGAGTTTGAAGTTTTGCACTTTTTACCTTTTCATCACCTTCATAACTTAGAATTATTTTGTCCCATATTTCTTTTGTTGTATTCAGTCCCATGACTTTGAAAAATTCAGATTCAGTTAGACTTCCGGTTAGGGCATTGACCGCCTTTGCATTTGATTCATAATCCTTCCTTTCAGTTGGATCTGTTGGTATAGTAGTTGGATATTGATATCCTTGTTCAACAATGGCCCATATATCTGCTCCTATAGACTGAAGATAGGATCTCATCCTTATTTTCCAGAAGATTAAATTACTTCTGTTGAAGAGCGGAGGATTGATAGATGCTATTCCCGCTTGATTGCTCATCTTGCTTGATCTACCTTCTAGTGGTTAAGCCTTTTCAGAAGGACCTGCTCTGATACCAATAGTTGGGAAAAATACTGAGAGGGTGGGTGAACCAATATTTAGAGCATACTTCAAAACTTTTCACTTTTTCTTTCTTTAAAACCCATACGCTACATTCCTGAACAAAACTCGTGTATACACACGGATATCCTTCATACAACTAGCATATATACAGAGATCTTATTTATGCATTTAATTCTTTACTTTGATCTGTGCGTCATTCATTCATCTAATGTTTAGTTAGCAGTAAACATGAGTAGTAATAAAAGAATAAACCATCACAAATAAGCAACACACATGAACACCAGGATTTTAGGTGGAAACCCAAGTCGGGAGAAAACCACCGCTGCCGTCGTCTCAGTCTTCAATATTTATTATATAAAGAAAACATCTTACAACAATGTACTGGCGCAGACTCATACCAGCATGCAGGCACCCACCTGCAGAAGGCTACAACCTTCTCTCATTTACCAGCCTCTCCTGGAAGGGAGCTACAACCCCTTGCTTCTCGTTTACCAGCCTCTCCTAGAAGGGAGCTACTACCCCCTGATATTAGCACCAGCTTCTACTGACAGAAAGCTTCTACATACATACTGAAGGCTTCAACCCTCAGATCCACTGCAGACCATGTTTCATCAATTTTCAAATTGGATCAAACAGCTCCAACACTACCCTTCACTTATCAACAAACATACTTTTCCCAATGCTTCAAATAGAACAGTGAAATCACTGTAACCAGAATATTAGAGATAACCCAGACTTCAGAATAAATATGCAGAAACACATTCAACCTTGAGCAACCATTAGATTAGATATCATACGCACTTTTATTCAATAAGTCCCGCGTATATACGTGCCTTTCATGAAGCGAACCTGCGTATACATCTGTGCATTTATCAGAATAACCCTAACTATCCATACATGCCTTTGTTTAAACAGATCCGCATATACACGCGCTTTTCATGAACTGAACCTGTGTATAGATCTATAAAAGATAAAATTTTCACAACAGACTAGATCTATGTACTTACCCAGATTTCTTCAAGTTCTTCAACAGATTTGCGCCAGGTCTTCATTGCTTCTTTTCAGATCATCCTAGAGATTCATCTTTTCAGATCTAGATATCTTGAACCTTCATCATGTTCATAGGTGCATCATAGATTTAGATCTATCAATTAAGAACAGAGTTCAACTATACAGATTAACTTCAAAGTGAAGTATTCATTAAAGCCCAGAAGCTTGCACACCCTTTGCGCAATGAATTTCTTCTCCTTAAATAGATTTTCCCTTTTCCAATACCATGAGCCAAAACCACATTACTTCCGATGGTATTCCTGGACAGGATCAAATAGACAATCCAACGCTCAATACAATGGGTCAATACCATGGTAGTAACCCCTGGTTTTACACATTTAGAGCACTTTTGAGCATACGCGACTTGGCATGTACTTTTCCGTGTGCATACGTTACTTCTCCTAAGAAAACTCACATATGCCTTGTGACATACACTTTTTATCATTGTTCTGGCCCTTACTGATATTTATTTCTTCTGCACCTTCTGAGCTACTTGTAGAACATCAGATTTACATCATTAATAAACTCGTCAAGCATCAAGAACAACTGCATTAAGTAGATTGCCATCATCTTCATCAACTGGGTTGCTATCAAGGAAAACACTCTACATCATATTGCCAACAGATTTTTTATGGTGGGGCCGAGGTCGAACCCATGACCAACTGCCTACAGCACCAACACTTTACCACTATGCCATCTACTACGGTCCTTAATCACTAAGGGTCTCACTGCTGTTTCAAGTTTGTCGGTGCCAGATTTGGGGGTCCGGAGGGGGCCAACCCCCTCCCACATGTTCGCGTGCTATGGCCAGGAGCTAACATAGAAATCTAGCAGAGTTTTAAAATGTGATTAAGCTAATATTAATTACCACTAATCCGTGGTTATGTGGAGCTAATCTGAAATCAATGGTAAGTGCGGGTTAGCGCTAAATGCAACTTAACCCCACTTAACTACATGCTTATCACTTAATTAAGTGAATATTATGTTGGCAGAAGGTTTAGTGGACCTGCCAAATGCAGACCAGCTGCACATTTAGTGGAATTAACTGGCAGACTTCAAGAATTAGAGGAGAAAAACTAGGAAAAATTGGTTTTGCCATAACTGAGACAATTTTCGACCAATTGTGGCTCAGGAATAGTCACTCTTTGTAGATTTTGATGTTTTGGATCCATTGGAGTAGGTTGCAGAGGAAACCGGAGACTGGAAACCACAATTTTTCACAATTGAAGCTAATACAAAGGCCCACACTATGAAGCTGGACCAAGGAGATGTAGCCCAAGAGGGGTGAACTTCTTCATCAAAAACTAGTGTATTTGTCTCTGTTATTTGTGCTTGCTCTATTTTTATATGTTTTTTTCATCATTGAGTTTCCATGCTTTTAAACTCATGAAATACACTTAATATCATCAAGTTTAATGAATTTTCAATCATAAACACATGTATAAACCATCGCATAAGGAGAAAACCAAACCAATTTTATGTTAATTCTGAAACTGATATTAGAACAACATTAACTAACAATCAATTTCAGATCAATTCTTCCCCAGATGGACTAACTATCCCATCCTTTCATCTGTTTTCTACAGAATTTCCAAATTATTTTCCACTACTATTCAAGATGCTAGATACATTTAAATCTTCAATTTATCTTTGTGCATATAAAGATGTCCTTCCACTGGACTTAATATACTTCATAACTATACTATGGAAATTTTACACGGACATTAAGAATCTGAATATTTAACCTTGAATAATTTAGCCTATTCAACCATTCAATAACATGAATAACCTCTACTTTTCTGTAACCAAAATTTCAGATAATATTCTACTAAGTGTAGATAATATTCCCACTTCATGGGTTGCTACATTACATACATTCGTAGCATTTCTTCCAATATTTGGTTCACCCGCTCTGTCTGCCTATTCGTCTGAGGATGATATGCGGTGCTAAATTGGATTTGTGTGCCCAGTCCGGTAAACAATGCATTCCAAAAGGTTGAGGTGAACTTCACATCACTGACTGAGATGACTGTGTTCAAAATTCCATGTAATCTAAACACCTCCCTCATGAAGATGTCAACAATTTTCATTTGGATTGTACTGGAATAAAATGAGCTACTTTTTTGAGTCGATCAACTACCACCATTATAGAGTCATTGTGTCTCTTCAATCTTGGTTATAAGCCTATAATAAAATCCAATGATATAACTTCCCACTTCCATTCTGGTACGGGTGCAGGTTGCAGTAAACCTGTTGGGTATTGATGCTCCACCTTAACCTGTTGACATTCCAAACATTTAGTCAAGTATTCAGTGATATTTTTGCACATTATAGGCCAAAAATAATATTTTCTGATGGCTGTTAACATTTTCTAGTAACCAGGGTGTCCAAAATAAGAACTTCACTGAAACTCATCTAAAATCATCTCTTTTAAACTCATTTGATTATGAATGTATATCTTTCCTCATAAAATAAAGAATTGTTCATTACTGATCTTATAATCTGATTGTTTTCCTTGATTTTATATTTCTTGTATTTGCTACCGTAAAAATTGATATTCAGGATCCTTTTTCATAGCCTCCTTCACCTTTTCCTAGAGCTTAAATTCCACATGGTTAAAATATAGTTAATAACATAATGAAATTTCCTACTTAAAGCTTAAGTGACACAGTTTTATTTTCCATTAACGTGTTGAATTTTGAAATCAAATTCACTCAGGAATCCATTCCACCTAGCTTGGTGGAATTCAAGTCAGCTTGTTTAAAATAGCTAGTCAAGCTACTATGGTCTGTTTTCAGCACAAAATTTTTTCCCAATAAGTAGTGCCTCCATACCTTGAGTGTGTGCACCACTGCAGTGAAATCTAGATCATACAATGAATATCGTTGTTCATGATTTTTCAGCTTCATAGATTCATATGCCACAACCTTTCCATCTTGTGCCAACACTGCTCCCACTCCTTCCTTGCAAGCATCCATGTAAGCCTCAAATTATTTATTTGGATTTGCCACCTTCAATACAGGAGTTGTACTCAGTAGTTGTTTTAACTTTTCAAAACTAGCTTGGAATTCGGTAGTCCATTTAATTTTATAGAGAATCCTTTGATAAAATTACGATAATAGCCAGCCAATCCCATAAAATATGGTATGTTTTCTATGTTTTTTGGTGCTCTCCATTCCATAATAGTCTTTATATTTTCAATATCTACTGCTATACCTTCAGCAGAAATAACATGGCCTAAATACTAGATCTGTTCATTTTAAAAATCACACTTACTGAATTTGGCATAAAGTTGATGGTCTCAAAATTTTCAGTACCATTCGTAAATGTTTCTTATGTTCCTCCATGGTATTTGAGTAGATTAATATATCATCAATGAAAATCAGAGAAAATTTATCCAAAAATGGATGAAATATGCCATGCATCAAACTCATGGATGTTGTTGGTGCGTTGGTTAATCCAAACAGTAAAACCACGAATTCATAATGCCCATATCAGGTACGGAAAGTTTTTTTATAGATGTCTTCATCTTTTATCTGTATTTGATGATACCTAGATATTAGATCTATTTTTGAAAATAAAGTTGCTCCCTTCACTTGATTGAAAATATCATCTATTCGTGGCAGTTGGTATTTGTTCGTAACAATCAATTTATTGCGTTTCCTATAATCCATACACATTCACATCGTACCATCATTATTTTTTATGAACAATATTGGTGCCCCCCAGGGAGACATAATAGGAAGAATATATCCTTTGTCCATCAATTCTTGTAATTGAATTTTCAACTCAGTTAGTTTTGGCTCACTCATTTGATATGGTGCTTGTGATACTGGTGCTTCCCCTAGCATTATTTCGATGGTAAAATTGATATCCCGCTTTGGAGGTAGCCCCGATATGTTTTTCGGAAACACATCCATAAAGTCTTGCACCACCGATATATTTTCCATCATAGGGGTCTTATCTTTAGAATTGGCGAATCCCACTTGAATATCATAAATTTGACTTCCTTTTCTAATTCATTTTCCCAACTAAGATGCAATAATAGGACACAACTAAAGTGGTTTCTTAATCCCTTGTAATTATTTCCGAGTTCCGTTTTCAATATTACAATAAATTATTTTCTCCTTATAGTCTACCAGTGACCAATGCACTTCCAACCAATCCATTCTCAGTAATATATCATAGGAGCCAAAAGGTAAAATGTTCAATTCAACCTTTATGTGCTCGTTTCAAAATTCTAGGGGATAGTTGGAAACTTTAGCATTAACTCTTCTCTTTGCCCCAGTGGCCAATTATACGAGCTAGAGATTTTTAAATTTTTGGCTTTGCAAGTCACATTTTTCCACTATCTGGGGATTTTTATAGCTTAAACTGGGACCAGGATCAACCAAAATAGAAATAGCTTGGGAATACAACTTACCTTCTAGTTCTATCATGGTCGGTTGGTAATCCGATTGCCTGTCCTCAAGTGCCGCGTTGATTCTTGGTATGTTTCGCATCACGTCCCCCACTGTGGATTCCTCTTGTAGATTAGTTGTAGTTTCGTTTCTCCCATGGTGAGGAAAATTTTTATAATAATGTGCCTCACCGCATCCCCGACACTGTAGTGGCGATTTCTAGATTTGCCCATGATTTGGTCTACTAGATGCATCGGTGGGTCGTTCTTCTACCGGCCACTTGGTTCTCTGTTGGTTTCTTCCCTGCTATCTATTTGCTATATTTCTGGCAGAATTCTTATAATTTCCAGATTTGATACATTTAAAGTTTGATTTACTTTTCTCCCCCTTCTTTGGTGCCCAATTCCTACCGGCTTCTCCTTTTACCTTGCACTGTTGATAGCACATACGTGCTTTTCAAATCACTTTGTCCATAGTCTTTGGATTCAAAAATTCGATCCTCTCCTTCATATGACAAGGTAGGTTACTCAAGAATCGTTGTGCTTTCTCCTTTTCCTCCCTCAGATATGGCACATACCGCAATAAGGACGTAAATTTGGTTATGAACTCATCCATAGATAGTTGTCCCAGTCTCAAATCAAGAAATTATCGAGATTTTTTGTCGTAAAATAACTTTGTTAGATATTTGTATTTAAAATACTGTCAGAATTCGTCCATAGTCACATTCTGCTTCTCGATTCCTCGTAGATTATTAACTTCTTCCCACCATAATGTGGATTTTTCCCGCAATTAGTAAATGGCTAAGCGAGCCTTCAGTTTGCTGCTATTTTCATAGTCTTGAAAATATTTGTTCATGTTAATTACCCATGCTTATTCTACTGCTCTGGCTTCTCCATCGAATGTAGGAGGTTTAATTTTATAGAATTCACCTTGCAACTCCACTTTCTGTTTTTTCATCTCCTGCTGGTCTGAGACATTTCCTAACTCTTCTTCCTTATAAGACCCATTTTTATTACTTCGCTGGGTATTGCTACCTTACATCTTATCATTAGTTTCCTGTCGTTGTTCACCCTCTTCTTGGGTGTCTCTTTCTGGGCTTCGTTGAGTTGTCCCTTGATTTTGTTTAACTGAGAGGATTTTAAGAATACTCTCATGTTCCTGCATCAACCTCTCATTATCACTTCTTACTCGAACTATTTCTTCTTGTAACTATATCTAGAATTATACTGGTCCGTCGTTGTTGTTCCTCGAGCAATCTTCTAGTTTGTTGATGCTAGTCCACACATAGTTGCACCCACATTTCTAGATTCATTTATGGGTTAGACTGGGGGTGAGTTTCCCCTGTAGTTATGGGAGCTTGATATACATAGCCCCTCCTCATTTTACTATGTCAGCCCCTTCTTCCCAATTCCGTGCACAATTTACACACACCAAATTTTATTTAGGTGACCCATCTAGGTCCCAGCGTAAGAACGTTGCTCTAATACCACATATAACATCTTACCATAGAACTCTTTACCTTATATTTAAGAAATATTTCTTTTTTTACTTTATCCCTAAATTGCTACTCATTATGAAATTATATAAATATTTGTATCAAGTCAAGTGAACGTCACAAACATTAATGCTAGATGTTAACATGAACCTTTTTTCCTAACTAACAGATACTGCCTCTAACTGAGGCAATTTAACATTGGATTACTATGCACATATATATATATATATATAAAGGTTTAAGAATTTCGATATATTTATTTTACCTTGTGAGGTATCGATGCTATACGTAGCATGTACATAATACAACGTAATTTAGGGATAAAATTTTTGAGATGTAATTTCTTTTTTAATTTTATATTTTAAAATAAATTTACATTTTTTATCTATTTTTGTTTGTTAAGTGGTCTGAATACACCATATATTGTATAAGGCTTGATCTGTGGCTTCAGAAACTTGGACCTAGACGCATCTAAGTCGTCAAAATCACCCAAGGATCCAACACCTCACTTTGGACACACCAGCACTAAGAAAATTGGGTTTAACTTGTCTCCTCCCAAAAGAAATTTGATTCTAGATAAAGTTTCATTCTTGATCAGTTTGATTGTGGGTGAGGTTTGAACCCTTCTGACAATACTCATCCTCAGACTTCAAATTGTGTGGTGCAGAGTTCAGTTACAAACACAATTTGGATCGTAGTAGATTTGTAAGGGGATAAAATTTGTATCGAACTGTAAACAAACTCCTACACAATTGTGATGACTATGCCAAAGTAATTAAAGGATTCATTGCGTAATTTGAAAACTGAAATATTTACCTGCAATTTCGGCACATTTTCTCCGAGAAAACCGTTCAGGAAGAGCGAAAAAATTCCACTTGCAAGCTCCAATCTCTGCAATTAATCCAATCATCGTGGCTACTGCTTCCAGAGTTATCCCAAGCAGTACATAACATTTTTTCCCTTCTGCGATTTGCATAGAGTTAATGGGTATGATCTATTAAAACAAAAATATATAAACCCTTAGTAAAGCAGTATATTCCTTGCATGGTAAACTATGTGAAAGAAATACCAGATACTGTAGGAGTTTTACCCAGTGGGGCTGCTGTAGGAGGCGGTGGGGATGGCGGCAGATGCGGGGGGAGCATGGAAAAATTGAAAAATGAATACATCTCGAAATTCAAATAGCAGTTCTTAGATGAAAATTGTGCTCCAATAGTCCTAGTGCCGCATGATTCTAGTGATGAGGACACAGAAGTTAGGCAAGACCCGTAATCCTTTTGGGATAGATCTTTCCAACACTGGGCTATGGCGTATACATACACCATAAGATTAGAAGGCAGAGAATAATCTGCAAAGAAAAGTTCTGGGCTCTGCGCAGCTTTCTTTGTAACGTTTGAGAGCAGGGCATCAACAACATCTGTGAATTCTCGTGGCTTACTGCTTTTCCCACCATTGCTAACCAAAATTTTCAGCATACTCTCGATATGCCCATAAAATTTATGATTGTCATAGCGTAAAAAGCAGCCATCTTGTTGAATGACTCCATAAGTATTGTGGCATCGCTCAATAATATTTTCTTTGGCCGTGGATGCACACTGTTTGCAATCGGAGGAATTTAAATCTCCACGGCACTGGAGAAGCCTGTAAACGGAACTATTGTTTTTTTTTCCCTCCACAACGACACTAGAAACATTGAATCTACTTGTAGAAACATTCCCAGCCACCAGTGAATCCAAAACTTGGTTTAGATTACGTTGGAAGGAGCTGCCATTTCTGTATTCGGGTCTCTGACAACCAAACCAAACGACCGCAGTCCTGGATCAGTAGTTGAGAGGGCCATACGCATGCACAAAAGGATCACGAAAAGTAACATGGTACTGATTAATGTTTTCATCTTAATGGCAATCGTGCCCTGAGTGCACACTGGCATAAGAGGAGTTAAACCTGGTTTTGTTCTCCTCAATCTATTGCCTTGAAGACGAGCTCATTAACCCATAGATTGGCTGCTGTTCGAGTCTCTGGCATTCATTATCCAAAGCTCGATTGATTCTTGAATGTCTCTTGACTTGCCTACTCATGGTCAAGTCCCTCACATTCACGATCAAAGGATTCATGATTTTTTTTTATTGTGATTATTGTAATATTCTCCATCGAAAGTTAGATAGATGATAATACTTTTTTAATATTTAATTTAAATGATTGATGAAAAATCAGATAAATATAAAAAGTTACTCTCAAGTCTCAAAATAAAAGTTAATTATATTTATGTGGGTGGGAGTGTTTATTTTAGAATAATTGGATTTTTAGAATTTGAATTTAATTAATAAAATTCAGAGAGGGATGGTAGAGATTGAATTTCCTAAATATATTTTAATTAATCAATTTTTTTTTTTTTGTGAAAGGAGGGATTCTCTGAGTTTAAAATGGAAGAGATATTATAAAGTCTTTTTTGTGTTGTAATGTTATATAATGTATGGACAAATAAAATTATATAAATATAATTAATAATTATCAATTTCCCCTTCATAATTAAAATTAAAAATTAAAACCCTCAATCGGGGTGTGATTTGGTTGCAGATCCCCAGGAGGATCATGATAACAACATTTAAAGAAAGGCCTTACGACTTGCATGGTGGTCCGGATAGTGGCAAGTGGTCGAGGGAAGGTGGTGGCAACAATAGCATGCGAGGAGGGTTAATCAGATCTCAAAGGCACCATCATAATGCAAGTTGGTATATGGAAGGGAGGATGATCCGTCAGGAGTTTCTAATCTGGCTCTGTTCCTCTCAAGCCATTTTTCCATGCGTGTAGGTTAACTAGTTCAGATTCAACATGATCGATGGGACGAAGAACCTTAGCATTTGACACCCAACCAACCAAGGGTATGTAATAATGTACATCTCACTTTTATGTCTCACGATCATGGAGAATGCTCGCAATTCAATTCTTTCAGCTTCTAAATGGAATAGTATGTTGGTAGCACCAACTCTTCTATCTGCATGGGGTCTTGGGAAGTATTTCTTGATTCTTTCTAGGTTGATAATGTCAATTTCCATTCTGCATGGCACAATGCTTCAAAAAATGGGGGATATGGGTCTAATTTGGGGAGGTTGCGTTTGCAAACACTCTAAATGGGTAGGTTTGGCCACCCGTATTAAACACCTTGACCTGCATGTTAAATTAGGGGATCATTCTATGGTTAAGGCATTTTGTTTTCGACCCTTTGGGTGGTGCAAGGAAGATGGGGATAAATCCATTATAATGTACTTTGCGAGGCTCGGGAAAACTAGACATCAAACCCTTGATAGGGGTATGGTTCATAATCATTATCGTGGTATGGGATGTTGGTTTATGGTTTATATGTTATGTATCACTGATAACGAGATGCATTTTTGTTTGGTCGTCACTCCTGTCACAGAGATTTGCCCCAGGTGAGGAGTCGGGACCTCAACTTTGGGAACACTAGCATTATGTTTATTATCATACAAAACCTTCACAAGGCATTAGGCTCCAATGGCATGGGCAAAGAGAATCAGAGAGGAAGTGGGGGTGGACTGCTAGAGGTAGACCTTGAAGCTAGATGCTTAGAAGGAGAAAGCTGAGCCCTCCTCCCAGGTGCTGAGAAGGTCGACCCGCAAACCTCAAGCCAAGCACATCATGGATGACGCTCAGACAGATGTTTAGGAGATTCCGAGTCAAGGAAGGAAGGTAATTGTGAAGTGGGAAAAGGCCCTCACTTGCCAAGCGGAAGAAGAAGAAGCGGATTTGGAAGGTGATCTCCTTGTTCCTGATCTGGGCAATACCAGAGGAAGGGTATCCTAGTACCAGGAAACCCTTCATTTATATTGGCGGATGAAATATCTGGTGGAAAAAGCCATCGTTCACACTACTGATTTTATGTAGGTAGACCCCTCTCTATAGGAAATTCAAAAATACTTCCATCTCTTGCAGTTCCAGGTACAGTAGCAGAATGCCCATTTGGGTAGAATTGAACGGCTTCTTAAGAAGCCACATCAATATGAAATTCCTAGGTCTAGCGCCAAGGACTCGACGTCTATTGAGTCCTCAAAGGACTAGTTATTTTCTTGTCATGTCTGTTTACTGTTCTATTTTTGTTTATTTTGATGAAGAACATAAAAGGTTGTATACTTAGTAGGACAAAATCTTTAAAGGATTTAGACAGTTCAGCTCATATAGCTGCATGTGATAGACTAAAGAAATTTCAATTATGGCTGGTTTATAATGTCCTCTGAAGGCCAACAGACCTAGTTTCCCATAGGGCAAGTTGAGGCATCAGAAGAGATCATCTATTGTAATCTGTTCTTTTTTGATAAATGATGAAAGGTACTACTCAGCTTACAAAAAAAAATAAAAAATAATGGAGAGGTCAAAAAATAGGTTTGTAGGTCTAGAGATTTTATCACTATTAGTGTTTCATAGATTTGATGGATCTAAGTATCTAGGCTAGTAGTAGCAATAGCATTTATTGATTAAAGGTTGATATTTATTTTAAAAGTAGTTATACATTTTTTATCCTTGTAATTAAATTGATTACTTAAAAAAATCCATGTCATATTAAATGAGTTATGGTTTTTAAGGCATGTGGTATTGATAAGCCATGGTATTGCAATACACCTATTTAAAATTTGAGAATTTCCATGAGAAATTGGGAGTGAATCTCCACGATTAAGAATCTTGGTACATAGCTAGAGGTGTAGAGATGTTCTAGTGTCGGTGAATAAGTGTAAACATTTAAATGTTGATACAATATGAAAGTTTGCAGTGTAAGTAAAACTAGCATAGATCCATCTTAACTCTAGATATCCTATGCCCAAAGTGGGATCAAATCTCTCAACATGCAAACTTCTTTTTGAGTGCAAAACTTGAGGAAATATTTGCACCTAGAGAGATTTGATTTGGTATATCCTTAATTAAAATGGATCATGTTGGTTCTATTAGTTAAAAATAATAATATTTAATTTGTTATATTGTAATTTTGTTATTATTTAAAAAAAAGAAAAAAAAGAAAAAGAAACTATATTTTTAGGTGAAAGAAAAAAAAAATACATATCACATTAAAATATATAACATATAAATAGTAGCTATAAATTAAGATTCATTTTGCCATATAAATTAAAATAACTATTCCCTAACTATTTTAAAATTCAATTAATAAGCACATAAAAACTTAATACTTACAATAAACATACAATATAACAAGATTCTTAATCATGGATATTCTCCCCTACTTTACCATGGATATTATGGACATGTAAATAGACTTTGTTACAACACCATGGCTTATCAATACCACATGCCCAAAAATTATAACAAATTTCACAATCAAGATATTTTATTTTATTTTAATTCTATAACATTTTTAAAATTAAATCTAAAATAAAAAAGGTTATAATCACTTTTAAGATATATCTAGACTCTCTATCCTTACTAATACAACCAAAAATATTTTGTGGATATTCCATAGAGATTTATTTTTTGTAAACTAAATTTCTATTTCATTCGAAAACTAATAGTTACATCAAATATTTTCATTGACTCATGAGTCCCTCACAAGGTAGACCATAACCAAAAGAACACCCACCAAAGGGAGGAAAAAAATATTTGTAGACAAAAAGAGCCGGAAAAATACAGAAGGTTACTATGGACCTTTCTTGGGATACAAAGCTAATATCTACTAGTTTCCAAAACTACATATTCCAAAACTACATAAAAGAGAGTCATTAAGAACACTATCCAGATGATTCAGAATATGAGGTGGTTGTCTACACAGGCTCCTTGGATCCCTCCTTAACTATTGGTGATAGTTGAGGGTTACCCAATTACTTCCCAACCCTATCGATCTTGTGATCCATTCTACCCCGATTGATGAAGATGAAAATCAAGGGATTTCCTAACATCCTCCTAATTCTCCCTCATATTAGCTAATGTACACTCCCAAATAAATTCCATCTTCTTGTAGAGTTTATAGTTTGCATGTATTAATTGAACTATCCCTTGGTTTTCCTAATGTACAAGATTTGGTTAGCAGGGAAACTTTTAGGGGCTAATATTCGCAAGTGGGCTAATTTTCTATGCTTTTTCCAAAAACAAGATTCATTAATTTCCAATTTTTCTAAAAATTATTCTCCCAAATTTTATAGTATAACGTTGTTTTACCTTTAAATCCACCAAAATTTTATATAGAGACTATATAAAATTATTAGAAATTTGAATACATTTACAAAAAAATTTCGAAACATTTTACAAATTGCATGTTATGTATTAGTGATATTCGCCAAGGTTTAAACTTTAAAATAAATTTCCATCCTTAAAATTTTCCCTGTTGGTTAGCCCATTCAACTAGAACCTTTGTGTGAGATAATGGGGGCCACAAAATTAGCTTGGAAAATTTCCTCCTTAACCAAGCATAGAGTCAACAATTTGTACCATTCGGTGAAACCTTCTGCTATTTGGTGCATAGGGGATTTCCCTCTTAAGGCTTGATCCTACTAATATGTTTCCCCTCTCCTTATTCATGGCTTTTGACCAGGAATTATATCCCACAACACATGCTTCTCCCATAGATGCTCCATAGAGTGATATTATTATTCCCAAAGAGGGCCACATATCACCTACCACCACACCAAGTGTCCCACCTGAGGACCTAAGTACATCCAAGAAACACCCCACTCAACACACCCCCAAACCCCCTACAGTTGGAAAAATATAGAACATCACAGGAGAACTACATCAGGCCATAGACCTTCACCTTAGCCTAACATTGGCTTCTAGCACGAGAACGCAAGCTATTTCCAAATCCTAAAAATAATCATTTCAATTACTTCCTTAAGCACTACATTCACATGCAATGACGATTGTTCACCATCCCATACTGTCTATCAAGACTTCACCCATGTGAAACATCACCCTTAATTAATGTGGATTATGGTGCTTCAAATTATGTTTTGAAATACTCAGAGTTATATTTTTTCATACTCTTGGATCTTTTGGTTTTTTAGACAAAAATTGGGTCTTGCTTGGAGTCCTCATCCATCCCATTCTTTCAAAACTTGGCATACTGTGGACAAGTAATCTTCATTTTGTCTTTTCAATTCAAATAAATAAATTCTCCAACCTACGAATCGGGACTACAACATTGACGACAATCACCAATAGATGGTTTCAGAGCTTGGTTCTACCATGTTGTCACTTTTTCCTTACAAATTTAGAGGGCACTTTGCAACTTTTGCACTTGTTTTTTACTACATACATAGTCATGGATCCTTTCATTGTTGGACTTCATGTTTTTTAGCAAAGGAATCAGATTACCCATGTTCAGGTGACCTCTCTTGTATTGTGGTCCCATTTCTTACTCCTTGGTTATGTTTCGGCTCTTCTATGTATTCATTTTTTGGTTTTCTTTATTTTTTCCTATAATTGGCTTGCCTTGCTTCAGATCCGAGGAAGCTTCTCAACAACCTGCCTCTTCAGTCCTCCCCCCACCCAAAATATATTTCCCCTTGGTCATGATGCAATCTCCATACTCTATCGCTAGCCAACCTCCCTCCATTACTCTCAGTCTCTTGTATATCCTTCTCGTCTTGGTCACTCACGTGTCCTCGTCACTCTTTCTTGATTCTCCAACATGTGGCCTTATGTCATCCCTTTTACACTAGTGCTTCTTCTCATTTGGCTCTTTGCACCCTTTTCCCTCTTTGTATCACCCCCATTCCCCATTAACGAGGTACAATCCATGGAGAATCAAC
The DNA here is from genome assembly GCA_034641835.2 of Pinus albicaulis. Lineage (NCBI taxonomy): Eukaryota > Viridiplantae > Streptophyta > Pinopsida > Pinales > Pinaceae > Pinus > Pinus albicaulis. The sequence continues at coordinate 568,853,939 of CM076569.1, read as the reverse complement.
ATATTACTAGGAATGGTCCAGTAGGAGCAACACATATGAAAACCATTGTTTGGAGGAAATTTCTACCCGATTCCATGAGCTCACGCTAGGCCCCATCCAGGATGAGCTCACCCACATAGAGAGAGAAGGAACCTACCATAAGCATCAAATTTTTGACATAGAGGTTCTTGTTGAACTAACATATTATGTGCCATACGTCTATCATACGTGGGGGTGCTTCAACAATTACATGCATATAGTGGATCTATATTGGCATATGAAATTTTTTCTTGGAAATATCCTTTTGGATAGGTTTGAACATTGGGTAGATCTTCTCCACTTTATGGATCACTTGTATCACCACATAAAGGACTTACATCAAAGGCTAGAATGCATAGAGTAGCACCTTGGCATCCCAACCCCTGCTAGAGGCACTTTTAGAGACAACAAGGATCCTATGTAGATCACAACAATAGATTTGGACCTCTCCACCTAGTTTTTTGTTTTTTGGCACGTTCTTAGCTTCCACGCATTCTATCTTTACTATTTATTTTCAAAGCTCAATAGATCTATTTTTCAATTTTTGTTTAATTAATTATACACTATTGAGTACTTTAATACCTTATGTCTATCTACTGAGAGTAGAGTTTTTATTATAGTGTGACTTTCTTGTTGAAAGACCAACCTAAAACTTACCAAAAAAAAAATCATGTACACTTATATTTAAAAAGATATACAAATTAAAAATAACAAATTATTTATTATTTATTTACAAAATAAATATTATTATTAATTCTAATTTAAAATAAAATATTTAATTTTCACTTTATTTTTAGTATTTAAAATATTAAGAGAAAGAAAAATGTACGATTCATTTTAGAAATATATATAAATATATATCTTTGTAAACCTCATCGCACAACAAGCTATGGCCAATTATTCTCCACATCATGAGTTGTTCATATTATTTGATTTTTATTTTATTTTTTATGGCCCATTGTTCTCCATCTCATGAGTGGTTGATATTGATATTAATTGAGATTTTTTATTTTTATTAAGGCATCTTTCATCTTATTCTCCATCTCATGAAACGTTGATATTGATATTAATTAACATTTTTTACTTTTTAGAATTAAGATAAAGAAATTTTATTTTTATTATTTAAAATGTTAAGATAAAAAAGGTGTACAATTTATTTTAGAAATATATATATATATATATATATATATATATATATATATATTTATATTTATATTTATATTTATATTTGTAAAACTCATGGCACAACAAGTTATGGCCAATTATTCTACATATCATGAGTTGTTCATATTTTTTTTTTTTTTTTTTTTTTTTTTTTTTTATTATTATTATTATTATTATTATGGTTGATTATTCTTCAGCTCATGAGTGCTTGATATTGATATTAATTGGGATTTTTTATTTTTATTACATAGGCATCTTCCATCTCATGAGGTATTGATATTTTTTTTCATGGCCAATTATTCTCCATTTCGTGAAAACTTGATATTGATATCAATTGAAATCATGATATTGATATTAATTGACATTTTTTACTTTTATTTTTTAAAGTAGGATAAAGACAATGGTCTTTTAATATAATCAAAATATTTATTATTTATTTTTAAAATAATTATTGATATTTTTTTTCAAAAGATTTTTATTTTTATTTATAAAATTAAAATAATAGAAATATATCATTTATTTTAAATAAAAAATATATATTTATAAACTAAAAAAAAAAAAAAATTATTCTATTTATTTTATTGTTGTATTTTATAGTCCAAAAAAAATGTGTAATTTCTTGTGTGTCTTTTAAAATAAAAATATAATATTCTCTAAACAAATAAATAATATCTACTAATTAATATATATAGTCTTGAAAATATGTGTAAAGTAGCAAATCTTGTGATGTGGGATAAAAAGAAGTTCTTTTTTGAAATTTTAGTCACCCATGTTATCTTGTATGGATGTGAGGTTTGGGGTTGTAGCATCTCTAGAGAATCCTAGAGAAAGGTCGAGAAAATCTAGAAGCTTGTTTCATAACTTATAACCTCAAAATTAAAAGCAAACACCCTATCCAATTCTCCTTATAGAAGTGGGTCTTTCCCCTATCAAGAGCCTAGCTATGATTAGGCTCAGACTCTTGTTCTACAAGCACAAATGTTGAAAATATTAAAGTCACCTGCTGTGCCTTGGGCAGGAAGAACAAAGAAAATGAGTACACAGTGGCAGCAGAATTTTGAGTGCACATCACTCTGCATTGAAGAAGAATGGAGATGAATTTACTCCTGATGGGCCGCAACCACGGATTGCAGAAGAATTAACTCAGTGATGGTCAGAGCCGTTTTTGTCTACGGAAGAACAGAGATTAGCTTTACGGAGGGGCAGATTGAGTTAAGACAGTCATTTCGGGCTTTAAAGCCCTCAATAACCAAAGTTACTTTTTGAAGCAGTGTCTTGTTGATGAAGAGGATGAGATGCGATGCGATCTAATCACAATCGCAAATCATGGTTCATATAAGTTTTATAACTCAAATGTCTTGCAGATGTGAAGTCGTGATGCGATGCGATTCAATCACAAATCGCAATCGCAATATAAATGATCCGAAGATCTAATTGTCTTGTTGATATGGAAGAGTTCCGCAATGGAACGGCTGTATATAAAACATACAACCGAAACATATATAAATCGCCCTCCCGTACAGCAGAGGCACGTGGGTCCACTTGACCACGTGGCGACACCTGAATGGAATCGCTTGGTTTCAATCGCAAGACTCAATCAGAGGGAATACGTTATGACTCCCGATTGAAGTCCCGGACCCGATTGTATTATACACCGTATTTTATGTGCCAATCGCATCCGATTGTTCAATCGCAATCGGAGTTTTGTTGTTTGGTCCTGCGATTGGAATGGCGGACCCGATGATATTATATGCTACAGTTGAATGGGCAATCGCATCCGGTTGTCCAATCGCAATCGGAAACTCTTAAGTGTTGGGCCCGATTGCACCGTTGAAAGTGGCGGACCCGATCCAGGAATAGGCCGGAGTTAATAAGTCGAATCGCATCCGTTTTTTATCAGAAATCGGAACATTTTTGAATGAGGTTCGATCGCACTTGTTTAAAGTTCGGACCCGATTGCTATATGAGGCATGTTTTATATGACCATCGCATCCGGTTGGTCAATCGCAATCAGAACTTTTGTTTGGTGCGATTGTTTGTTTAAATCGCGGACCCGATTGTGTTATACATTGAATTTAAATGTTTTGACCATGCGTTCAAAGTAGGGCCCGCATGTATTTAATTTTAAATAGACTTTGTTTAAAGTCTTATATAGATATATGTAAAGTTTTTTTTATATGCGGCATATAAAAGCCAAAAGGCCCGAAAGCCTGTGTAATTGTAATTTGCATTCGCACAGCAGCGCGGAGTGAAAATACACAGCAGTGTGTTGTTTTTTTTTTTTTTTTTTGAGACAGAGTACTGTTTTGAGAGAACAGAGAGTTCTGTGCACTGCGTCTGAAGCAGTCACCACTTTTGTTATCCCTCTGTTAAGAGGAAGACTTGTATAAGTTTTTTAAAAATAAATAGAAGTTGTTTTAAAAGTCTGGAAACTCTGTCTCCTGTCAATTTTTTTTTAACTTCTCTGTGTTTAGGAGGAGAGCTTATTCTCTCCACTGTTTGCTTGGAATTCTCAAAATTCCAACATGGTATCGGAGCCAGTCTAGGCTCTTTGAAGATTTCAAAGAAGCTGAAGAAGAAGACCGGTTGCAGTGTGTTTCTCCAGCAGCGTGAAAAGCTCAACAGAGGTCAAAGTTCGGGTATCTCTCAAAGATAATAGTGCTGATTTGTATTAAAAAAAAAGGAGTTTGTTCTTTCAGTAAAGGAAAGACAGTTTGTTTAAATTCTGAGTTCAGTTTGAGAAGCAATGGCTGGACCAAGCACTGGTATGAGTATTGGAAGTGTTCAGCTTCCACAGTTTAATGGAAAGAACTATGATTATTGGGCCATTACCATGAGAGCCCTGTCTGTCTCACAAGACTTGTGGGAACTAGTAGAAGATGGTTTCACAAAACCAGCTAATGAGCAGGCTTTTAATGCCTTAACTCAAGCAGAGAAAGATGTATTGAAGAATAATAGGAAGAAGGATGCCAAAGCTCTCTTCTGTTTGTATCAAGCTGTAAATGAGAGTGTGTTTCCAAGGATAGCAACAACTAAGAAATCCAAGGAGGCATGGGAAACTCTGAAAGTAGCCTATCAAGGTATGGAGAAAGTTAAAACAGCAAAACTCCAATTGCTGAGAAGAGATTTTGAAACTCTTTGCATGGAAGAGTCAGACAGTGTTGACACATTTTTCACACATGTGATTGGGATTGTCAATCATATAAGATCCCATGGAGAAACTCTTGAAGATAGAAGGATTGTGGAGAAACTTTTGAGATGCTTACCCTCAAAGTTTGATGTTATTGTAACCACCATAGAAGAGACCAAAGATCTCTCACAGCTCACAGTGGATGAACTTCATGCCTCACTGATAACTCATGAACAAAGATTGAGCAAAGATGAACACTCATCTTTTGAGCACGCCTTCAAGACCTAGATGCCTTCAGGAAGAGGAAGAGGTCAAGGAAAAAGAAGAGGAAGAGGTAGAAGCCAGAATAGAGGTGGAAGAAATAGCTCTTCACATTCACATGGAAGGAGTAACAGTCAAAGCCAGAGCCACGGCCAATGCAACAGCCAGCAAGGTGGACATCAACACCAACATGCTCAAGGACAAAGGTATGACAAAACCAATGTCCAATGTCATTATTGCAAGAAATATGGGCACTATGCCAATGAATGTAGAAAGAAGCAAAATGACATGAAGAATAGGCAGAATGCTAATGTAGCAAAAGAGGAAAAGAACCCAAGTAATGTGCTGTTAGCTTGTAATGTAGCACAAGATAAAGAAGATGATGTTTGGTTCTTAGATTCTAGATGTAGTAATCACATGACTGGAAACAGAGCAATGTTTGCCAATCTTGATGAAGAAGTTAAATCTGAAGTGACCACAGGGACTGATACTAAAATCTTTGTCAAAGGGAAAGGCAGAGTAAGTATTTGTGCAAATAATGGGGAGAAAAAATTTGTTCCTAATGTGTATTATGTTCCAGGTCTGAAATGTAATCTTTTGAGCGTTGGGCAGCTCAGAAACAAAGGTTACAATGTTATATTCAAAGATGATGTGTGCACCATAAAAGATATTCCTCCAAGTAAGAAAATTATTGCTGAAATTCAAATGACCAGCAATAGAATGTTTCCACTCAAGCTCAACATTGACTTGAAAGGAAAAGGAAAGAATGTAGCAGCTGTAACTCAAGAGGCCTTCCAGAAGGAAGAGAAAGATGAAAATTGGTTATGGCATCTGAGATTTGGACATCTAAATTTCGGAGGATTAAATTTGCTGCACAGAAAAGGAATGGTAAGAGGTTTACCATTGATAGAGAAGCCTGACAGCCTATGTGAAGGCTGCATCTTGGGAAAGCAACACAGAGAAAATTTTCCTTCAGGAAAAAGCATAAGGGCGAAAGCACCTTTGGAAATAATCCACTCAGATTTATGTGGGCCGATGCAAACAGCATCTGTTTCAGGCAGCAATTACATGCTGACTTTCATTGATGATTTCACATGAAAATTGTGGGTTTATTTCTTAAAATATAAGAGTGAATTCTTTCAGAAATTTCGTCAATTTAAAGCTCTTGTAGAAAAACAGAGCGGACTTCACATTAAAGTCCTCAGAACAGATAGAGGAGGAGAATATATCTCAAAAGAATTTCTGCGTTTTTGCAGAGAGAGTGGCATACACAAGCAATTTACCACCAGGTACACGCCGCAACAAAATGGAGTGGCTAAAAGGAAGAATTGAACCATAATGGAGATGGTGAGAAGTATGCTAAAGGCGAAACACTTATCGAATGAGTATTGGGCAGAAGCAGCAAACTATGTTGTATATATTTTGAATAGATGCCCTACAAAAGCAGTGATGAAAAAAGTTCCAGAAGAAGCGTGGAGTGGCAGAAAACAGGGAGTCACCCACATGAGTGTTTTTGGGTGTGTAGCATATGCACACATTCCAGACAAATTGAGAAAGAAGTTGGATAGTAAGGTGGAGAAGTGCATTTTCCTTGGATATTGTGAAGATTCCAAAGGATACAGACTGTATAACCCATCCACAAAGAAGTTTGTAATTAGCAGAGATGTGCAATTCATCGAAGAGGAAGCGTGGGATGGAAGCATTGAGAAAACAATCAATGTCAAAAACTGTTTATCTCATGATGAAGATGATGTAGATGTGGTTGAGATTAATAACCCATCCATTGCACAACCTCCAGCAGTGCAAGGCCAGCAAGGGACGCCTCAAGCGGCAGTAAGAACACCCTTGAGAAGAAGCGGCAGTGGTTCATCGAGTACACCACAAGGAGCAGAATCGAGTGCTTCATCAAGCACATCTACACCAAGTGAAAGAGGAACAAAGTTCAGAAGTCTCAGAGAGATCTATGAGCAAGGAGTAGCAGATGAAGGTATGAATTCCTTATTTTCTTTGTATTGTCAAGTTGATGATCCTATTCATTTTGAAGATGAAATTAAAGACAGAAAATGGATAGAAGCCATGGATGAAGAAATTAAAGCCATAGAGAAGAACAAAACATGGGAGTTGGTTGATCTCCCAGAAGGTAAAGAAGTCATTGGAGTTAAATGGGTATACAAGACCAAAAGCAATTCTGAAGGAAAAATAGAAAGACACAAGGCCAGACTTGTTGTCAAAGGATATAAGCAGAAGCAAGGGATTGACTATGAAGAAACTTTTGCACTAGTTGCAAGAATGGAGACGGTAAGAACAGTGTTGTCCATAGCAGCACAAAATAAATGGAAAGTATATCAAATGGATGTAAAATCCGCATTTTTAAATGGAGTTTTAATGGAAGAGGTATATGTGGAACAGCCTCTTGGATATGAGAAGAAAGGCCAAGAGCATAAGGTCTGCAGATTGAAGAAAGCTCTTTATGGGCTGAAGCAAGCACCAAGAGCATGGTACAGCAGAATAGACCCCTATCTAATGGAGAATGGATTTGAAAAATGTGAGGGAGAACCCACCCTCTACATCAAAGAAAAAGATGGTAAGTTATTGATTGTTGTCTTATATGTTGATGATTTAATTTTTACAGGTAATGATGATTACCTTGTTGAAAATTTTAAAACAGTCATGAAAGATGAATTTGAAATGACTGATATGGGTTTATTAAGATACTTCTTGGGAATAGAAGTGGAGCAAGGTGAAAAAGGAATTTTTATTTCTCAAGCAAAGTATGTGAATCAAGTTCTAGAAAGATTTAACATGCAAGAGTGCAAAGCAGCAATCACTCCCACAGTAATGGGATTAAAACTCAGCAGAGAGGACAACAGCAAGGATGTCGATCCAAGTTTATATAAAAGCATAGTTGGCAGCCTCATGTATTTGACTGCAACTAGGCTGGATATTATGCATGTTGTTAGTTTAATTTCCAAATTTATGGAAAATCCAAAAGAAGCACATTGGCAAGCAGCAAAGAGAATTCTGAAGTATGTGAAAGGAACAAAAGGATTTGGTATTTTATATACTACTTCAGAAAATTCAGAATTAGTTGGATACACTGACAGTGATTGGGCTGGAAGTGTAGATGATCGGAAGAGCACTTCTGGTTATGTTTTTCATATATGTTCAGGAGCCATTTCATGGGCTTCCAAGAAACAGCCGATTGTAGCATTGTCTAGAGCAGAGGCAGAATATGTGGCAGCTACAGCAGCAGCGTGTCAAGCAATTTGGATGAGAAGGATGTTGAGAAGTTTGTGCCAAGAACAGGTAAAAGGCACTGTGATTTATTGTGACAATAGCTCAGCTATTGCATTGTCAAAGAATTCTATGTTTCATAAAAGAACAAAGAACATAGACACAAACTATCATTATATCAGAGAATTGGTGAATAATGGTGAAGTTGTTTTACAGCATTGTAAAACAGAGGAGCAATATGCAGATATTTTAACTAAACCATTGGGACAGAAGACCTTTGAATTTTTAAGGAAATGCTTGGGTCTGATGAATAACCCAGCAGCTGACTTTAAGGGGGAGTGTTGAAAATATTAAAGTCACTTGTCGTGCCTTGGGCAGGAAGAACAAAGAAAACGAGTACACAGAGGCAGCAGAATTTTGAGTGCACAGCACTATGCATTGAAGAAGAATGGAGATGAATTTACTCCTGATGGGTCGTAGCCACGGATTGCAGAAGAATTAACTCAGTGATGGGAAGAGCCGTTTTTGTCTACGGAAGAACAGAGATTAGCTTTACGGAGGGGTAGATTGAGTTAAGACAGTCATTTCGGGCTTTAAAGCCCTCAATAACCAAAGTTATTTTTTGAAGCAGTGTCTTGTTGATGAAGAGGATGAGATGCGATGCGATCTAATCGCAATCGCAAATCATGGTTCATATAAGTTTTATAACTCAAATGTATTGCAGATGTGAAGTCGCGATGCGATGCGATTCAATCACAAATTGCAATCGCAATATAAATGATTCGAAGATCTAAGTGTCTTGTTGATATGGTGGAGTTCCGCAACGGAACGGCTGTATATAAAACATACAACCAAAACATATATAAATCACCCTCCCATATAACAGAGGCCCGTGGGTCCACTTGACCACGTGGCGACACCTGAATGGAATCGCTTGGTTTCAATCGCAAGACTCAATCGGAGGGAATACGTTATGACTCCCGATTGAAGTCCTGGACCCGATTGTATTATACACCATATTTTATGCGCCAATCACATCCGATTGTTCAATCGCAATCAGAGTTTTGTTGTTTGGTCCTGCGATTGGAATGGCAGACCTGATGATATTATATGCCACAGTTGAATGGGCAATCGCATCCGGTTGTCCAATCGCAATCGGAAACTCTTAAGTGCTGGGCCCGATTGCACTGTTGAAAGTGGCGGACCCGATCCGAGAATAGGCCAGAGTTAATAAGTCAAATCGCATCTGTTTTTGATCGGCAATCAGAACATTTTTGAATGAGGTCCGATCGCACTTGTTTAAAGTTCGGACTTGATTTCTATATGAGGCATGTTTTATATGACCATCGCATGAGGTTGGTCAATCACAATCGAAACTTTTGTTTGGTGCGATTGTTTGTTTAAATCGCGGACCCGATTGTGTTATACATTGAATTTAAATGTTTTGACCGTGCGTTCAAAGCAGGGCCCGCATGTATTTAATTTTAAATAGACTTTGTTTAAAGTCTTATATAGATATATGTAAAGTTTTTTTTATATGCGGCATATAAAAGCCAAAAGGCCTGCAAGCCCGAGCAATTTTGTAATTTGCATTCGCACAGCAGCGCGGAGTGAAAATACACAGCAGTGTGTTGTTTTTTTTTTTTTTTTTTTTTTTTGAGACAGAGTACTGTTTTGAGAGAACAGAGAGTTCTATGCACTGCGTCTGAAGCAGTCACCACTTTTGTTATCCCTCTGTTAAGAGGAAGACTTGTATAAGTTTTTTTAAAAGAATTAGAAGTCGTTTTAAAAGTCTGGAAACTCTGTCTCCTGTCAATTTTTTTTTAACTTCTCTGTGTTTAGGAGGAGAGCTTATTCTCTCCACTGTTTGCCTGGAATTCTCAAAATTCCAACAAAAATCAATAACATGGGATACCATAGGCTTCCTAAGCTAGCTTTAAATTCCATCCAAAACCAACTAAGGCTCAAACAAGGTTGGTATAAAGATAACAAGGCTTGGTTAAACCATTGGGAGATCGATCAAAATTATCTCTTTGTTTTAACTAGCTCGAACAAAAAAAGTAATATAGCCAAGATAACAACAAACTCTCATGAGATCCATAGTGAAACAAGTCTTTGGGTAGTTCTTAAAACACCATGGGTGGAAAGGATCTATCATCTCTGTGAGAATATGAACATTTAGGATGAAAATCACTTCCTTTTAGAATGACCTGAGTACACCCACATTAGATCTTAGTTTCATAATCTTTGTTGGTATAAATATACCAAGGCCTAGTTAAATCATTTGGAGATCGATAAAAAGTATCTCTTTGTTTTAACTATCTCAAAGAAAAAAAAGTCATATAGCCAAGATAACAATGAACTCTCATGAGCTCCATAGTGAAACAGGTCTTTAGGTAGTTCCTAAAACACCATGGGTGGAAAGGATCTACCATTTGTGTGAGAATATGAACATTGAGGATGAAAATCACTTCCTTTTAGAATACCCTGAGTACACTGACATTAGATCTCCGTTTCATAATATTTTTTGCAATACCGACCTTCCTATCCTTTTAATAGTAAAAATTATAGTGAGCTCAGGAGGCTTCTCTCCAAGCTCTTTGAGCATAGGAGTACAGTTTTAAAATAAACTAAATAATTCGTTTCTTTAGGTCTCATAAACCAAAGTTTGGTCTCAGTGGACGTTAACCATCATTCATATATATATATATATAAGCTACAAATTAATATACATTTTATAATCATTCAAGTTTATATTTAAATTTAATTAATAATAAAATACAACCTTTATAACTCTAATAAATTTGTTTTCTAAGTGAATATAATTATCTCATTAAAAAGTTAAATTTTAAAAATTATAAAAAATGTTAAAGAAAAATGCCATATATATATATATATATATATATATATATATATATATATATATATATATATATATATTTCTACATAAATTTATATAAATTTAAATAAGTTTATTAACATAAATTTATTAAGTAACATAAATTTATCTTAATTTTAGATTTACAAATATCTTTAAAAATCAAATTTTTAAAAATATAAAATTTTTAAGTTTTACATTCAAACAAAATCTCATATCTTTAAACATGATTTCTTTCTTATATATATATATATATATATATATATATATATATATATATATATATATTTCTATATAAATTCATATAAATTTAAATAAATTTATTAACATAAATTTATCTTAATTTTAGATTTACAAATATCTTTAAAAATCAAATCTTTAAAAATATAATTTTTTTAAGTTTTACATTCAAACAAAATCTCATATCTTTAAACATGATTTCTTTCATCATTTAATTGTTAAAATAGTTCTATATCTTTAATAAAATTTAATCATCATTCGTTTTCAAAATAACCCTTTTCCATAAAATTTTGAATAAAATATGTTAACAATATGCCCTATCATAGCAACTAACACATCCATTATATTATTTCGAAAATATATATACTCGTTATATAACTTCATGAAAAATTGAATTCGACACATTAATATTATTTCACTATAGTGACATTACCGTTTCACTATAATGACATTACCGTCTATTATGGGCTAACGCATGAATCATATTGCTTTGAACAAACATGTACTAATTATATAACTTACGAAAAATTAAATTCCATATTGACAGAACTTCTTTATAATGACATTTATAGAGAACTAAAACACGTCGTAACGGTCCACGGATATGACATTGCACCAGCTACAACATCCTTATCCATAACTAAAATGGCAATGGAAGATGCAGATAGGATCAACGCGTGAATATGATTATGATCCTACAAAGTGACGATGATGCCACTAGAGCGTGAAGATTCTAACCCATTCACACTCGCGACAGAAATGCTTAACCTAATGTGATCATCGGTACCGTCTGTAAATAAAACAGAGTTTGGCACACGGCCCGAATGGTCTACCATCTTTATGCAGGTAGCAGCAAATGTAATCAACTCCTATAAATATTCAAAATGTCGACGTAGTATATGAGACCTTTTACATACATGAAGAGAGAAAATAAAGCCGTCCATTAATATAGTATTATAATGCCAACAGATTGTGGCTGATTTTCACCTCGGTTCCATAGCCCCTGATGTAGGATCAGCAGCTGCAGAATAGATATCGGAATTTGTTGTCGAAGAAGACGTTGCTGTGCCACTGGTTGATGATGTTCCGTCAGGGTTTTAAGGAGCAGCACGTTTAAGTTTGTGATGTGGGCCCCCAGAATCGAGATCTATAAAAGCAGGCCTTGTGGGCGAAGGAAGATCATGTTGTCGCTCGTTTGTCAGCATCCACACCACACGGGACATTGTAGGCCTCAACGCTGCGACTGCTTGTGTGCACAGAAGACCAATTTTAATCACTTTCATCGCTTCCTCCATTGAATAACTTCCCTCCAATGTGGCATCCATAGCTTCTAAACCTCTGTCTGCTTTATAAAGTCTCCATGTCTGATTCGCCAATATCAACAAAACACAAATAGTTAATGAGCAAAATGATGTACATAGTTTGGAAATTTTCCACTCGAAAGATGAGATCCATAGGAGACATACTCCTTTGATGAGGAACTCCCCGTTTAGAGCCAAACTCTGACTCTTCCTCCCGCTGATAATCTCAAGTAGAAGCACTCCAAAGCTGAACAGATCTGCTTTCTGTCTCAGCTGTCCGCGTAAGGCGTACTCAGGAGCCATGTAACCTCTGCACAATATGTTCAACACCAAAAATCAAATCTCCAGTACCTCCATCTAAATTATATGAAGCATAATCAGAAGTATGACTTGGAATGGGTTTATTTCTAGTTCAATTTATTTAATGATGATTATGACTTGACGACAGTAAAAGCTCGAAAGTTCTTACAATGTTCCTGCAACTGTAGTGCTAATGTGGCTCATATCTTCTGCAAAGAGTTTGGTTAAGCCAAAGTCTGCTATCTTGGGTCTGTAATTTTCGTCGAGTAAAATATTACTCGCTTTGATATCTCTGTGGACTATCTTAATTGGAGATTCCTGGTGAAGATAGGCTATGCCGCGGGCAATTCCCACCATGATTTGATACCTCTCTTTCCAATCAAGTAAATGACGTACTCTGGCTGTATCTGCAATTAATAATAAGTCATAAAAACTTTAACCAACTACAATATATACAAAACTAAAAAGTGAAGTAGTTGAAAAAAAAACAAAACCTAGTTAGAGTGAAGAAAGAGTAGAAACCGAATAGAAACTTGTCGAGACTACTGTTGGGGAGGTATTTATAAACTAATAGCCTTTCCGAGGTATCAACAGAGCAACCAAGTAATTTGACTAGATTCCTGTGCTGAACACGGCTGATGAGATTGGATTCATTCAGAAATTCAACATCTCCTTGCATTGAACTCATATACAACCTTTTGATTGCAACCTCTCTTCCACCTGGAAGAACCCTCTGCACATCAAGGTACGTTAATATTATTTATTATAGTTTCCCTTGGACAGTGTATCTAAATACTCAAATTAATTAAATGCAACACTGAGCTCACTTTGAAGACGGATCCAAAACCTCCTTCGCCGAGCTTGTTTTCTGGTCCAAAGTTAGAGGTAGTTGTGAGAATAATCTAGATTAATGCAGAAATAGATTTATTTTTGAGTTGTTGAACGAGATTTTTTATTTAGGCTTTGGTTCAATCTATTTAGGTTTGTTTCCTCCAATTCAGGAGATTAGGTGAGTGCACTCTGCTATAAATGTGATGTAATTGTGAAGTTGTAATCAATTATTCAGTGAGGTTGGTCTCATGATTCTTGTGTTGTATTGTGCGTTTGTTTTAATTTGGTATCAAAGCTTAATAAGCTGTCTCCGATCTGTGCCAACGTCTGCAAGTGTTGGGTACTGGAATAAGTTCTTGCTTACACTCCGCTTTCGAAACCCGAAGATTGGCACATCAGTTCGTTGCAGCGGATCTGCTGCTACTCTCTCCTCTTCGCCGGTGAACGGAAAGTCTTCAAACGCAGAGTTTTGCTGAACCATCCTCACTGTGGTCGCTGAGACAGAAGCTCTCTGCACTGGTTCCAGCTGAGAATCAACGCTTGACAGAACCGCACAGCACACCCGTGAGTTCTGCCTCACGCAGAAAAACAATAATGATTGAAATTCGCTGAACTCAAATCATATTTTTTCAAATTCGATGAGCAGGTAAAATTGGCATGCGTATTTGTCAAGCTTCGATGAGCAGGTAAAATTGGCATGCGTATTTGTCAAGCTTTGATGAGTAGGTGAAATTGGTATGTGTATTTGTCAAGCTTTGTCATAGAAAGTTTTATATCAAACCTTTCATCTTAAGATTTAAACTTTGTTATCCACCAGCATTTGAACAGCGCAGGGGCTGTCTTCCATCTTCATTTTAATCACATATTATGCTCAACGTGCTACGCTTTTTGTGTTGACGTCGCTCAGCGAAAGTTCGAAATTCTTGTGTTGTTTATCATTTAGATTTTTATCAAAGATTGCTGTTGACCATCATGGCTAATCCTCTTGCTGATTCCTATTTAAATGAATCCACCAAACTTGATGGTGAAAATTATGTAAATTGGAAATTTAAGCTGATTACAGTTCTGGAGGCATACAATCTCTGGAAGATTGTCAAAGGTGACGAGCCCAAGCCTACTGCTGCTGCTGCGATCCCAGATTGGGATAAGCGAGAAATGAAAGAAAAAGTGCTGCTACGCATGTCAGTGAAGGACAATATTATTCCTGACATTCGAGATTGTCAAACTTCAAAGGAAACATGGGACACTCTCAAAGGTTTGTATGAAACTACTAATGCAAACCGCATTTTATTCTTAAAAAACAAAGCTACTATCTATCAAAATGGAAGCCAATGAAAGCATTAGCAACTTTGTTTCTAGAATTAAAGACTTGAGTGATAAGTTTGGTGATATTGGTGAAAAAGTGTCTAGTAGCGATTTGGTAATTGTTGCTTTGAAGGGTTTAGTTCAAGACTATAAAGTATTTATTTCAGCACTCTCAGCTAGACCAGCGCCTCCTACATTTGATGAATTGGCTGGAATTATTCTTCAAGAAGAAGAGAGAATGAAAATTTTTGAACTGGAGTCAAACGGTTATGATTTGGCTTTGACTCCAAGAGGTAAAAGATCATTCTGAGGGAGACCATGGGACAGGAACAGAGGTCGTTTTCAAGCAAAAAAGAAAGGTATGACACCTCCTGATTCTTATGTTAAGAGGAACATTGAATGTGATTATTATGGAAAACCTGAACATCTAGCTAAAGATTGCTATAGAAGAAAGAATCATGAATCAAATCAAAGACATAGAAGGCATAATGGAAATTTCATAAACAAAGACACCTCAGTCACTGATGGATTTAAAAATCTTAAGTTGTTTCTTTCTGATGCTGCATTGTCTGCTGAAACTAATGATGGGAGTGCTTGGTTCATAGATTCTGGTGCATCGGCACATATGACCTGTAATAAAGAATGGTATGATAAATATTATGAGAAAACTGATGGCACACACATTTACGTAGGAGATGAAAGGTCACTTAAAGTCCAAGGCTATGGCATAATAAATGTGTACTTACCTAATGGACAAATGAGAGAAATTCATGATGTGATGTATGTACCTGCTCTCAAAAAGAATTTGATAACTGTTTCCACTATCACTGATAATCATTTAAAAGTGGAATTTGGTAAATTGGGGTGTATTGTGAAAGATGTTCAGGACCACTACAGGGTTGTTTCCACAGGTACCAGGGTAGGAGGATTATATAAATTGGATGTGACGATGAAGCGTCATGTTGCATTGACATCCAAAGAGATATCAACAACAGAGTTATGGCATCACAGGTATGGGCACCTAAATTACAATGATTTATCGTTGTTGCAAAGAAAATCAATGGTAGAAGGTCTTCCTGTTATGAAGTGTGAACATTTACCATGTGAAGCTTGTGCACTTGGTAAGAAGCATAGAGAAGAGTTTCTCGTTCATACCAAGAAACGACAATATGATATACTTGAATTAATTCACACTAATGTATGTGGACCTATGCAATCTAGGTCTCTTGGTGGTGCTTCATACTTTGTTATTTTTATTGATGATAGATCTCGGCATACCTCGGTCTATTTCATTCGAAGGAAAAGTGATATATTTGAGTATTTTAAAGAGTTTCGAACTATGATTGAAAAACAAACAGGTAAGTACATTAAAATACTCAGATCTGATCAAGGGGGTGAATATAAGTCAAGTGATTTTAACAACTATTGTAAATCTAATGGGATCCAACAACAATTCACAGTACCTCATACCCCTTAGCAAAATGGTGTTGCTGAGCGATGGAATAGAACCCTGGTGGAATGTGCTCGTAGTATGCTTCAAGGTAAAAATATTTCTAATGGTTTCTGGGCAGAAGCCATTAATACTGCTGTTTATTTGAAGAATCGAAGTCCCACTAAGAAATTAGCTTTCCAGACTCCTTTTGATATTATTCATGGTTATAAACCTAATGTCAATCATTTAAGAGTCTTTGGATGTACTGCCTTTGCACATATTCCTAAGGCTAACAGAAGAAAGCTTGATGCAAAGTCAATCAAGTGTGTTTTTATTGGGTATTGTACGGATCAGAAAGCATATAAATTGTTTGATCCAAGTTCACATAAATTGTTTGGAAGTCGATATGTGGTGTTTCATGAGCAGGTTGATAAATGTGATACAAAGAATGATGCATGGCATATATCTAATGATGATCATGTCAAACTTGATACTTTGGTTAAACAGGAACAGGAACAGGTACAAATATAGGTTCAAGATCAGAGTGAGAGCAGCATGAGCACATCCAACAGCAGTGATTCATCACGAGAGGAAGATTCACCTCAGAGCTGAAGAATCATGGATGGAACTCCAACAGGTATTGTAGCACCAAGAAGGTCAACCCGACAAACCCAGCTTCCTGCAAGGTATAGAGATTATGCCTTGATGTCTAATATCATGAATGTTGTAGAACCAGTTGATTATGAACAAGCTAAAGAACATGAACAATGGAGAAATGCTATGAATGATGAATATGCCTCTCTTATGAAAAATAAAACATGGGAATTAGTGGAACTTCCTGAAAACGAAGTTCCAATTGGAAGCAAATGGTTGTATAAATCTAAATTTAAAGCGGATGGTAGCATTGATAAATTTAAGGCGAGATTAGTTGCAAAAGGATATGCTCAACAGGAGGGAATTGATTATGAAGATACTTTTGCACCAGTATCTAAATTGAATACGATTAGATTACTGATTGCCTTAGCTACAAAACATAATTGGAATATACATCAATTGGATGTAAAATCTGCTTTTCTGAATGGTGATTTAAAGGAAGAAGTTTATTTGGTTCAACCTGAAGGGTTTGTCAAACAGGGATAGGAGCATCTAGTCTGTAGGTTAAGAAAAGCCTTATATGGTTTGAAACAAGCACCGAGATCATGGTATGTAAAGATTGATACCTTCTTTCTTCAGAATGGGTTTGTGTAAAGCAAAAATGATCCTAACTTGTATGTTAAGAAAGATGAAGAAGGAAATGTTGCTTTAATATCTTTGTATGTGGATGATCTCATTATCACAGGCGGTGCTTACAAGTTAATTGAAGAAATTAAAGTTCAGTTGTAGCAGGAATTTGAAATGAAGGATTTGGGTGAATTGCATTATTGTTTAGGAATTGAGGTATGGAGAGAGCCTGGTAAGACATTGATCACTCAAAGCAAATATACAAAGACAATTCTTAAAAAGTTCAATATGAGTGATTACAAAGCTATGTCAACTCCCTTAGAACAGAATGCAAAGTTGTACAAAGAAGATGGAACTAAAGAGGCAGATGGAACATTATATCGTCAGTTGGTGGGAAGTCTGAACTATCTCACCACTACCAGACCAGATATTGCATACTCAGTCAGTATCCTTAGTCAATTCATGGCTAAGCCTTCAAGAAATCACTAGAATGCTGCAAAGAAAGTTCTCCGGTACTTAAAAGGAACAGTGAATTTAGGTATTATGTATACTGATGAATTTGATGTTGCACTGACAGGTTTTTCTGATTCAGATTGGGCAGGAAATCCAGATGACAGACGATCTACCTCTGGCTATGAATTTCATATAGGATCAGGGGTCATATCTTGGAGTAGTAAGAAACAACCAACTGTTTCTTTATCATCAACAGAATCTGAGTACAAAACTTTGACCAATGCCACCTGTGAAGCTATTTGGTTGCGGAGAATTCTTGTAGATCTTGAAGAGGTGCAAAGTGGTTCAACATGCATCAATTGTGATAATCAAAGTGCTATCAAATTAACACATAATCCAATATACCACGCCAGAAAAAAAACACGTTGAGCTGCAATACCACTTTGTACGTGAGAAAATTGAGTCAAATGAAATTGAATTAGTATTTTGTAATACCAAGGATAATATGGCTGATATATTTACTAAGCTTCTTGGTAAAATCAAATTTTAAGTTTTTAGAAGTCAATTAGATATTGTAGAAAATCTATTTCTCCATTAAGGGAGGATGTGAGAATAATCTAGATTAATGCAGAAATAGATTTAGTTTTGAGTTGTTGAACGAGAGTTTTTATTTAGAATTTGGTTCCATCTATTTAGGTTTATTTCCTCCAATTCAGGAGATTGGGTGAGTGCACTCTGCTATAAATGTGATGTAATTGTGAAGTTGTAATCGATTATTCAGTGAAATTTGTCTCATAATTCCTGTGTTGTATTGTGCGTTTGTTTTAATTGTAGCCTCTCTCAAAATATCATACTTGAAATTGAATTCCGAATTAGCTATAATTGGGTTTAACATAATTGCTCCTTCCTCACCTGCACAAACAATCACACGGCGGCTAATTATCTAGCATATGCCAGTCCGTCGATTTTTCTTTTAACATTATAAATAGAAAATTTTAATTTAATCCTTTAACATTTAGTATTTAGCATCAAACATAAATAAATAAAATATATAATTTAAAATAATAATATAAAAATAAAAATGATCTTTTTTATAAATTTTATAGATATCAAAAACACATCTTATAATCAAATAAAATTTTAGAAACCTTATTTCAAAATATACACATTTATAAACATAAATATTTAGAAAAATAATATAATTAAATAACCAAAAATACTAAATAAATTATAAAAACTCTCTTATAAAATACTCTTGTATTTTTTTTAAAATAATACACCAAAAATGTTATGGGATTAATAGCCGTGAAACTAGATAAGCAAATTGATAATTTCAGACATTTTCGAAGTAAAGCATCTTTATGTCCATTGCAAATTATAAAAACTCTCCTATAAAATACTCTTGTATTTTTTTAAAAATAATACACCAAAAAGCTTATGTGATTAATAGCCGTGAAACTAGATAAGCAAATTGATAATTTCAGACATTTTCGAAGTAAAGCATCTTTATGTCCATTGCAAATTATATACCAAAATCTTCGATTAATATAAATTCAGAATCCAAAAGATTAAGGTAATAGTAAACCAAGATTGTGAGGAAAAACCTTGATTTAGGTGAATATTTGATATTCATACAAAATATGCAAAAGCTAGGGAAAGGGAGAAATAACGGAGCTTGTCATAAGAGAAAATGGATTTGAAGATAAATTTATTAAAATTTGAAGGGTTGAATAATATGCAAAAACTATGAGGAGGTACAAATAATGGAGTTTGTATTTGGAGATAAATTTACTAAAATAGTTGTTTTTAGTGTGATATTTTTGGAGGTTTTTTGGATATTTTTTAGTTGAATTTTTTTAAAATTAGGTAGGAATTTATTTGAAATAGAAATTAGATGAGTAATCTTGCACAATAGAAATGTTCTAACAATTTTTAAGGTACTAAATCTATATAAACAATAAAAAAACAATTTAAATAACAGCATTCAAAATTTGACTACAAATTTTTTCACCAAATTCTAGCACTAAATCTCTAAAAAATTGCAAAAAACAACTCCTTTATTAAAACTGAAATGGGGTGAAGAGTAAAATTTTGTGGTAGTAGAGTTCAGTTACGAGCAACATTTGGATCGTAATAAGGGGATCAGATTTTATCCCACGGTGTATAAAATTAAATTTTAGACAAATTTGATTAATAAAAGTATTTAAATAAAATTTTTTGGTAAAAATTAATTAATTATGTAAAATAGAATTCTGGGGTTTTCCCGACAAACTATGGTTATCCAACTGTAAACAAAAGCAAAATTTGGCTGGTAGTAGATTTCTAACTGTAAACAAATCCTTGAAAAAACATAGATTGTTTTGAGCGCCTACAAAACCAAAGAATGGGTCAACCAGCAAGGGAAGGTGTGGGCTCGGGCGACCCGCGTGAAAGGTGTGGGAGATGGAGCCGTCGGTAGAGGGAGGAGATAGCGTTGGACAACTGTGTAACTGAATCATTGCGGAATCTTAAAACTGAATCATTTAACAGACACCTCTGCTTCGAGAAAGCCGTTCCGGCAGAGCAAAGAATTTCCACGTGCAAACTCCAATTGCTGCAATTAATCCAATCGTCGCGGCTACTGCGCCCAGAGTTATGCCCACCACGTTACGTTTGTTTTTTTTCTGCGATTTGCACAGAAATTCTAAGTTATTGATAATGATCTACTTCACCAAAATATATATAAACCGGATAAAATATGTGAAAGAAATACGGGATAGTGTAGGAGGTTTACCTGGAGGTGGCGGGGATGGGGATGGATGCGGAGGGGCCACGGACAAATTGAAAAAAGAATACTTCTCGAAACGCAAATAACAGTTTTTAGATCCGAATTGTGCTCCAATAGTCCCAGCTGCGCATGATTTTAGTGTTGAGAAGGCAGAAGTTAGGCAAGCCCCGCAGCTCTTTTGGGATAGAACTTTCCAACATTGGGCCATGGCAAATATATCTACCATAAAATTAGAATAATCCGCAAAGAAAAGTCCCAGGCTCTGCGCAGCTTTCTTGGTAACGTTTGAAAGCAGGTCATCAACAGCATCTGTGAATTCTCGTGGCTCGCTGCTTTTCCCACCGTTGCAGATCAAACTTATCGGCTTACTATCAATATCGCCGTAAAACTTATGATCGGCGTAATGTAAAAAGCAGTCGTCTTCTTTTTTTTTTCACAAGAGAAAAAACACTGTTTTGTTTATATTATATTGAGAAAACAGTCCATAAGTCATTACATACCCTTCTGAAAGCTAGGGACCCAAATTCCAAAGGGAGACCCATGCCAGACAATGCTAATGATCCCGTATCACATACAGGAGAATAGGGCTTGATAAAAGGCCAAATGGTCCTTATGTAAAAATAGAGAAACTGAGATACATCCAAGTATGCCCAAACTATCTAAAAGATAGTGAGAATGCCCCAATTGTAATAGACAAGCAAAAATAGAGATCCAATCGTCCATTGGTTCCAAAAAAGAAACTCCACAGTACCCAAAAGCTCCTGAAAAAGGATGTGAGTGAGGTGTATGACCATATAAAAAATTGCCATCATACCATCAAATTACCAGCATCATTGACCAACCAAAGTGAGCTTAGTAAGCTTTATGGGACCCAGTCAAGCATAGTAAGATACTCCAATGACTGGAACAGGAAAAATGTGAAGAGGATTCTGATGAAAACATACTCCTATCACATATGCATCCAGGAGGGGAAATCTCAGCATATGTCCCATGCTCGAAAGAAAGTCCAGCTTCATAATTGTAAAAATAAATGTTCCCCTGTAGAAAACACGCATTTTTGAACAGGCTCGCTTGATCCCAATTAAAAACCCAGTGTGCCCAATATTAAAACCAATCCTCATCTATCCAGGTTCAAAAGGACGGTCACGCTCACTTGTACCAAAAATTGTACCCATCCACTGGGCTTGATATACGCCCAAAGAAGATCCACATGATCATTTAAATACAGAGAGGCATCCCAAAATGCCCAGATATCGGACGGAAGTGGTCCCATTAAGAGGAAGTGCAGAGTGAATCTAGCTTGTATAGAGTACCTAATACACATGTTATCCAAGAACTATAGGGCCAAAGACTCTGTGATCCGACTAAAAAATACTGTTACACCATTACTAAGGGTAGAGATATCTGTCTCGTTTATCAAATAATTACCATAACAGAGGCATAAAGAGCAAATAATAGCTGGCTCGCTTGATCCAAAAAGAGAGCTCTCTGTTGCCTCTGAATAGAGAAAACAGGGTCATTTTCAAATTGATCAATTGACCCATTGATCCGGATTTTATGCAAGAACGCAATAGAATATAGAAATAACCATAAACATAGAGATGCAGTGGAAATAATGCATCATTTCATTAATATAAAAAAAAAAACAGAAATATGCTTACAGACATAATGAAAATAAAATAGCTAGGGTGCTGGTAGCGAATCTCTGAGAAGAGATGTGGTGGCTACAGACTTCTGAACTGTGTTACAATGAGGCTCGAGGGCCTATTTATTGCTGAGAAACAATGTAGAATTCGAAACGTCCAAAAACCTAACCGTAGGACATGAGGCGCCAAAACTGTGGGCGCCCGTTTGGGTAAATTGGTGGTTCAACTTCTTGGGGGCGTAACTTTGGCATCCGATCTCCGTTTGATGCACATGATACATTATTATAAAGTTCTGTCTGAGGACCACAACTTTCGAGACGAATTTTATTCCATAAAATTTGTTGGTATAACGATGCCCAAAAAATGTCGTTTAGGGCCTCAAAACGGCTCCGGAAGTTCAGGACCCGAAAAACTGCTAAAAATAGTAAGTTTTGTTGCAACTTAAAAACTGAAAGAACTGGAGATGGGGGTTCAAACGGAATAGGTGGGTGGCCACCAATATCCACCTAGATCATTAAGCCCCCAAAACGGCTCCAAGAGCGGAGGACCCGAAACCCTGCTAAAAATAGTAAGTTGTGCTGAATATGAAAAGCTGCAAGAATTGATGGTGCTGGTCCAAATGGAATAGGTGGGTGGCCACCGATATCCACCTGGATCATTCCTCCCTCCTTAGGAAGCAATGGTCCCCATTGCGTTGAGATCCTCCACGAGATGAGGCAAATTTTGTTGAACTGAGTATTAGATGTGTTGAAGATGTCATGGACCTGCGGGTGGACATGCTGGATGCGTTTAGTAAATTTGGTTTCTTTATCAGCCTCAGACAGTACATGTTTGGATTCTGTATGTGTAGTTGTAGGATGTATGGCAACATCAGGCGGTGGTGCATTGGGAGTCAGATCAATGGAGTGCTCGTCCTGATAGTGTAGAGGAACTTCTATGGGTGAGGAGAGATTGTCATCGTATTCCTCCATGACTTTGTCCATCTGCTGCATCTGTGCAAGGGAGTCCTGTTTCGAGGTTGTGGCCACAATATTCTTCTTTCCTTATGAGTGAGTTGTAAGGAAAATGAATTTCCTGGTTTGGGAAACGATCTTACTGCATTTTTTTGCAGTAGTCAAAGAGATGACAAGAGACGGTACTACCTCCGATATCCTGTACAAGTTATTTCCCAAAGTAATAATAACAGCACGAGGCCTAGACTCATACACAGCATGTTGCCTCCATAAGTATGGTTGGCCCAATAATACATCAGCTACATGAAGAGGAGCAACATCACACAATACCTCATCCGTGAATGGCTTGATACTGTACGGAAGGCGACACTGCTGGTGGATGCAGAGATCTCTCCCTGGGTGGAGCCCCCCGATGGTAGATGGTTGCGGGTGGGCTATGGTCGGTAGGCCAAGCCGCTTCACGACCTCTACTGAGATGAGGTTCTTTTGGCTTCCGCTATCGACGAGAAATTGCAGCGGAGAACCCTTTACCCACATCTGCGACTGCAAGAGGCGCTCCCCCTCCTCTGGATCCTCTGGACCCTCCTTCTGGATCTTGGTGGTGGCAACAATGGCACTGGGATCTGCATCAATGATCTGCTTCCCTTTGTCATTGCCTTTGTCTGGTTCTAACTCAAGATCAGAAAATGCATCTGATTCGGGTGCCTTTAGTTTGGCCACCAAAGACTGTTTGGCCCGACACTCGTTTGTGCTGTGAGTGGGGCTGTTATGAAATTCACACCACTTCCCTATGTCCTTCTTTGGATTTGTGGTGTTGTTCTGAGTCGCATTGCTTTGGCCTTGCCCCTTGTTCTTCGGTTCGGGGGCACCTTTCGGATTTGCAGATCCAAAGTCTCTCTTCTTCTGCTTAAATTTCTGCTCGATCTTGGCGGCATAGCGATATGCCATGCCAAGCGACGTAATGTCGAGGAACTCCATTTCCTCCTGAATGTGTTTGTGCAGACAGTCGCGGTACTTGAGCACCAAATGTCTCTCTAAATCTTTAATACCCAACTTTGTGCGCAGGGTATGGAACAAATTCGTCAGTTCATGCACATCTTTATCCTTTTGTTGCCGCAACATGGTCCATTGGATGTATTTGTCCTCATAGCTCCCCACTGGGTAATATTGTTCCTTGATGCCGTCTTGGACTGAATTCCAAGTGGGTGTAGCCGAGAACAGAGAGGGTTCCCCTTCGCCCTCTTGCTCACGGTAGGTTTCCCACCAGTCTTTGACATGGGGGCCGGCTTTGAGGAGTTCAAAAATAATCTTTTCTCTGTCAGAGAAGTCATGGACTGAGAAATACCCTTCCAGCAAATTTAACCATCTGTCTATGGCGTCTGCATCTATTTTTCCTTCAAATATAGGAATGTCAAAGTTTACCTGTACCTTGAAGGGAGTGGTGTCTCTAGAGTGGCTGTTGGATGCAGATGCACCATATGTGGGTAGTTGTTGAAGGATTTGAGCAAAGTTATCCATCATCGCATTCCTTTGTTTCTTGAGTCCCTCCTCGAGCAGTATTTTGATAGGATCTCCTACTCCCTCGTCTTTCTTTTCTTCCACCATGGGAGGTTGTCGGGGTTTGCGAGGCTGATCTTGCAAGGGTTCAACCAGATTGAGCCCTAACTCCTTATACCCTGACCGCGTTGGGGACATGCAAAGAAAAACAAAGAAAGAGCAGACCCGTTCTGATACCACTGATCCAGATTTTATGCAGGAACGCAACAGAATATAGAAATAACCATAAACATAGAGATGCAGCGGAAATAATGCGTCATTTCATTAATATAAAAAAAAAACAGAAATATGCTTACAGACATAATGAAAATAAAATAGCTAGGGTGCTGGTAGCGAATCTCTGAGAAGAGATGTGGTGGCTACAGACCTCTGAACTATGTTACAATGAGGCTCTAGGGCCTATTTATTGTTGAGAAAAAATGTAGAATTCGAAACGTCCAAAAACCTAACCGTAGGAGATGAGGCGCCAAAATTGTGGGCGCCTGTTTGGGTAAATTGGTGGTTCAACTTCCTGGGGGCGTAACTTTGGCATCCGATCTTCGTTTGATGCACATGATACATCATTAGAAAGTTATGTCTGAGGACCACAACTTTCGAGATGAATTTCATTCCATGAAATTCACTGGTAAAACGATGCCCAAAAAATGTCGTCTAGGGCCTCAAAACGGCTCCGGAAGTTCAGGACCCGAAAAACTGCTAAAAATAGTAAGTTTTGTTGCAACTTAAAAACTGAAAGAACTAGAGATGGGGGTTCAAACGGAATAGGTGGGTGGCCACCAATATCCACCTGGATCATTCAGCCCCCAAAACGGCTCCGAGAGTGGAGGACCCGAAACCTTGCTAAAAATAGTAAGTTGTGCTGAATATGAAAAGCTGCAAGAATTGATGGTGCTGGTCCAAATGGAATAGGTGGGTGGCCACCGATATCCACCTGGATCAGTCATTGTATGGGGAAGCCCATTCCAAGGCAGGCATCGAAGGGGATGCAATGACAGGGCTATCAACTGTAAGGTCAACGTTGATGGGAGAATCGTTGATGGTGCAATGAGGAAGAGCAATATCCGGTTGGGCTTCAGCCATCAGAGGCCGAGTAGAAAATCTCTTAGGCGTGGACAGGTTTTTGTCTGGCCAAGGGCGAGAATCAATGTTTGTAGAGCGGCAACATGTAGTAATATTAACAAGTGGGGAAGATTTGGGAGGTGGGGGAGTGGAAATCCCGTGGCCACCCACAACAGTAGAGGATGGGAGTTCGAATGCGCTAAGATGAGGATCATCAGTTGCTGGGTTATATAAACGGGATATAAAATCCATAGATCGGCAAGGAGAGGAGACCGACTTACCCAAGGACGTCAGCTCAGTGGAAAGAGACATATTGCATCGATCCCCCTTCGACAGGTTGTAGTTGCGCCTCCGTCTCATCTTCGAGAACCTGTTTGGGCATTCCCGCTACAGGTGTCCTGTTTTGTAGCAGCATAAGCAATGAAAAGGTATGCCCCAGTAATCGACACACTGTTTTTGTCGTCTATTGTCCCAAAGCAGTCGTCTTCTTGAATGAGTCCAGAAGTATTCTAGCATTAGTGAACAAGATTTGCTTTGGCCGTGGATGCACAGTGTTTGCAATCGGAGGAGTTTACATCTCCACAGCACTGGAGAAGCCCATAAACGGAACTATTGTTGTTTTGTCCCTCAAAAACAACACTAGAAACATTGAATCCACTTGTGGAAACGTTTCCCACCAGTGAATCCAAAACATGGTTTGGATTGTGCTGGAAGGAGCTACCGTTTGTGTATTGGGGCCTCTCACAACCAAACCAAACGAAAGTAGCTGAGGGGGGCATACGCGCACGCAAAAGGATCGCGAAAAGTAACATGGTACTCATTAATGCTTTCATCTTAATGCCAATCGTGCCCTCAGCTCACACTCGCATATAAAGATCAAGAGTTAAACCTGGTTTTTTTCTACTGAATCTATTGCCTTAGAAGAGGAGCTCATTAACCCATATATTGTTTGCTGCTCGAGTCTCTGGCATTCATTATCCAAAGCTCCATTGATTCGTGAACGTCCATTGACTTGGTTGCTGCCCATGGCTCTGGCATTCATTGTCCGAAGACCGATTGATTCGTGAACATCCATTGACTTGTGGGATACATGTGAATAGTGATACCTAATCCTTGTGATTGTGATAATTACGGTAATATTTTTTATGTGAATTTTTTTTATATATAATTAAATTTAAAATAAATATAATAAGTGAAATAAAATCCAACCAAAGGCACAATCATATTGAAAAAATAGTGAAATATATTCTAAGTGTCATTTTTATTTTTATTTTTTTAATGTCATTTTCCACTTTTTAATGTTATTGAGAAGAATACGAAAGGTGGAAAATGAATTTAATGGAGGTATTTCAACCATTTTTTTTAATGAGGTTGTGTTATTTCAACCATTTTTTTAATGAGGTTGTAGTAGTTGATTGATTTATGTAGGGAGGATTAGTAGGTTATGGTTAATTATAGTTAAATATAGCT
Source organism: Pinus albicaulis (assembly GCA_034641835.2). Taxonomy (NCBI): domain Eukaryota; kingdom Viridiplantae; phylum Streptophyta; class Pinopsida; order Pinales; family Pinaceae; genus Pinus; species Pinus albicaulis. The sequence continues at coordinate 568,826,719 of CM076569.1, read as the reverse complement.
AAACATGTTAAGTTATAGTTGATTAGGGTTTATTGTGGTAAATATATAATTGACTATGGAGGACCATAGTTGTTCACATCTAATTGTAGTTGACCATGATATATTATTATTGACTATGGTTCATCATAATTGCTCATGTTTGATCATGGTCAATCATGGTAACTATAGTGGACTATAATTCACCATGGTTGACTAAGGTTGACATAGTAAACCCAATAATCTTAATCAATTTAGCTAAACCTAGTAAGTCTATGTTAACTTAGTTAAACTAGTAAACCTAAGTTAACTTACTTGATTATGATTGATTATGGTTGACCTAATAAATCTAGTAAACATAGGTCACCCAAGTCAACTTTATACCTAAGTTAACTTAGTAAGCCTAATTGATCTAGATCAACACAATGAACCTAATATACCTAATAGATGTAGGGCAACCTAGTAAACTTACCCTGTAAAAGTACCTCTCAACCTAATAAAACTAGAAAAATAGGTCAACATAGTAAAAGTAGTAAGCCTAAAACAACATGGTGAATGTCTAATACCTAATCATTATGATTGTGATTAAGATAATATTGTCAATATAATTAATTTAAAAGAAATATAAAAAAAAGAAGATAAAATCAAAGTTATTTATTTATTTATTTATTTTTCTGAATAAGATTAATTCTATTAAGCGATCATAAGGTACAAGATGAGATTATAATCAAGAGAGGAAAGAAGTGAGCCAACCAGAAATGAAAAACTATCAACCTCAGTCCTGAAGAGTGAACATGAAATAAAAAAAGGAGCAGTGAAGCGTGATTAGGAAACAATAAAAGATAGAAACTTTGTTCTACCCAGAATGGGCAAAATCCTCCATGTGAATTTTTTTCCTTTCTTTTTGTTGACTTTGACCCATCCAGCTTGGTGTGGATGGTGTAGAACCACTTGTAAACTGTTGTTGATTGTGGGAGGAGTCTCCTTATCCATGTTGGAAGAGGACTCATGCATGCGTTTCTAGGAGATCCTTGTGACAGGGGGTCCCTCAGGAACAACGGAGGATGAGTCTTTCATCTGCTTTCTGTTATTCATTTCTACGTCTATCTCCTCCTCATATGAGCTCAAGGACTCAATATCATCCATGGGAGGCGGATAACATGGTATCCATCTTTTGGATTTTGATTCGAGATTGTTTTCATTTTTTTGGGCCAGGAACGTGGGGCAGGAATTCTGAAGGTGCCCTGTTTGGTGATAGTGGCGTCAGTGGAAGGCAGTGTTCTCATAATCCAGAATCTGTGTCCACAGGAAATCACCGATCTTGAGATTGATTTGATCAAGAAGACCTTTAATTATGTCTCTTTCAACACATATTGGCATATGTGTATATCCTTGGTAATCCCAAAGGGGATACGTTATCATATAGGCCCAAGGTGTTTCCTATTCTTTGGAAGATAGAAGGTTGCCATAAATGGGTAGGTAAATTGGGAAGCCTCACCTAGACAGGAATCTTGGCGATGATTATTGTAGAGGGGTCGAAATATGGGAACCGGGGGGTGAGGAATAACCCTATTGTTCCCCAAAACCATAGACCTTTTGTTATGACCTTTTGGTAATCCTTGCTATGATCGAACACTACTATGAAGAAACCCTTTGAGTAGAAACTAACTGTGCAGTTGTGGGTCAAGTTGGCGTAGAGCTAGTTGTATATATCCTTTGTGTGCAACTAAATTCCATTGAATCTACAGATTGTGGTAGCTTCTGCATCTTTTTGAAGCTGATCCGCCATATTTGTATGGGAAATCTCTATGGAGGGAACTTCCTCCATCTTATCAACCAGAAAAGGCTTGGGGGCTATAGGGGATTGAGCCTCTTTCTTGGATTGTGCATGGACAACATCCTTGTAGGAGAAGGCTAGTGCAGATGATGAATGCCCTGCAGCCCCCCCTCTCAAACGAAGGGTTAAAACTATAGTAGCATCTCTTTCAATGTTATATAATGAAAGGGGAAGAGATACATGAAGTTGTTTACCTCCACATATAAGTCACTAAAGAGGTGAGGGAATCCCCCGCCTGTGCTCAAGGGCATGCAAGAGATTCTGTAGTCTATCCGTTGAGCGTACCCATAGCATCATGGATCTGCCCGTGAGGAGTGAGATTTGGATTTGAAAGGTAGGGGGGTAGATCTAGGAAACCCGGGCTGCCAAGATGCATTGCAGAACCCTGATTGAAGATCCTTGCCTATTCTCTGCATTCCATGGCACAATCCACCTGCATTACCAAGGGGATTGGAGTAGTGCAAACTTGTCGGACCTGAGCGTAGCTAACCATGATGTTGTGGTTATTCTCAGCCTCGATAGGTAGCAGGGGCGCAGAGCTACCCGAGTACTAAGCCGCTTCAAACAATAGCCGAATCTCATAGCTGAGGTGGACTTTGATGTTGTCACGAAGTGAATCCTGGCCATCAAAAAGTTTGACATTGGGGGCATCACTAGATTTCAGAGCATAGAGGTTCTCCTTCAGGTCTATGGATAGGAGGGAGGTGCCTCCAGAGGACCAAACTTTAGTTGTCATGTCTCGAACATCAATATTGGTAACCTCATGGCCAAAGTGATGGAGCAGCTGAGGTGTGATAGATCTCAGGCTACCATGGCCTTTGGGGTCGAGCTGCGGCGCCAGGGGAAGGGAGAGTAGAAACCCTAGCCATCTCTCCAATTTTCCTCTCCTCCGGACAATCGAAATATTGAATCAAGAACCAATAGCCATTGGATAAAATCAAAGGTTACTTTATATATATATATATATATATATATAGTGTTAGTTTTAATAAAGGTAACATTTTTGTTTATATATGGTTGAATTTTAATAAAAAGTATAAGGTTTAATGCATAAACTTAATTGATATAGCTCTTTTAGTGATATCAAATCCAGGTTATTTTAGATCACATTGGCTTCACTTAATGAACCTCTGACATAGCATGTGTGTTCATGGCATACTAAATAATACCCTTAATTTGACTACATATTGGAAAATACCTCCAAAGTTCACTTTATTAAACCCACTACCGATACACACCCAATACACCTTCCCAATTAAAAAAACCCCTACTTTCACTAGATATTGCAGGCACCCAATTTTTCATTAACATTTTTATACCCCTTTATATTTATATCCCTAGTATAGTGGCATGGTGCCTCACTTATGACCCTCCATGCATTATACAATGCACCTTTCTTCTTTTGATATACATTGTAGATGCATATTAGTTCTCCCACAATGCAATTACTTAACCCACACTCAAACACATCTCACTATGATATGTGGAATTTAATGGTCTAAGGCATACAAATATCAACCATGTTTTAGGAAGATTTATTATGTGCATTTATATAAAATGACATATAAATTTCTCCATCCAACCTATTTTTTTCCTTAGTGTGGCCAATGTATTGTATAAAGAATACCTTATAATATACATATTGTTATACAAAATATAAAAACCCTTTACCCCATATTATATGCTCAATATATTATTTCATCTTTTATGCCCCAATATGAACACACGTGGTCTGATATTTCTTTGTCATTGAAGCCCCTGTGTTTTAGATAACTTTATGAATAATTTATTTAGAATTTATATTCCTCTCAAGCATCCAATAATCTTAGTAGTCTAATTGAACAATATTGAATTTTTAGACTTCTAGTGGTTGGAGATGATGTCGGTATCAATGTATATTAATTCTTGCTTAGGCCACATCCCCTAGGCATAAGCATTTAGAAAAACCTTAATCTGTTTTCATCTAGTTCAACGTTATCACTAAGACAAATGTTGGAATAATAGAACGCAGAACGATTGAAATCTATACTAGTGGTATTTCCTTTCATTTTCCTTTTTCCAAATCAACGCAACGATAATATATGGAATTTGAAACAACTCTCTCAATGCCCTTTTCTATTTCGACCTGATTTCCCACTAATTAATTGTCAAGTTAGATGAACAAATCGATGGATGGTTATTTCATTAAATCAAACTATGCATAAATACAAGAGCATGTGTATTGTTTCATTTGCTATTAGGAAATCTTAGTATTCCTCATGGCTCTTATTTTCGTCTACTCATCTATTATGAAAAAATGATTTAGAATGACATAAATCTTGAAGGGTCATGTGCCCAACATTCCCCCCTTAAGCCAAAGGGTTGTTCGTGAGTCCAAGAAACATTCTAAACTAGCACTTTGGTGAATATGTTTGTGATTTGTTCATTTGTGGAACACTTTATCAAATGAATTGTCTTGGCCTCTACATGATATTGAATCAAATGCCACTTTGTTTTGATGTTCTTGGATTAATCATGGAATGTGAGATTCTTGGTATGGTTGAATGTAAAAGTATTGTCAGCCAAAAGAGGAATAGAATTTCCTTGTTTCTTCTGCAAATCATTAGGTATTTTCCTCAGCCACAAAATATCCTTTGTTTTTTTTTAGTTTCCATGTATTCTACCTCTATTATGGAACCTACCATGACTTATTGTTTGTGTGAACTCCCAAATATAGTTACTAATCCAAGACTCATGAGATATCCTCATGTTAAAATTCCACTTTATTTAATCCCATCAAAATTTGGATCGGAATATTGAATCAAGATGAAGTTATACACTTTAAAATACCCGATTCCAGAATATTATGTTCCCTTCAAATATTTAATAATCAATTTTATTTTATTTTTGTAGAAAATCAATGTCCTTCATAGGGTATTTTTCATAAACTTGAAAAGAGTTCCAACAAAAAATGAGGTATCTCATCTTGCAGTGGTAAGGTAGAAAAGACTTGCCAAATATTGTATGTAATCGGTTACATTTTCAGAATTATTCCCTTCTTTTGATGTGCTCTTCAAAATTTGTTCCATTGGAGTAGAAATACGATTACATTCAACCATGCGAAACTCGATTAACAATTCTGCAGTGTACTTATTTTGGGAGATGAATATGTAGTTTGGATGTTGAGTCACGTCAATTCCCCCAGTAGTGAAAATGTCAAAAATATGTCAACCAAAACCCCTTCTTCAACTCTTTTTTTAAGGAATATAACTTTTATCATTCACTATCATCAATATATGATCTACATAAACTTCAAGATATATACCAAAATTTTCAATTTTCTTGAAAAATAGAATTGCATGGTCAAGCTTAATGTATTTGAAATTAAATTACAGAAGATTCTCACTTAACTTCTCCTACTAGGTATGCATTATTTTTTCATGTAATATAAGTATTTGACAAGTTTTCTTATCTTTCTTTTCTCTTTACAAAAAGACATTTTGGTTGAGACTTGAAGGAATTTGTTGTCAAGTTTCCATTCAAGAAAGTAGCCTTCATATCCATTTGATATAATTTCCATCCATTCTATGCTACAAAGGAAAAGAGAGTGTGGATGGTGGTCCATTTTTTGTTGGGGAAAATGTTTACTCGTAATTAATTCCTTGCTTTTGTGCAAACCCTTTTACTACAAGCCTTTCCTTGTGCTTGTAAATTGGAGCCACTTGATTTTACTTTTGTTTTTAGACCCACTTATATCTAATTGGTTTTCCTCTAAATTTAGGGTTCACCAACTTCCAATATGCCCCATTCTTGATTAAAGCATCATATGTTGGACTCACAATTACACTGAGAGACTAATGGGTAGTGGGGATCCTGGTGAATCAATGTATTACTATTTTTACTTATTAAAAATATTCAAAAACCATAAAACATAAATATTATAAGAAAATCATGCAACATAGGATATACATGGAAATCCTTCTAGGAGAAAGCCACAAAAATTATTTTAATTAATAGTTCTTTGTAGGAACTAACCTATAGGTGACAACAACCCCCCCTACTACTTTGTAGACACAAACCTATAGGATACACCAATCCCCTATTCTTCTTTAGAGGAGCCAACCTAGAGGAGACACCAATCCCCTCTCAAATCTAATATGTAATCTTTTCTTTTCCAATCCACTCTTCGTTTTTTAATTCTGGCGATCACCTCGTCACTATTTGTTCTATTTTGCAGTCAATTCATTAAAATATTTACTCTCTTTGATTTTTTACAATCACTTCATCATTAATTTTCACTTTTTGAATTTTTTTACTTGCTTACTCAAATATTTTCTTTGAACTAGATGCTTCCTTCATAGCCTAACTTTTGGAACTACACATTATGTTATCTAACACTTTAAACACCTCTTCCATAATCATTGTCTTTACCAATGTAATGCTTTATTATTTGGTGTTTCCTTCAACATAGTAATCAATTTAGGTGCTTCCTTCAAATCCATGTTTTAGATCTGTGCTTTCACAATGTAAAATCTATGGTTTGTTTTGGTGCTTCCTTCAAAGCAACAAAGAGATTTTTCTAAAAACACTGATATGTGAGGACTAATAAAACCTTATTTGTTAGGTGATATAACCCCACATCTATATGATTAAGTGTTGGAACCAGGAAAAAGAGGATGAACATCAAACTTGGCCTATTATAATATAATATTGGAAAATCACCCAAAATATTTAACATTGGAAAACTGTGGAAAACACAGACCTTTAGAGTATAAATGACGAGAAATTTATTTTTCAAAATCCATAAAATTTTCTATCACGTAGTTAATTCAAGGAACTAAGAAATTAGGATATATATGGTTTTTAATGTATGCACATAAAAAAATCCTCCAACATTTTGATATGTCAATGTATTTAAATCCATAGGGCTATAACTTGGCTCTTCAAGACTAGGGGCACAACCAAGAGATGCTATATTAGAATATTGGGAAAAGTACCCAAGAATTCACTTTTTTTATAAAAATGATTTGCCAATATACCGATGGATCCCATCCCTCAAGTACTACACCTTAGCATCCTTATGACCATGGGCGTAACTAGAAGCTTTTATATTGATGTATCATAAATTCACAATAGTTGTTATTTTTTGCTAAAAGGATGATAAGGAAATATTTCAAGGGTGGCTTATCCCTCTAGCTCTAATAATCAAGAAATTTGAGACCATAAACTATGTAAAATTCCCTTCCACCACCTAGACTAAACTAGTTGAGCATAATGTGTTATTTTCATTTAACCCAACCTCCATGATCTCAATATTCAAATGGGGTTATAAAATTATTAGTTCCCCAAAGCCTGTGAAACTAACTTTAGAATATGCCACCTTACTCAGTTTTTCAAGTTATTTTAAACACAACCCAAATGGTCAACCAAAAAAAATTATTTGATGTGGAAGAACAAGTTGATATAACCCAACCAATCAACTTAACATAAATAGCCAACTTACCACAACAGTTGACTTAGCAGAACTAGACAAGATCAGTTGAAATGACCCAACTTATCGACTTATGTCAACTAGACAAGATCAGTCGAAATGACACAAACAATTGACTTACATCAACTAGAAAATATCATAATATAGGCTAATGGAGACTTAATACTACCAACCAATCGAAATATTTGTCTAGGATGGAAATCAATAATATTTACACATGTAATTAAAAAATGCCCTCATAATTTCTATCTTGGACAACAACAATGAACATGCACCATGCTCTTCACTAACCTCTTCCCTACATAGACAACTAATCCACTAGCTCATCGGTCAATAACCTCAAATGAATTAGGTTCCCCAACAATGTGGGTCCTCCGACAATGGCCCTACGTTGGTTAGTGAGCACTCGTAATTGAAACTCAACACAGTTCTAAGTATACACAAGGCACAACTCATCGAATCAAATTAATCCTAAAACGACCATAGAATTTGAGTACCCTTTGGTAGAATCAGAGTGAATCCATGCTAGCCATCCCCACCATCAACTTGTGCCCCATTCATTTTCCATCGAAATAAAGTAGTATAATAACCACCCTCTTGACCAAATGTCAATTAATATTTCTCGTCGACTGGATCCATTAGAGGAAATTTTAACCTAAATATGCCCATGAAATTTTCACGTAATTTCCATGTCATAATATGTAAACCAATCAAAATTATTTAAATTTAAAAAGAGGTAGAAGTAAATATTTTGGAGGGAAAAGAAGAAAAACTACTTCTTTAGGTGTTGTTTTGGCTTATCTCCTTATAGGTTTACTCAAATTTCAAGTGTAGACACTCGTTGGATGTGGAATCAAATTTCACATCCAACGAGTACCCATTATGCATATTTTTTAGAAGACACACATTGATAAAAATTGCAAATACATTAAAAAAATGTGTTCAACACACTTATTTAATGTATCTACAATTTTTATCAATGTGGGTCTTCTCAAAAGTATGCATAATGGGTACTCGTTGGATGAAAATTTAATTATGCATCCAATAAGTGTCTACACATGAAATTTGAGTAAACCTATAAGGAGATAAGCAAAAACACAATTAAAATAATAGTTTTCTTCTTTTCCCTCCAAAATTAATAACTCTTATTTTATTATTTTAACTATTATTTTATGATTTTTCCTTAGGAGGCCACTTTTAGGTTGAAATTTCCTCCAATTCATATTGATGACATCCAACTATTATGCCATATGATGCATTGTACTCACCACCTACTTGGAAAATATGGCCATAGTCTCAAACCTACTAAGAGCCTTAATGTCCATAGCATAATAACCAATGGAATTTACACACTATAACATCTTAGTGTGTCATGAGCATATTGACTTAACACAAAGGTCTCCATGCCCCTTATAGCCATGATAATTACACTTATACACAAATAATATCACATAGAAAGACATGAATAGCAAATTCTTCCATTAACAATACTAATACATGTATGTATCACATAGAAATAATGTTCATCTTTTCAATGCATCAAGTACACAAGTAAGCAAATTATCTTATTATATTCAAATGACTAGAAACAAAGAGTGGGACTTCAACTCTCCACCCAACAATAGGAAAATTTCACTTGAATATTTCTTAAAATTGACCACCCCTGAGCTAGATTTAGATCCTGAGGAGGTAATTGCTTAGGAGTTCTCTCATCCACAACTAGTCAACTAGATAAATGGTAGAGTTCATTTTTCAGGTGATTTCTCAACAAACCCAAATGTAACAACATAGGATCTCTGAAATTAATGAAAAGAAAACCACCAGGGTTTTACCAATGCATAGAGAGTCTCAAAACAAGTTCATAGAAGTATTGTAATCATAATGGGTGGTTTATTAATTCGATTAGCTACTACATGAGTCAAGATTCCACTATCTAGGTTGTTTATCAACCTATTAAGTAAGCACACAAGTGGTTTATCAGCCCCAAGGAAAGCACTTGGTGTTTTATCAACTCCTTCTAGCAAGCACTTGGGTGTCTCAACCTAACAATAGTTTATCAACCTAACAAGTTCATAGTGTTTTATCATCCTTGAGGAAAGTCAATTCTCACATCGTTTATCAGCAAGAAATTCCTTACGAGTTTATTAGTTGAACAAGCACTTGAGTATCACAAATCCATTGTGCTCTCTCTAGAAAAAATAACACGTCATATGACCAGGTGTCAAACAAATATATGGAATGGTGAACACAAAATAAGATAAATCATTAATAGTTAAATTTCTATTCACAAAGATATAAATTTATGCAATACTTATGACCCTTGGTTTCATATTCCAAGGTCTCTTCGACTCTAGTGACTATTCAAATTCCACACCATAACTCTTAGCGGATTATGTATCCAACATCTCCCCCCCGTAATCTAAAGGGGTATATAGGAGTATAAGAAGAGAGTTGTAATAAAAAGGTGGAAAAAAATGGTTGAATGTGCTCTCTAAAAAGATTGCATAAGGTGGGATAACTCGAGGTCTAAACCGATGGTGGTTTAAGGATGACCACCAACACTAGAACACTTAGTGTAGTTCCTGGAACTCTTCCAAATTTGGCCAGAAGTTGAAGTCTTCAACTAGAGGAAGTGCTCCAAATTTTTGTGAAAAGGGATTCCTTTGGGTCTCAACGTGGAACTCTTCCAAATATGGAAATAAGCTAAAGTATTATACTAAAGTAAGTTCTCCTTAATGATTTTAAAAGGGATATCGTCAACCTAGAAAAGGGATGTCTTAAACCTGTGGAAAAAAAGGAGAAACTCAACCTAGAAAGGGAGGTCTCAACCTGTGTTGATTTAAGGAAGGCCACTAACCATAGGTATGCTCCTGGGCTTCTGTGTCTCTAGCTACAATTTTGAATCTTGGTATGGTTGTCTCTAGTTGTAGGCTCAAGAAACAGGTTCTGGTTGTTGTTCATTCTCGCTTGATTTATCTTTTAAACTTATAGATGAGAATTAACTACCCCATGTCATATACAAGGTGATAATATGAAGAAAAATAAACTATAAAACCTTTCAGTACCCATGAATAAATTATGTGATATGATCGAAATATCTTCTTGGTTTTTGAATCCCATTGCCAAGAAGTGATCTATACAAGGTGAATCTTTGTTCTTACATGAGGCTTGTTTCTGAGGAATTTGTTTGAATGATGAGTGTTCTTACCACAATGATCACATAGATGAATATCAAAACAATGATCTTTCACACGGAAAAATTTGTCAGAATGTTGAAATTTTACAATTTGTGGTTGCAAATGAGGAGCACAAATTGGTAATGATGAGTTTTTTTTTTTAAGAAGTCCAACGCTATCAAACTAAATAGGCTTAGAGTAGTTTGGGGTATGAAAGGAGACATCCTTGTCATGTCCAAGACTAGTTTTGTTCCTGTTGTTGCCAAGCTCTTCCCAAGGTCTGATTATGGCCTTGGGAAGTGCAAATTGAATTTTTGCATCTATATGAAAATATGCTCTTGCAATAGGAACCAGATCAAATTTAGTTTTTAAATTCTAATGTGAGTCTATCTCAAAGTAAAATAAATGGTTGTTCTGAAAAATTTTTTTTTGGAATGATGACTACATTGTTGTAACTCATCTCCATATAATTGTGACCGAAGCTGAAAAATTTCAATGTTTTCTTATACATTTTCTAGATAGATCTTAGTATTAGAAAAAGTGTCCTTGTTGATTTTAGTTGTTTCTTCACCAGTAGATAATATTTATTTTTTAGGAACTCTAATACTTCATCTTCTTTGGCCATTTTTCAAACAACTCAAACTTCCACTTAAATGGTATTGGAGTAGCTTCAATAATACAATGGAGCTACTTCTATATTATACTAGAAAATTTCCAAAATCCCAGTGTGTAACCCAAAATGTCACTTATCTTTAGTATCAATAGAGAGAAGGCTTGCAAGGTCTCTCAAATTCAAGTCTTTTGCTCAAAACTCCACTTGATTCATGCTCCTTGCCATTTGATAGTCTTTGATAAATGGTATGCTTCTGAGTTGACCTAAAAAAACCTAGCATACTTTTCATTTAGTATGTGATTTCGCATGGAGCTACTATAAACTAATCTGAGAATTTTTCAAATGACGCTTTATTCATATTAGTGTTCATGCCTTCTCGAAATGGCTCCACTTCAATCACATATGTGTGCCTTTCAGAAGAAAATTATTTATGTTATGTTTTTTTGTAATATTTTATTTCAACACTCTTCCTATAGAATTTTCAATATTCTAAGGTTTTATTCCCTTAGCTAAACTCAGTGCAATAGAGCAGGAAAATCATATTGAAGATATTTCATCGGTCAAGCATGAAATTCACATACACATAAATCAAGATGAAATTTAAATACACAAAATTATATATATATATATATATATATATATATATATATATCATTGACTGTTAGTAAAAAAGTATAGAGTCTATGTGTGAGAGCAATCATGACCTCTATAAATCGGTTGTGTATGATTGCAGATTTCTTGTTGTGTGGGCCAATGTAAATATATTTCACGATGACTTATCTTTGTGTACATTTCAAAACAAGAGTAAGTTCTCATTGTTTCTCTATATAACATACCAAAACTTTATGACAAAAAACTCACATCAAAGGATTTTATGACACCATTTTTGCCTCTAGCCAAGCCTTTAAATGCATGCCAAGGAAACTTATGTAGTTCTCTCTCTTAAACTCCACAACAATAATTCTACCTCTGGATATTGTGGCTTACCATCACTATCCTACTGAGAGCCTTCAAGACATCTTCCTCACAATGAGGAGTCACTATCACAGTTACTATGTCATCTATTGAATCTCACCCTAACATTAAAAAGAATTGCGATAAATTCGAATGTCATATCTTCATAATCAACACAATTAATGAGCTTGAAATACTTCACAAGGAATTGGCAGGCAATGGTGCCCAATCTAGCGTAGCTGCTCCATTTTCCACCACTTTAACTCCCATGAATGTTACAAATTCAACTTTGGTGACCAGGAATGGATTTTTAAATAGTTTTTGTAGTGGTATTCATTTATAAAATTATTGCACAAATTTGAGAGCAGATTGTGCACATTGTTACTTTGATTGTATTGGGTAGAGATATGCTTATTTGGATTCACTGGATTTGGCAGGCTTGATTGGTATTTTTTGCATGCAGAGTAACACCAAGTTTATAGTGTGATTTTCTATTATCAGGTTCATATTCTTAGTCATTGATGCCACTAATAAGGTTTGAGCTACATTTGATTTCCTTGTTAAATAGAAATCCCGAGCGAGAGAAAGGTGCTGACAATCCTGACATGCTAGGAGGACAATGCATAAAAAGGAGTGACAAATATGCTTGCCATAGGATACAACTATTTGGACAAAAGAAACACACACTAAATAGAGAATGAATTCTCATAATTATTCGTAATGGAAGATTAGCCATGCAAATTGTATAGTGTATAATAATTACCACAACTCATTGCTTAAAAAGCGATATCAACAGAAGTAGTAGATGGAGGAGTCCCATATATCTAAGTAGATTGAATATGAGTCCCATAAATCTAAGTATATCATGATCTTAAAAAAATTGTCCAACAACATTATCTCCAGTTGCATCAACTTGATATTCATGCAGAATTTGAATGGAGTAATTTCGTTGAAGCCTAGCCTAAGGTACCTGATGCCACTAGAGCTCAAATTTTTTTTTGATTAGGAAAAGACTTTATTGCAGAAGGGACAAGAGAAATTTTCTACCTATGATATTTTATGCAATTTAATGCTCATTACTATTATGGAGTTGGGTCCTTCATTTGAAGAAGAATGATCTACACAAATGGAAAATTGACTCAAGGGTGAGTCAATAAGATATGGTTGAGGCCTATTGGGTCCTTTATTTTTGAAATGGTAAATTTTTGGCCAGAAACCAATGGCAGAAAAAGGAGAAAGAAAAATAAAAAAAGAATCCACTCTTGAATGGTTAATTTTGGTCGAAAACTGGTAGCAGAAAGGAAAGAATGATAACCAACAAATGTAGTTAAAGCTTTGGAAATCATCAAGTGAGTGTAGAAGTAGGTTGAATAAATCAATTGAGTGCAAATAAAGAGGTATTTATCCTATCAAAGCAAAGCTGAGCTGGACCATATCAACAAATATAAATTATAAAATAACCAGCAAGGAAAATGTGAGAAGGAGAAGATCATAGAAGAGGCTGAAATGCAACTAGATTTCAGTATCACACTTCTAAATCTATTCTATTGTATTTGATAAGTCTAATTTGTTGAAATTTATTGTATTGGTCCATGATATTAATCATCTATATGTTGGATAATGTAATTTGAGCTCTTGCTATATTTTGATATAATAAAAGGAGATCTATTGTAGGGGAATTTCATCTGATGTGTACATGTTTGGATTTATTTTAAATTTTTATTTCTTTAAATGTCTATGTAATATTCTAAATTTTTAGTTGGTTATCTTAGATGAATGATGGTCTATATCACTATTAATTATATTCACCATTATTTATAGGATTCCGTTCACCTTTTAAATTCTTGGTAGTGCCTTAGGTGAGACCTTCTTCCCTTGTGAAAGATTGAATATGTCAGTGTTAAGCTAGACTACAACGGACTCTTTTGTTAGCACCCTAAGGTAGAACCTTGGGAATATGTAATAATTTTTCACCAATAGGGCATTTCTTGAACCAGAATAAGTCAAGTGCACAACTACAAAGGTTTCCAATGACATAATGGTCTGTTACCTTGAATGAAGAAGAAATCAAACATAAGAGTTGCAAGATACCCACCAAACCCTCAAGGAGAGGGTGATAGTAGGGAAAACCCAATCTTTCGAGCTATCATATGATAACTTCCATTGATATTATAGTTCAAGTCGAAAAGGGAAAGAATTTCCTTTCTATAGCTCTAGAGGCTTACCGAAGATAGCTAGTTAATACCAAGCCAAAGGCTAAGAGGATGGGATGACAGAAGACTCGTATTGAAATTATCAAGAGCCTAGGCATGCATGTTATAGAAAAGGTTTGGCAACTAGTGATGATGAAGCAACAAGAATTTTAGGCCACCATAAGGAATGAAATAAAAAAAATTAAACCTATTTGATGCTTCGCATGAGGGAACTCCCAAAAAATAATCTGGAGGGTCAAATGGCAATCAACGCAGGAGTGTGGTGCATACAAGAAATTAAGTATTATGATTGCAGTCTACATATGACAACACCATGGGATCATTGGTGCCCTAAACATTTTCTATGGGGACGTGTTGTCATGTCCCTCAGTCTCTTGGCCATGTCAAACGAACTTTTTCTATGAAAACATCCATTTACGGATTTTTATTTTTAAAATTAGGAAAAAGGAAAATCATTTTTTTATTTTAAACAGAATTATGATATTTATAAATTTAAATTTCTTGTTATTCATTTTCAAAACAATTACTAATATGGATATTAATTCTAGTTTAAAAAGAATAATTTAATTTTCACTTTAGTTTTATATTTTTATTTATAAGGTGAATATGAGGGGAAATGTCTTATTCTTATACAAATAATAATGATATTGAATCTAATTTAGAATAAGGTTTCCAGAATTCTAATTTAATCAACAATACTTATTAGGTGAATGGTAAAGATTTAAACTCCATTGAATACTTTAGAATGTTCTTAATAATACTTATAGATCAAAGGTTAAGATTTATCTCAAAAGTAGTTAACTTTTTTCCCCCCTTTACTTACATTAATTATTAATTGAGTTATGATTTTTTGGGCATAAGGTATGACTAAGTCATGATATTGGTCTATGGTATTCAACAATGCTTATTTACAAGTTAATAATCTCCATAATAAAGTGAGAATAAATAGTCATAATTACAAATTTTGTTACATAATTTTTAAATGTATAATTTTTTATTTCCTTGAAAAAAAAAAGATATTAACATTGATATTTAAAATATTATTACTTTAATTATTGACATAAAAATTAACATTACTTTTAATTTTAATAAAAAAAATTATTTTCACTTTATTTTTATTTATAATATTAAAAAAATACAAGAAAATGTCTTATTCATTTTAAATATAAACATTGATATATCTATTTGTAAAAATCATCTCACACAACAAGTCATGGTTAACTATTGTCCATTTCATGAGTGGTTGATATTGATATGATATTAATTAAAATATAAACATTAATATATCTATTTGTAAAAATCAAGTCACACAACATGTTATGGTCAACATTGTCCATTTGATATTGTTACGATATTAATTAAAAACACTATGGCCAAATATTTTCCATCTCATGAGCTGTTGATGTTAATATTTACTGATATTTTTTATTTACATTCTTCATCACAAGTAATATTTATAAGGTTAAATTCTTTCTTATCCATTTTCAAAACAATCATCAATATAAATGTGACACGTGCATTTAATATTAACTAGTTTTTAAATGACATTTTATTAATTGTTTTAAGAAAAAACTGAGACACTTAATGTTTTCTAGAAAAGTTATTTTTTTATGGTTAATTGTGAAAAATAAAATTAGTTATGGAAATGGTTCTATAAAAAGTAAAAAGGCTAATGGTAAATGTTTTCCAACAACAGTTCAGAACAGTTACTTGTTCCTCTGGGGATAAGAAACTCATCCTAGTGAAGAATGGAGGTTCTATTCTAAGAGAAAGAAAGAGAGCAATAATGTTATGTTTAACCTTGAAAACTATAGCTTAAGTGTATTGAGCAATAATGTTATGTTTAACCTTGC
Source organism: Pinus albicaulis (assembly GCA_034641835.2). NCBI lineage: Eukaryota > Viridiplantae > Streptophyta > Pinopsida > Pinales > Pinaceae > Pinus > Pinus albicaulis. The sequence continues at coordinate 568,810,627 of CM076569.1, read as the reverse complement.
AAATTATAGCTTAAGTGTATTGAGCAATTGTAACATACTCCATTAACTTCACAGGGAAATGTAAGGAGTTAAAATTTTTATACAAGTTACTCATCATTACATAGAATGTTTAACCGTTCATAGTTTAATTTTATGAATAAGAATAGTAAACTCCTAATTCCCTTAACAACCTCCATTACAGTATATTAACATAATACTATATGATGTAACCATCCATTCATCTCATTACTGATATAGTCATCAAATAATTTCCATTATGAACGTCATAACAAGAAAGGAATCAACCTCATCATCTGGACACAATAACCAATCACATCATTGAACACCAATATGCCTTGGAAACCCCATAGGGTGAAAACCAGCAAACGTTTAATTTTATTATTAAACGCTCGTGAGGGTGTTTAGCCCATCACTCAATGGCTTATAAGGGAGACCATCCCTTAACCATCGTTTATATAATATTACAAGGAAATATGTAATTTCTAGCTTAAAGCCATTACAATAAATATGATACCATTTACCTTCTGGTCTTCATATTCTCACATCTTCGTGGCATGGATGTACCTACAATGGACCATCGTACCTTGGACCTTTCTGCAACTAGTACTCATCTGCATGAACATTAATCAATTACCTGCCACCAGGACAAGCATAATTTCCCTTTGCACATGACAAGCATAATATTCCTTTGTACCTGTCACCATCATTCCCTACTAAGATGCTTTCAACATAAAATGATGTCAAGATTCATAAAGTATTAACCAATCGTTTCACATATCTGTACCATAGTAGTTTCTCCATCTACTCATGTATATTTATGACAATCAAGTAAAGTACCTTGTCGTTCGCTCTTTAACGACACATACCTCATATGTGCTGGTTATAAGTCATCACAATAACTAATGTTCCCGCCGCATAAGCACACATTCCTGGAAGACAATGGCTACATCTCCCAAGCCTTTCTTTAAAATATACTAATACATCAGTTAAGATATTTATGCATGTGATTTACATACATTTTAATAAAAATAGCTAACCCTTAAGCTATTACCTTTAGTGCATGGAATGCAAGTTAACATAAAAATTGTTTCTTCCATGCATGTGAATGCATACCGATTCCAAAAGACTCTCCCTAAAGGAGTGCTTACACAACGAAGCACATAACCTCCTTCACAAGTCTTCCAAAGAAAATCTCAATGCTAGTGAGCATGTAATCATATGTAAAAATACGCAATTATGAATATAAATACATGTCTTATTTTCAAGATTATACTAATAATCATATTCAATGTAGTTTTAATACTACAAGCTTTCTTTCTACATGCAAAAATGTATATTATTTTTCAATAAAAGCTAATACATATGTTGCATGTATATGCAAGATCTTCCTCCATAAGGAATTTAACATCCTAATAATGATAATATAAAATAATCACTTAGTTTATTCATCTAAGGAATAAAACTGATTAGCTCCTTTAACCATGAATTTATTAAATAACTTAACCTTACCAACACCATGGTAATTTATTCATGGATTTATTAAATAACCAATTTTTGCAAACACCATGATAATCCACCCATGGTTTTGTGAAATAATTATTCTCCATCAACACCATGGAAAACTACCCATGGATTTATGAAAACTATCCATGGATTTATTAATTCATTAACCTCTCCTACTATCATGGTCTCTATTCATGGATATATATTAATTCATTACTATTTACAACATGGTTAATGAATATAAATCTGAGAAACTTCTCTTTTCTTCATAATTTAAACTAGTACAAAGCCTCTTTTAGAATAAGAGCATTTCTCTTCTATTTTCTTGCTTATGTAAATATTTTCATTAAAAATTTACCCTCTTTAATCTAATCAAGAAAATCTCTTTTATATTTATTTATATCTTTTAACTCACTAAAAAGAAGACTATATAATAAAGAATGTAAGCCAAAATAACGTATCTTGGCAATCGACTCTCATTCCAGTCAATTCTTATCAAGAAAAGGAATTAACACCATCTATATATAATCTTTTCTTATATATTTTAACTCCCAAAGAAAAAGACTATATAATAAGGAAAGTAAGCCAAAAATCACCTTTCTCCATAATCTTTTCCCAAGAAAAGTTATATATATAAATCACCAAAACAAATATTTATATGCAGTGTTATTTTTCCAAATAAGAGCCTTAATTCTTATCCTTTCTCAACAAGTAAAAATGCATGAAATAATTCTCAAGACTGCTTATTTAATCTTGGAAACAATTATTTCAAAACTTTCCAGTAAAATGAATTAACAAAATACTTATGTTTTAATTTCTAGAAATTTGTTTGTACAGGCTCTCCTACAACAACTCCAGCTGCGGATCCCCATTTATTGCCCAAGTATAAGGAAGCTTCATGATGTTTCTTGACTCGATCAGATCCACGTTCTTCACAAAAGCTTTGGATCTGTGCACAAGATGACGGACAGCATCATAACTCTTGCCATACCCTGTTTTTCAAATGACTTGGCAGCAGACACAGATATGGCTAGTGCTAACAAACTGCTCAAAAGAATGGTGAGGACGTAAGCCATATCGAGCGAAACTCTTGGAATCTCTAAACAGAGCAAAGGCAAAGAAAGAATGATATGGGTTGGTTCCCATTCCACCTATGGTGCTGACGAGCAAGTTATTAGGTTGATATAAACCATAGGTCATACCATTAAAATGCCACACAAATAATTTTTCAAATGATTCAAGATTTCGTTCAACTGTTTCTTGATACAACTGTTTTTTTTGTAAATCATGGTAAAAATTGTAAATTATGATAGTTTCGTGGGCGTTACATACTCCCCCCCTTAAGAGAACACCGTCCTCGGTGTGCTTCTCTCACTGAAATTTAAACTTATACTCATGATATAATAATATAAACAACCCAAAGGGGTTCCCTCCCCTTGGCAATGAAATACTTTCGTTCCTTAAATGTCATTATTTAAAAAAATAATGTTATTATCTATATTCATAAGCATGTATAGCGCAAAGAAAATTTCATTTCCATTTCTAACTGCTTATCCCTTATTCAATTCACAAAAGTATAGAAAAAATATCTATACGAACTTACCAACCAATTACTATTGGAAGAAATTATGGCTTTTGCGCAAGCCTTCTGAGAATGGTTGAACACCCATCAAAACCTGTAATGTATGACTAACAATTCAATTACATTAGTCACATAGTTCCAATCAAATGAAAATACTTGCAACTATCAAACATTCTTGCAATATATAGAGATATTTTAATTGAAGTACTTCCACAAGTACTCACAGAGACCAACCCTCTCATCAATGCATCATGTGCACAATGTCTTAGCTCCTGCTAAAGGCATTCATATAGCACTTAAAAAAGTACTCAGAGAGCATCTAGCTCTCTAAACGTACCAATGGTCAATCAATGCACCATGGTCATACCCTAGCATCTGCTAAGACATTCAAACAAATTAGTAATAATATAAATGAACTTATACATTCAATAATTCATTTTAATATAACACAACTTTTACTTAACTTGTTCTACTATGAGAACCACAATGGTAACAAAATGCTCCTCCTAATCCATATGATCAAGTCATTTTTCACATCCAGACAATCAATATTTCCATACTAAAACGTCTTTATATTTATCTAGAAATTTAGTCTTTCAAATTGTGGTCCTCCCAACCATCAAGTGAGGCTATTACGTCCTCCACTTGCCCCTTATCTCCAGAATCTGGACAGTGTCACGGGTCAACAGTGGATTCTTCTGCTGTGACATTGGGATGGCCAATCCAGTCACACTCAGAAAAGCCTGGAAGAGAAATTCAGGACAGCCCGGTCCAATTCTCCAATTCCAGTCACACTCAGATGTTTTTGGCTTTACAAGAGTTGCTGGAAGCTATTTTCAACTGGTCCCAACCAGCTCGAGAAAATACTCCCCCTTTACCAATTTCATAGAACGCCTACTCCTCCCCGGGGATCCAGCTTATCCTCAGAGGAGTAGGTAACTGTCTTTCCATCTGTCCCCAACTGCTTCCTATTCTTAGAACATTTTTACCATCAGCTTAAAAATATTTTATTTCATAATTAATTTCAGCAAATTAAATAACTTTCTTTATCAACAGTGACGATTTAAGTTTTTCTTGCCCGGTAAAAGAAAATTAAACAAATTGTCTTTAACTAGTTAATACTAGTTAACTTTAACGAAACTGTCACAACTTCCCCCTTGGAAGTAACATACATGTGTTGTACATTAAAGCATGATACTTTAACGTTTACTGTTGCAACTCACATTGCAATGCTTGCGATGCTTTATTTTCACAGATTTTCTATTTTCATTAAGCTACTCAGGCTTACAATAAGAAACAATGCTAATCGTAAATATGCATTTCTCAAGCACATATTGTCTTATGCAATCATTTTAAGTTCCTGCATAAAATGTTTTTATGCATACAATGTCGTCATGCATAAAAGTATATACAATTATTCATGAATACGTATGTGTCAATAACGATTAGGGTATGAGTGCAAACATTTCCAATTCCCATAATGTTCTATTCCCATAGATTGACACACGAAGTAATTATCATAATCACTTATTCACCACTTTCAAATAGCTTTAGTCAAAATCGATTCATGCATATAACTTCCATTAGTTATTCATTCATAACTAGTCAATCGTTTTAATGCATCAATGACGACTCATGCAAACACTAGTTAGTCAACTAGTCATTTGGTTAAGTGTCACAACTTGATCCATTAAGAGACTTCATTCAATTTAATTTTAACACTCTATCATTTTATAGTAGGAATTTCTTCATCTTTTGCATTCATGCATTAATTTCTCACACCATCACTATACACATTCATCTTTTAAAGTAGTGCATGGTAACTTAGAAATTTTAATGCATGCAAAACAACTACTTCATTTCCAACTCAAATGAAAGGTAGCTATTTTTCTTTCATGTTTTTTATACTTTCTTTCCTAAAGAAATAAGGCATAATACACGTATTAGTCTCATATCCATATTCTTATCCGGAAAAAGTATATTATAATAGCATGGACATTTTTAAGAATTCTCTTAAATGGAAGATAATCTCATGCAACGTCATGTATGTAACAATACATTTTTAAAAGAATCAACATGCATATGCATAGACTTCTTACAATAGAATAAAATAAAATACTTATCTTTATTTCATTTGAAGGTCTTCTCTCCCTACTGCAATACTCATCCTCATCAGGAATTCACATTGCTTCTCCACAACAATGTTTTATTTAGCAACATCGACAAGATTTTATAGCATGATTAGATAAAGCCTTAATCAATAAATAATCAATCTTTGAATGATCCTTTAACACCTATTCATGTGAATATATAAGATGTGAATGCAATGTCACAACATACTTTCTTCTAACATCTCTACGTTAGTGTGAGTAACTAATTATCAGTTCATGTCAAATAACTCCCACGTTATTATGACATTTTTCACACACGCACACATTCGTACCAGACAAATCACTATATCTATTCAGAAATTCCTTTAATGAAAAAAAATGACACAATGTGCATTCGTTTTACTTAAACTTTTACAAAAGACCCACCACTTCAGCTATTGCCTTTGGAACATGCAAAAATAATAAATCTAACACATTGGTTGCCGTTCCTATGCATACAATGCATAAAGATTCTAATCTTAATTTCCCAATAGATTACTTAACATAATCGAGTAGGCAAACTCATGATTCCTCTTCGAGGACACATCACATAATAGGCATGCAAAACATGGTTTTCTTTTCCATAAAATTAATGGAATAAAACATAAGAATACATACCTTACTCTTTAAATATTATACCCACATTAACCATGTATATATTTTAAGGAAACCAGTATATTACTTCATTTTTGTACATGTAATTCATCTTCTTTGCCAAAGAATTATTTTCTAAAGTATGATAACAAAACATGTTATCATTTTCCACATATAGACTTATGTTCTTTCCGATGAAATCTAATACAACTATTGCATGCAAATAACCTTGTTCCTCTATGATTCTACATGCAAGTTGCTCATGCTTGGCTTCCAATAATTTACCATAGATAGCCTCTTTTATGCATAAAAAACTATGCAACACTAAAAAGGTTAACTTAACCTTTAATATACCTAAATCAAGAAGTTGATATAATCCATCTAGCAATGTAGTATATTCAAGAGGTTATTCTCTTTAGCCTATATTTATTTTCAAGAAAAGAACTTGGATTTCTTATCATTTAACACACTTGTACAAAATCCCTTTTAAAATAAAAACAAGCTTCCCATCTTTTCTTAAACAATATATATATAAAGGCAAGCAAGTTTACTTATTTATGTTTTACTACTACTCACACCCTTCAAGATACGTACTAGTAATCTTTGCAAGACTCACAGGGGTTCTTATCAGCAAAACTAGAATAGTAGTTTGGTCTTTTACCATGATATATCTTTCTAAAAGATTATCATATTAGCAATGCTTTATTACTTTCCAAAAGAACTAGCATAATCTTGCATATTAATTAAAACCACATTTTACTCTATATTTGTCTCTTTTAGTTGCAAGATTTATTTTCAAAATATACATATTTCTCTCAAGAAGAATAAAATGTATATTAGTTAATTTTTCAAACACACGCATGTTTCTTTTTGAAGAACCAATTTCCCAACTCCTTTCAAGGAAACTTCAACACAACAATAGAAGTTTTACGTACATGGAAAATACATATCCTTTTTAAAGAAACTGTAACTCAACAAATATTTACTTTGTAAGCAGTGTATTTTCCATAAATGTAATAACTAGTGCTTTAAGAATGATAATAATACTTATCTCTTGAAACCCTTTGTTCGACTTGGATTAAATATGCGATTCTTTTTATCTCGAATCCCTCAATTTATTTTTGCTAACTCCCAAAGGCGCTAGTGTTGCAACCTTTAGCTCTGATACCAATTGTAACATACTCCATTAACTTGACAGGGAAATGTAAGGAATTAAAAATTTTATACAAGTTACTCATCATTACATAGAATGTTTAACCGTTCATAGTTTAATTTTATGAATAAGAATAGTAAAATCCTAATTCCCTTAACAACCTCCATTATAGTATATTAACATAATACTATATGATGTAACCATCCATTCATCTGATTACTGATATAGTCATCACATAATTTCCATTATGAACATCATAACAAGAAAGGAATCAACCTCATCATCTGGACACAATAACCAATCACATCATTGAACACCAATATACCCTGGAAACCCCGTAGGGTTAAAACCAGCAAACGTTTAATTTTATTATTAAACGCTCATGAGGGTGTTTAGCCCATCACTCAATGGCTTATAAGGGAGACCATCCCTTACCATCGTTTATATAATCTTAAAAGGAAATATGTAATTTCTAGCTTAAATCCATTACAATAAATATGATACCATTTACCTTCTGGTCTTCATATTCTCACATCTTGCTGGCATGGATGTACCTATAATGGACCATCGTACCTTGGACCTTTCTGCAACTAGTACTCATCTGCATGAACGTTAATCAATTACCTGCCACCAAGACAAGCATAATTTCCCTTTGCACATGAAAAGCATAATATTCCTTTATACCTGTCACCATCATTCCCTGCTAAGATGCTTTCAACATAAAATGATGTCAAGATTCATAAAGTATTAACCAATTGTTTCACATATCTGTACCATAGTAGTTTCTCCATCTACTCATGTATATTTATGAAAATCAAGTAAAGTACCCTGTCATTCGCTCTTTAACGACACATACCTCATATGTGCTGGTTATAAGTCATCACAATAACTAATGTTCCCGCCGCATAAGCACACATTCCTGGAAGACAATGGCTACATCTCCCAAGCCTTTCTTTAAAATATACTAATACATCAGTTAAGATATTTATGCATGTGATTTACATACATTTTAATAAAAATAGCTAATCCTTAAGCTATTACCTTTAGTGCATGGAATGCAAGTTAACATAACAATTGTTTCTTCCATGCATGTGAATGCATACCGATTCCAAAAGACTCTCCCTAAAGGAGTGCTTACACAACGAAGCACATAACCTCCTTCACAAGTCTTCCAAAGAAAATCTCAATGCTAGTGAGCATGTAATCATATGTAAAAATACGCAATTATGAATATAAAGACATGTCTCATTTTCAAGATTATACTAATAATCATATTCAATGTAGTTTTAATACTACAAGCTTTCTTTCTACATAAAAAAATGTATATTATTTTTCAATAAAAGCTAATACATATGTTGCATGTATATGCAAGATCTTCCTCCATAAGGAATTTAACATCATAATAATGATAATATAAAATAATCACTTAGTTTATTCATCTAAGGAATAAAACTGATTAGCTCCTTTAACCATGAATTTATTAAATAACTTAACCTTACCAACAACATGGTAATTTATTCATGGATTTATTAAATAACCAATTTTTGCAAACACCATGGTAATCCACCCATGGTTTTGTGAAATAATTATTCTCCATCAGCACCATGGAAAACTACCCATGGATTTATGAAAACTGTCCATGGATTTATTAATTCATTAACCTCTCCTACTATCATGGTATCTATTCATGGATATATATTAATTCATTACTATTTACAACATGGTTAATGAATATAAATCTGAGAAACTTCTCTTTTCTTCTTCATTGTACAAGAAGCTATTTCAAGAGTCACTCTCGTTAATCTATTCAAGAAAAATACTTTGGACTTGTTATCACTTCATAATTTAAACGAGTACAAAGCCTCTTTTAAAAATAATTATTCTCCATCATCACCATGGAAAACTACCCATGGATTTATGAAAACTATCCATGGATTTATTAATTCATTAACCTCTCCTACTATCATGGTATCTATTCATGGATATATATTAATTCATTACTATTTACAACATGGTTAATGAATATAAATCTGAGAAACTTCTCTTTTCTTCTTCATTATACAAGAAGTTATTTGAAGAGTCACTCTCATTAATCTATTCAAGAAAAATACTTTAGACTTGTTATCACTTCATAATTTAAACGAGTACAAAGCCTCTTTTAAAATAAGAGCATTCCTCTTCTATTTTCTTGCTTATGTAAATATTTTCATTAAAGAGTTACCCTCTTTAATCTAATCAAGAAAATTTCTTTTATATTTATTTATATCTTTTAACTCACTAAAAAGAAGACTATATAATAAAGAATGTAAGCCAAAATAACGTATCTTGGCAATCGACTCTCATTCCAGTCAATTCTTATAAAGAAAAAGAATTAACACCATCTATATATAATCTTTTCTTATATATTTTAACTCCCAAAGAAAAAGACTATATAATAAGGAAAGTAAGCCAAAAATCACCTTTCTCCATAATCTTTTCCCAAGAAAAGTTATATATATAAATCACCAAAACAAATATTTGTATGCAGTGTTATTTTTCCAAATAAGAGCCTTAATTCTTATCCTTTTTCCACAAGTAAAAATGCATGAAATAATTCTCAAGACTGCTTAGTTAATCTTGGAAACAATTATTTCAAAACTTTCCAGTAAAACGAATTAACAAAATACTTACCTTTTAATTTCTGGAAATTTGTTTGTACAGGCTCTCCTACAGCAACTCCAGCTCCGGATCCCCATTTATTGCCCAAGTATAACAAAGCTTCATGCTGTTTCTTGACTCGATCAGATCCACGTTCTTGACAAAAGCTTTGGATCTATGCACAAGCTGACGGACAACATCATAACTCTTGCCATACCCTGTTTTTCAAACGACTTGGCAGCAGACATAGATATGGCCAGCGCTAACAACTGCTCAAAAGAATGGCGATGACGCAAGCCATCTCGAGCGAAACTCTTAGAATCTCTAAACAGAGCAAAGGCGAAGAAAGAATGATATGGGTTGGTTCCCATTCTACCTATGGTGCCGACGATCAAGTTATTAGGTCGATATAAACCATAGGTCATACCATTAAAATGCCACACAAATCAGTTTTCAAACGATTCAAGATTCCGTTCAACTGTTTCTTGATACAACTGTTTTTTTTGTAAATCATGGTAAACATTGTAAATTACGATAGTTTCGTGGGTGTTACAGCAATATATAACCTTGCAAACTAAAGCTTAAGTGTATTGAGCAATAATGTTATGTTTTGCAAGTGATCGAATTCCAGATTAAGGTTAAATCAATAATTTATAAGTTGAAATAAAACATTAGTTATAAAATAAATAGTTAATGTAAGAACATGTTTGTAAAGGTTCAATTTTTATGGTAAGTAAAAGAGTTTATTTATCTGTGTTGTAAAGGTAATTTTTTTTTGGTATGAGTGTTATAATAAAAATATAAATGTTTATATTTTCTCTTTATATTTATTTATAAAATCAATAGTAAGAAAACAAATATACCATTTGCGTTAAATACAATTAATTATATTTAAAAACTAAATTCACAATTATTTACTCATTATTAATTATACTAATATTATTTTATTAAAAAAAAAAAAAAAATTTCAATTCATTTTGAATACAATGATATTCAAAATGATATTTATAATGTTAAATTGTTTTTCAATCATTTTAAAAGAATCACGATGAGAAATAATGTATTTTAGGGTGCATCTGTTCTCGTCCACGAATGAGAGAGATTCGTTGGCTCTGGATAGCGTTGCAACGGGGATTGGTTTCCCACACGATCATATTTATTTTTTAAATTTTTTAAATTTATTTGTTATTTATTTTTAAAAAATGTCTAATTTATTTTAAATATGAATAGTGTTTATAATTATTGAGTGTTTTTCTGACAAAATTTGGAATATGTGTCTTTTCTATGTGTTTTGTTAGGATATTTCAATACATAGAAAATACATAAGTATAATTTGGTCTAGTGTAGAGTTAAGTAAAGTGTGTTTATTTACTATTTACATTTGTAATTTATAATATAACGGTCACGATATGTAGAGATGCGACGATTCACTCTTTCCTTGGTATTACTAACACTTGATCCATGGCTTAACACCTGATTGGTCCATGATCTCTATTTAAAGATCACGGAGGGTCATTTCTCCAGTAACCATTTATGAGATAAGCTTATGTAAATTTTATTTCTTTGTATTAATAAATTGTGTAAAGTGGTTGTGTTTGCTTAGGTCGTGAACTGTTTCCCTTTTTGAGGGTTTTAACCACGTCAAATACTGGTGTATTGATATGTGATCTGTTTGTGAGTGGTGACTTTTGGTGTTTGATATAAGGAACTTACCCTGTAAATTTGTACATAGTATTAGAGCTATTTTGAGGGTCGCATCTATTGTTGATCCAAATTCGAAGCCGGTTTGACTGCATGCGACTACCATTTTCCATATCTATTGTTTTTTACCACTTTCAGGCTGGGAAAACTGCTCTATTGTGTATGGAGCCTTTGTTACAGTGAGAAACCCCTTTCTTTTCATGTGAAAAGGTTTCCGGTTGCCCAAGTTATGTCATTTTAGATCTAGAAGAAAAAAACATGCAAACCGAAAAAATAAAAATAAATAAAATAAAATAAATACTTTCCAACAATTTTAGAATCCATACATTATCTCACTTAGTGTAAAGTTACTTTATGAGAATAGAGATTTTGGGTTCAAGTTTCTTTCTCAAGCTTCTTTTTCTAAAAAGCTTTTTGTTAAGTTACTTTTTTCTAAAAAAGTTCAAGTTGCCAGTTTTAAAAAGGAGGTTTATTTTAAAAAGCACATGTAAAAGTAATATTGTAAAAGTGACTCTCAATTATTTATAAAGTGGGTCATATAAAGTAGTTTTTTTTAAAGTGATCTTATTGTATTAAGTTTGGAAAAAGGGGGGTTAAAAGTACAACTTCATCATCAACTTTCAACCTATCATGTAACTATTCGACATCTACTACAACTTTGTTTCAAAATGACGTAATTTCTTCATCTAGAAGCCATTTTCAGAGCCATTTTTTTTAATCGGCCTAATTTTTTGAGATATTTCTATTGGAGAAATTGGTTTCATCTTTTTCATCTTTAGTGTTTTTAAAAATGGAAAGTGCATGCTCAGTTATTCTTAACAGCACCAATTATTTCCATTGGATATCTTACATGGTAGACTTACTTAGAAGTAAAGGGCTTTATAGAATAGCCACAGGACACGAATCTAAACCTACTGATCAAGATAAAGTTGATAAATGGGAAAATAAACAAGATCAAGCATGAGGGTTGATACGAATGTCCATTGCTCAAGATCTTAGATTTCATATCCAAGAACTTGACTCCCCTGTTGAAGCTATGAAAAAACTAAACACTGTTTTTGGCATTAAAAATTAACTCAGATCCCACCAGATTGAAAATGAGTTTCTTACTTTGGACCCCAATAATTTCTCCTCTATTGAAGATTTTTTGTCCAAATTCAAGACCCTTAGACTTGTTTTAGAAGGTTGTAAGGTCAAAAAGGAAGATAGTAGACTTATCTATTCCATTCTTGCTAAGTTAAGCCCTGCGTACTTTGTATTTGTTTCTATCATCCATTCCACTAGAGAAGCCATCATTTATCAAGGGACAACCTACAAGTCTCCTTCTTTTGATTCCCTTTGCAATTACTTGATCACAGAACAATAAAAAATCTTATACCTTGGTTTTATTAATACTGAAAACTCTTCTAAGAAAACCTTAGCAGCCCAACAACATCCACATCCAAAGAATCCTAAGAAGAAACATCCCAAAAAGAATGGTCCTAAACCACACAAGGGTCTTAAGTAATTTCACCTACAAAATGAAAAAGCAACTCAAACAAATAATAAGGAAAAAAAAAAAAAAACTGAAGACATATAGACATTACAACTTTTGTAATCATGATGGCCACGTAGAGTCAAAATGTTTTAAGAAGATAGAAGCCTTGGAAGTAGCAATGAATAAGCAGAACATCAATTTGGAGAACTCTTCAACTTCATCTTCGGGAATGACACTTTCTACTTGTGGTATTCAAGCATCAAGATATGGTTATGGATTGAATGTATTTTCTTCTTCTCATTCTCATCAGTGGCTCATTGATTCTGGAGCCTCTTACCACATGGCCAAAAATAAAACCATGTTTTCTTCTTTAAATGATTGTAACACCAAAAACAATTATGTTGGTGTTGATATATCTCTTAGTGTTGTAGGGTATAAAACCATTCATATAGATAATGGTTAGTCAAATGATGTATTATGTGTCCCTAGCTTATCCTGCAACCTTCTATCTATTTATCAGATAAATCATTTAGGTGAAGGGAAAACAATAGGATTATCACCTCATAATGTTGTAATTAAGGACCTAAGAGATCCAAGGCATATTTTAACTACTGGCATTGTTGATGATTCCGCAAGGTTTTATAAGTTTAACAACTTTGGGTAATCATGTCTTCCCTCCATTTTTTTTGCTCATAATGATGGAGTGAGAAAAATTTGACATGAGTGATTTGGTCACTTAAACTATTGCTCTCTTCAAACTGTATGTAAAGAATATATAGTGATGGGTCTTCCTATGGTATCTTTCCGAGATGGTGTTTGTTCCAGATGTGTACTAGGAAAACATCATCAGGATTTTTTTGACAAACATGCCTCTTGACACGCTTCATCCCCTTTGCAGCTTGTGCATAGTGATTTATGTGGTCCACTTCTAGTTGTTTCTTTCTCTGGCTACAAGTAATTCTTAACTTTCATTGATTATTTTTCAAGACGCACTTGGGTATACTTCTGAAAACTCAAGAGTGAAGTTTTTAACATGTTCTTGACCTTTAAGACCTTTGTTGAGAAACAATATGGACAAAGAATTATTAAGTTAAGATTAGACAATGGAGGAGAATATGTTAACACAATATTTATCAACTTTTGCACTGAGCATGACATTAAATTGTAACATATTGTTCCATATACTCCATAACAAAATGGTGTAGCTGAAAGAAAGAATCACACTCTAAAAGAAATGGCTAATTTTATGCTTCAATCTAAAGGACTTAGTCTTAATTTTTGGGCAGAAGAAATCAATTGTGCAAATTACATACTAAATCACATTCCTACTAAGGTTTTAAGGAATATAACTTCGGAAGAAACGCGAATCTCAATCAAGCTAGATGTAAGTCACTTTCGTGTTTTTGGAAGTGAATCTTGGGCCCATATTCCAGATGAGAAACATAAAGCCTTAGAACCTAATAGTGAAAAATGAATTTTTGTTGGATATTCTGAAGATGTTAAAGGATATAGAATTCTTCAACCAAAATCCAAAAATGTAATCATTAGAAGAGATGTAAAATTTGATGAAAATATATCAACCTGTGAGCCTAGTTCGGCGTGTGTGCCACCTTTGGCCTGTGGGCCTGATTCAACATATTTTCCACCTCTCTCTATCTCTTCTTTTTTTGACAACATTCCTTCTAGTTCGAATGATGACAGTGAGGATGAAAATCCTCCTCTACCTCCTCAAAATCTTCCTTCAGCTTCACAACTTCCAATATGGGTCCGCTCTACTCGGTATGTAGCAGGTTCTCTTACAGGTGACCCTGCAAATCAACGTCATACATGTTCTCAGATCGAAAGAGCCTCTTCCTTATTGGCTCAAGTTCCAGAAAATCCTTATCCAGACACCTTTGAAGAAGCTTTAGGTCATCCAGAGTGGCATGAAGCTATGAATCAAGAATATCATTCCTTATTGGAAAACGATACTTTGGATCTTGTTCCTCTTCCAAAGGGAAGAAAACTCGTCAAATGCAAATGGGTTTAAAAACCAAAGTTTGGACCAGATGGAAAAGTGCATAAACATAAAGTTTGTCTTGTTGCTAAAGGATTTTCACAACTTGAAGGCATTGAATATACTGTAACTGTCTCCCCTGCTGCAAAAATGAATTATATCTGCCTTGTTCTTGCCCTTGCTACCTGCTTTAAATGGGGGGTCCATCAAATGGATGTTAAGTCTGCCTTCTTATATGGATATTTTCATGAAGAAATTGACATGGAATGACTCCCTGGCTTTATCCAAAATGACTATAGCCTTGTTTGTCACCTTAAGAAGTCTCTTTATGGTATCAAAAAAGCCCCTCGAGCTTGGTATGCCAAAATGGATAACTTTCTCTTAGATAATGGCTTTTTTAGATGTCATTCTAACAACGTTGTCTACACCAAGAAAGTGGGTAAGTCCTTAATCATCCTTGTTCTCTATGTTGATGATATTATCCTTACTGGTAGTGATCCCAACCATATAAACCCTGTGAAATATAGCTTCAAAATAAGTTTGAAATGATAGACTTAGGACACTTGCATTATTTCCTTGGTCTTCAAGTCTTTCAATCCAAAGAAGGTATTACCCTTTCTCAGCCCAAGTATGCCTGGGTGAAAATGTGAATTTGGGTTACACTTTTTTGAGAATTAGGGGTAGAAAACTTTTTTCCTCAATAGTTCGGCCGAAATTTTCAGAAAGGTCGGCTGAACTATTAGAGAGTTTGGTCGAACTTTCGAAATTAGTTCAACCAAACTCATTCTGTCATTTACATTGACGACATACTGACTCCGTGGGAAAACAAATTTTTCGCCGGAGATGGGAAAACCAACAACAAAATTTCGACCGACTATTAGTTTGGTCAGACTATTTGTTCACTAGAACTTTTAAAATAGTTCGGTCGAACTCCTATTTTATAAATATATCACCCTCGAACTTTTATAGGTTTCACGTCTCTCTCGCGCGTCTGATCTCTATTCATTTCTTTTCTGATTCTTTGTGGATTTTGCTGTTCTGTTGCTACTCTATTGCACTTTGGTGAGCTATGTTGTGCTATGTTGTTACTTTGTTGCACTTTTGGTGATTTGGAGTTGTGTCGCGATGAATTTCTGCGAATTTCCAAGTAAGTATCTGCATATCGATACAACAGAGCTAAAAATGTTTTAAATTTCAAAGGAGAATTAAATTCAATGTTTTGAAAATTCAAAATGTGCAATGTGATTTGGCCTAAGAAATTTATGTACAATTTTTATATTTTAAATTGTGTTGAATGAATCTTAATATTAGACGTGTTTAAAAAATTATGGTAATTATAAACTAAATAATTAATTAGCAGTCAGGCCTTCACAATAGCACCACACTACTACCCATGAAACCATAATAGGTGTTGTTGCCCAATAGTTTCAATGAACCTATTATCCCTGGAAAGATTTTATACAGAATTAGGACACATGGCACATGAGGTCATAGCATCGTTGGCTTCCATGACAAACAATATTCAGCCAAAACTAAGTTTTCAGATTCTCTTCACTCGCCAATCAATCCACGGAGACAATAAAGAAATTTTATGAATACGATCTATGTTCTATTCCCATATATGAAGCTGATTACTTATTTGATATGGATGTCTCTGCTTAGTCTATATGTTCTTTCTTTTTCAACAAGAAAATACTATCTGGTTTATATAATGTACCAGGGCATATCACTTATAGAAATCTAAGAATTTACAAAATTTTCACTTGCATTTTCACCTATTACATTGATATCAAAATACTGTTTCGAAAACAGAGTTCTTAATCATTACATTTAGAAGTCTTTGAAGACACTCTCATTTTTCTTTTCCAAATTAGATCTTAAAAAAAACACTGCCTGAAAAATAAATTTCATATCTTGTCCATTTACAGTCCTTTTCATTGTGTTTTATGTTGGCTTAGTCTATACATTCTATTTAGACTCTATCACCTTTGTGTTCATAAACATGGGTACTATATTGGATAATGCATATCATGATTAGGTAAATAAGGCATATCACATTCCTTGTTTATCAGAGCTATAACAATTAGTTATGTTCAAAGTTTTAATGGGTTTACTTATTGTATCAAGCTCAACAAATACAATGATCATATTAGAAGAAGTGTATGTGCAATGGTTAATCCTTGTTAGATAGGGTTGTACAAAGCTTATTGAAACATACCAGTACTCCTTTTCCATTCATTTAATAATTGTGTGCATGTTGAGTATAAAAAATGTCAATCTGTAGCATTAGAGAATATCTCAAAATCTATCATTTCCATCTAAATGGCATGTTATTCCCTGTTGATGGATTATAACACTTTATGGAAAAATAAAGTATAAATGAAAACATTTTATGTTATTCCCTCTCTCTCAAATCTGATTCTCTCTGTGATTAAAGTATCAGTCACTCCAAGAGTCTGAGCCTTGAGTCTGTAAGAAAGTTCTTATATAAATCAAGTGTTGAAGTTTGATGTATAATTGTGAGCCTGTGAGCTTGAGTTGATATGAGACAGTAGGAGTGAAAATTAAGTGCTTAGTTTATTAAGCTTTTTGATATGAAACAGTAGCAGTGAAAATTAGTTTATTAAGCCTTTTAATATGAAACAGTAGCACTTGTGTTTGAGCTTGAGTTGATATGAAACATTAGCAATGAAAATTAAGTGCTTAGTTTATTAAGCTTTTTGATATGAAACAATAGCAGTGAAAATTAGTTTATTAAGCCTTTTAATATGAAACAGTAGCACTGGTGTCTGTTTGTTTAGATACCATATTTTCATTACTTAGAATCAGAATCTAATGCTCTTTCCCTTCCTAGCTGGGCTAGGAGAATTTGTGCATCTATATCTTTAAACTACTCAACTATTTTATTATAGCACATAAATCGTTTCTATATATCTCCCATTTTAATGGGGTCTATCAAATTTCGAGAAAGACACATTAGCCATAAAAGTTTCCCATTGAAACCGAAAGTGATTTGATACAAAACATAGGTTTTAACCTTATATATTTAATTGTTTCAAATAGATTCTTAATAAAATGAAAAATATTCAATGTAAAACACATGCATTGACATATAATTGTGATATTTTCCCTTCTTTCCAACTTAGTGGAAATCCTTCTAGAAAAATATCTTTTAATGGAGCAGATATATCCATAGTGATCCATTGATATTTGTTCACCAACAACTATTGTATTTTGGACTTGTATATCTCAAAACTATGCTCATTGAATTTATGCATCTCTATATCTTTAAACTACTCAACTGTTTTATTAAACCATAGGAATCATTTTGATATATCTCCCATTTTAATGGGTCTATCATATCAAGAAATGACAGCTAAAGAAAAGCTTCATTGAAACAAAAAAAGTACCTGATACAAAAAACATCTAGGCTTTAACTTTATATAGTTAATTGTTTCAATATTTTAATAAATGAAAAGATTATACCAAAAACACATGCACACATTAAAAAAATATAATTGTGATATTTTCCCTTCTTTCCAACTTAGTCCATCCTTCTAGAAAAAAATCCCGAGAAAATCCCTACGTCCTTTTTTGAATCTCTGTATTAGATCTAAATAGAAGTTCTTCATTTTGTATCCATAAAGTCACAACCACTTTAAGAAAACTCGTGTACATGTGGTCATTTCTCCCAGCAATCTTTTAGGAAATAAGTGAGAGTTATTGTATGCTCCCATGGTTTTCTCCCATTAAATTTAAAGCATGTTTTTTCTTTCCAACTTAGTCCATCCTTCTAGAAAAATCCCTTTTAGAAAAATCCATTTTAATGCCCCTACATTCAATCTCTGGAATAGATCTAAATAGAAGTTCTTCATTTTAATATCCATAAAACACAACCACTTTAAGGCAAACTGTGTACATGTGTCATTTCTCCCATAAATTCTTAGGCATAGTTTTTAAAGCATACATGTCATGTTGGCTTTTTCCCATTAACTTTAAAACATGTTTTTTGTAAGTGCATAAAATAATTTTTCAAACCATGTAAATGTCATTTCTCTCAAGTTTTAAGGCCTAAAAATTGAACCTAAAGTGGTTGAACTCTCATAGAATTTTGAACTTCCATAGGATTTTAGTCTGTCTGTTGAGTGTTAACTTCTACAAGTTCTAAAGGCAGAGTCTGTAAAGGGCCAAGTAGCCTCTGGATCTCATCTTTTATCAAAGGTGACATATCTAGTAAATTCCCCTACAGTCAATCTCTGTAACATATCTAAATAGAAGTTCTTCATTTTAATATCTATTAACCTCAACCACTTTAAGGCAAACTGTGTACATGTGTCATTTCTCCCATAAATTCTTAGGAAAATTTTTTAAAGCATACATGTCATGTTGGCTTTCTCCCATTAACTTTAAAGAATGTTTTTTGTAAGTTCATAAAATATTTTTGCAAAACATGTAAATGTCTTTTCTCTCCGACTTTAAGGCCTAAAAATTGAGCCTAAAGTGGCTGAACTCTCATAGGATTTTGAACTTTCAGATGATTTTAGTCTGTCTATTGAGGGTTAACTTCTATAAGTTCTAAAAGCAGAGTCTATAAAGGGCCAGGTAGCCTCTGGATCTCATATTTTCTCAGAGGTGACATATCCAGTAAGTGCCCCTATAGTCAATCTCTGTAACAAAAGTATGTACATGTGTTATTTCTCCCACAAACTAAGTGCATAAAATTCATTTCTCCCACAAAATAAAGGATTCCTCCCATTAATTCTAGACGTGAATTCTACCATAAAATTTTTAAGTCAAACATTAAGATAAACTATGCACATGTCATTTATCTCATGCACATGTGCCATTTTTCCCATGCATTTGCAGTAAATGTCAATTTAATATATATTTTTATTGATTTTGTTTTTTTATGGATAAGAAAACCATTAAATATGGTTGAAAAATGGAAGCTATGCATAGAAATTTCTTGTTATCCCAATCCAGGGAAAACGAGGATTACATATGTGCTTTCCAATATTGCGACTAGCAAAGTTGTCCAAAGGAAAATGAATATACCGGGAAGAAAAACAAACAATGAGGCATATTATATTCGATTGATAAAAGGCTTGGGAACAACTATGGAGTATGGATCAAATGGACTTGTATTTTTCTCCAATTCTGAACTTGTGTGCAACCAGATGAATGGAATGTACCAAGTTAAGAATGAGAGGCTAAAAGAACTGCATGGAATAGCAAACAACACTGTTAGCAAATTTCAATTTTTTAGTATAAGACATTGTTCAAATGTGAATAATATTTATACTAATCTAGTGCGTGAGGTAATGCCAATTCAGGATTCATCTATCAAAGATGAATTAATAGATGAATTAGAATTATATGGGGAAGTGCCAATGCAAGATTCATGTCTCAAAGATGAATTAGTTTTGGGACGCTCTTCTTCAAAAATTCAATATTCATCTCTCAAAGATGAATTAGTTTTGAGACTCTCTTCTTCAAAAATTCAAGATTCATCTCTCAAAGATGAATTATTGTTGAGACTCTCTCCTTCAAAATTTATTGATGGACATTGTAACATATCTTGGATATGCGTGTGTTTTGTACTTATAAATGCATATTTTTTAATGACCATGTGCTTTTTTCAATTATATACCAAGTGTGCTCCCACCACACCATGTAAAGTGCAACTTGGCGAACTTTGCATTTGCAAAAAGTGGTGAACTTCCCATTTTTATAAAATTAAA
This sequence comes from Pinus albicaulis, assembly GCA_034641835.2. Lineage (NCBI taxonomy): Eukaryota > Viridiplantae > Streptophyta > Pinopsida > Pinales > Pinaceae > Pinus > Pinus albicaulis. The sequence continues at coordinate 568,790,093 of CM076569.1, read as the reverse complement.
ATGCGGGGACTTCAACAAATTTTTGTTTAAATGGACTTTCACTTCTTTTTTAATAACAATGTGTTTTTTTCAATTTTATACCAAGTGTGCTCCCACCATGTAAAGTGAAATTTGGTGAACTTATCATTTTTATAATTTTTTTTGCTTAAATTGAGTTTCACACATCAATTAGTGTTTTGAAAGTTGTGTTTTACATAATTTGTGTATAGTAAATTACATTTATTTTTCGAAATTTATTTCGTTTTTATTTTAAATTCTAGTCATTTAAAAAAATAATTGTAAATGTCCACCGTAGATATATATATCATGGAGGATGAACACCGAATATCAACATAACCTCATATCTCTAAGACAAGGGGGGGATCAGGGATCGATGGATGTTTATAGTATTTAAATATAATCTTAAATCTCCATACATGTGTGTACATATGGAATTGATTTTTTATCGACTTTGTGAGTTAAAAATTAGTTTTCAGTAAGTTTCTTTTTTTATTTTTTAGGAGATAAGAGGAGAAGGGTCTCTACTCCATCCCTGGAGCATGCCCATGGTTCACCCAGTTGTGGTATGGTTCACGCAATTTAATCAATGAATATGTACATGTATTTATATGTATGAATGTATTTGTCAATTGATTATAAATTTGTATTTGTTTATGAAGATTCTCTCTCGTCTCGAGATGTTGGTGGTGGTTCAAATACCCTTAGAGGGACATCAATAAGTGCTAGCAGGTTGCAAAAAGGTGGTGAGATTTATTCCCGCGCAGACCAATCAATGGCTGGTGGTGTTGGTTCTCAGCAGGGTCGTTCTAGTTCTCAACAGTTTCAGGGTGGGAAAGATGCTAGCCAACCACATCGAGGTTGCCATCAATTTTAATATTCTTTTCATTCAATTTGTACAAATTTGCTTACATGTGTTTTTCTAATATACAAAGTTTTATATATTGATACAGGGGCTGAAAATGCTCCAAATGTTGGTAAAAAAAAGATGTAGGGAAAAATGCTTCATTCAAGAAGAAGGTTGTCCACTCACCATGACTTATCTGGCTAACATTTCTGATATACCATGGGAAAGAAACATGTAGAAATGCACCTTATAAAGGTGTCAATATATTCATGAAAAATTGCAGAGAGATCTCGGGTCTTTGACTCTACCTACTGAGAGTAAAAAAAGCTTGGAAATAGTTACATCAACTAGTAAATGTGTACCAAAATCTTGGGACAACCACGGATACTTTTGTGTATGTCATGAGAAAAAGAAAGGAAATAGTGATGGGTCCGGATAGATGGGAGGTTTTTAAGGAAAAAGTTACAACAAAAATGGCAAAGTCTATATTTAATTTCAAAGAAGATCCGAAAATAAAGATGCTAAGGATGCAATATTTCAAGCACCCTGATATAGCTAAATATTTGTATGATAGAAACCTTGTAGCTTATGGAAGACTCCCACGGAATGATGAGGTTCCACTTTATTTTGAAAAAATATTTTATGCAGAATTATTTTTGCAAATGAAACACAATTACAATGACCTTCCCTCTGAATTTTTTGGTCCTGTGAAAGGTCAATTGTGTGACTATAGGGGCACTAGATGTGATGTTGAGTTGCCTCATCTTGAGCCACCATTGGTTAGTCGACCTATTCGTGTCAATTTTTTTTTGTCAAAGATGGAAGCCACTTCTCAACTTAGTCGAAAAACAAGGGATGTCGTCATTGACAATGTTCACAGTGGATTGGATGGAGTCGATGTTTATCTGAATCGACAAAGAGCATGTGAGAATGCACACGCCAATTTTTTGTATTATATAGATAAAGAGATTGGCAACATGAGTGTTGAAGATCTCAAAACATATGCAAAGAATTGTCGCAATGGTTGGCATAACCTAATTGTTCACGAGGAAGAGAGCATGGGAATGGTATGTGCTAATGGTTAGGGTTTAATTATTTTAACACATGTACAATTTGTAATAAATACATATATGTACTTACATTTATTTGTTTACATTAATCTAACAAAAATGTATCATTATATATGTTAACACCATTTGCAGTTGTCATGCTTAATGAATGACGAAAATATTAATATCACGTTTGGAGCCTCTAGTTCAAACAATCAAGATGGGTCTCACCATCAATATATGTTGGCAAATTCTAGTGTTTTTTGCACACATGTACATGTACATATATATAATAAAATATTTTAACATATTCCGATTCCGTCCGATGTTTTTGGGATGGCAGTACTTTCTTCTTCCTTGGGAGATGTACCTTCTACTTCCTTAGGAGATGTGCCAGATCCACAACAACAAGTATGGGAAATTTTTCACTTTTAACATTTATGTTTTTAAGTTATATATTCCACCTCAAAAAATTCCATTAAAAAATGAGATAAATCTATATCTTGAGTTATTTTAATTTTTTTGAATTTTAAGTTTTTGGAGATTTTCTTTCTGAACCACTCTTAGGAGATGTGCCAAATCCGACAGCACAAGTATTCAATTTTTCATTTAAATATATATATGTTCTTAAATTATAAGTTATAAATTGAAGCTTAAAATTTTTATTATAAATTGAGATCTAGAGATTTTGAGTTATTTTAAATTTTTTGAATTTTAGGTTTTTGGAGATTTTCTTTTGGAGCCTCTCTTAGGAGATGTGCCAAATCCACCAGCAGAAGTATTCAATTTTTCACTTAAATATATATGTTTTTAAGTTATAATTTATAAATTGAAGTTTAAAAGTTTTATTATAAATTGAGATCTTGATCTTGAGTTATTTTATACTTTTAAATTTTTTGAATTTTAGGTTTCTATAGAGGATTTCTTTTCTCCACGGACTCTAGCAATGGAGATAGGAACATCCACACCATTTCAACCATTTGAACAAGTTGTCTAACTTTTTTTTTAATATTATTGAAAATAAGTTTATATATGCATTTTCATTTGAAAATTTTTAATATATATATAACTGTACATGTATATTGTACAGTTTACTATTCAAGATGTTCTTGTGGGGGAAGTTGTAGTGGATGAGTAACAAATGGACAGGGAACCTCGTATTTCATGATTTTTTTTACATTTTGTTTTTTACATGAAGTTCTATATATTCTCACTCAATTTTAAAACATCAAATTTTAATTTTGTATACATTGTGTACAGGTTCCCCATGCTTCGCAGGATAGCTAGAGGATTGTGACTTTGCTGGGAGAGACACTACATCCATCTGTATTTGATGGATGATGCACATGCACTATTTGATGGATGATGCACATGCACATGTGCAACATTATATTTTCAATAGATTTAGTCTTAAATTTACTTTTTTATATATAGTCTTATCTAGATGCAGTCATATATAACTTGATACTTGATACTTGTGAGATCTACAAATTTTGGACATATTTTATGTGAACTACATTTGGTACATGTGAATGTGATATATAATGTTTTTAAAACTCAAGTTTTGGATGGTTGAACTACATTTGGCATGTGATGTGAAGTAATGTTGTGTTAAAAATAATTTGTTTTGTTTTTAAAGTGTTATGGTGGAACTACATTTGGCATGTGAAGTAATGTTACTTGATACTTGATACTTGTGATCTATAATGTTTTGTTTTTAAAACTCAAGTTTTGATACTTGTGATCTATAATGTTTTGTTTTTATAACTCAAGTTTTGGATAGTTGAACTACATTTGGCATGTGAAGTAATGTTGTGTTATAATTTGTTTTGTTTTTAAAGCTTAAGTTTTGGATGGTCAAGAGCTACATTTGGCATGTGATATAATGTTAAATGTTTTTATTTGATAGTTGAACTACAATTGGCATGGCATGTGAAGTAATGTTGTGATATAATAAAAAAAAATTTAAAACTCAGATTTTGGATGGTTGAACTACATTTGGCATGTGATTATGATATTATGTTTTGTTTTTAAAATTAAAGTTGTCGTTTTCCAAAAAAAATAAATTCACATGAATATATGTACATGTAGAAATGATTTTACACATGTTTGAATATATATGTTAAAACGATTGAAGTACAATACACACACACACACACAGATATATATATAAACAATCATAAGATTCTAGGTCTTCTTAGATGTGTTGAAAACAATCATAAAATTTAAAAAATGCAATCTATAATGTATATATATCCAGTACGTGCAACATTTTTCATCAATGCATGCATAGAAAAGATACTTTCAGTTAATTCCATTATAGAACATATATATCACATGGGAAAACTACTTGAACAATTAATTACATTCTAGAGTTCATATATATATCCAATACGTGCAACATTTTTCATCAATGCACATAGAAAAGCTACTTTCAGTTAATTTCCTAGAACATATTCGACCATTGGATAGACAAATTTTGTACTATTTTCTATCATGAATAGAGATGTGGGTCAAATCCCACCAAAAGTCGGAGAAGTGCTCTGAGTCTCTTGTCTGAAAGGAATATTCGTACAAAACTATATTGTGGATGATTTATTTACATTGTAGATACTTTTTACCAGAAAAGACCATGAGAAAAATTGGTCACATTCAGTGCGTGTATATATTCAGTATGTGCACCATTTTTCATCAATGCACATAGAAAAACTACTTTCAGTTAATTTCATTCTAGAACATATATATTCAGTACGTGAAACATTTTTCATCAATGCACATAGTAAAACTACTTGAACAGTTAATTGCATTCTAGAACATATATATGTATCCAATACATGCAACATTTTTCATTAATGCATGTATAGAAAAGCTACTTTCAATTGATACTAGTGTGCATGTACCAAAACAATTTGTACATGTGCAAACACTTGCACAGATAACATAACAAGGTAGCTCAATTTTTAGTTGAGTTTTGGAAGTTCTAAAACATGAATCCAAAGAGAAGAAATTGTTGGGCAGTTCAATCAAAAAATTTCAATGGAATGCCATCTTCAATGATCTGTTCATGATCAGATTTTGACATTTTCCATTTCTTAATTTTCGTTTTTTTCTTTGATTGAACCTCTATCAACTCTATGTGTGCACACACCAAGTGACTATATTGACAACTTATGACATCAGGTTCATAGTCTTAAAAGTAAGAAAAATCCCCACTTTGATTAGTTTGTCTGAAAAAATAACCTTTTAGTATAATAGATCCTCTTTCATATGGAAACCATTGATCATTATAGTTTTCTCATAATTTCATCTTTCGTTTAGTGCAACACATCAAATAATACTTCACATTTTCATCATTGTCAATAAGTGCAATTACAGCAAAAACATCTCCTGCACAATAAAACATACTTAACAAACTTATGTATTTAAATTTATTTCTAGATCTTTATCATTTGAAATCAATTCAAATGTTACCTTCTCTAACAAGATCATAAAATTGATCACCATCAGATGATATTGTAGTATCCTCTAATTGCATTTCTTCAAACATTGCAACAGACATTTTTCCCTTTGTATTTAGCTCTGTATGTTTCCAATATTTTACATACATTTTGTTTTCACAAACATCATTGGATTCTGTGTTGTCTATGAAAACATGACAAAAACAAGAAAATTTTCTTTTATCCAATGCAAACACATTTATGGACAACTTTTTTTTAATTGAATGCAATTTTCGAGTCCTTTTTATTGTTTCAATGTCATTTCCAATTGATCTATCTACATCTTCGATCCCAATATGCCAAAAAAACATTTATATGGAAAATTCAAAGAAGAATGTAGATATGATATCAAAATACCATCAAAGATAATCATTGTGATAAATGTACACTATTTAAAATTAGATATCCAATAAAAAATAAATTGAATGTACCTTCACACTTCTCTTGATCGGTTAGTCTCATGGCTTAGAGCAGTGATGCACCGTTGAACAAATTCTTTAGCATCCACAAGTCGGCTTGAAGAGGGGTTCATTTGATATCTTCGAAGTGCTTGTTTTATGCATGCCTCTGCACCATCATGTTCTCCTTTTCCATGGCCAATCTCAAAGAAATTCCAATAATGTTTAATGTAGGTTTTCTTATGAAGACAACACAACCAAAAGAATGATCGTGCAGATTTGAATTGACCTGCGCATCCATCTGACCATGTCCAATGTTAGATTGTATATTTCTGTGGTGTACATTTTTAGATACAAAACTCAGAATCTCCACAGTCTTCATATCCAATGTTCATTGAATATTATTCCACGACTTTTCAAGGAGTCATAAATCTTTCCAAAACAGTGTTGTACAAAATATGTATCATGTTTATGATCGTCACTAATATAAAAGTGATATTCTTTAATAACATGTCGATTTTCACTGGTGCTTTCTATATGATCGATGTTTTGTTCAGCATGTCTATATAGAATATGGACGAGCATGGAGACTTGGTCAGAATGATAGTATTCACTCTAAATTTATTTTTTTGGAACAAATGTATAGTTTTCTGCAAAATCAATTACTAACAAAATGGTCCCTCATGGAAAAAATTCATGGGATTTTTTGAATTTCAAGTCTTGCCATCAAGCTTTATGGGAATGCTTAGTGTACTTATAAATTTTAGCCTCAAAATTTCTCAAAAAGTCTATGACAAAAATTTCTTCTTCTCGTAATTCAATTCTTTTAGCAATATTTGCACCTTGAATCGATGTATGGATATATTCATATCTCTTCTATTTCACTTTCATGTTGGATAATTATTGATCATTTATATAAATACAATATTTTTTTTGAAATTTAGTCAAATTTCCACAATCATGGCATTTTTTACCACCAATAGATTTCTTTTCGTAAAATAGTTCATCGGTTTGTCTTTCACATAGAATTTGAGATATGAAATCACAGATGGTGGAAGGAGGAGGTGAATCCTTCCAAAATGTTCTACCAAAATTAAGGAATGTGTCATAATACAAGTCAAATTCCACATGATAACGACAACAACAAGTGTCGCATACGGTGATAGGTTTTACATACCATGGTTTTTGTTGAACAGAAGCACTGATTGAGACATGAATTTCATGATTCTCTTCTTTTAACTTGTTGAACAACTCTATTTGAGTGGTTTCCAAGAAATGTTTTTCATGTGCTTCGTGCTGATTTCGTGCTATTCTTCTTTGCATCACATGCTTTGTAGTTGGAGAAACATGCGAATTTTTCTTCCAATATTCATATATTACTTTTTTAACATTTTCTCCAAGTCTATATTTGTATGGTTGCCTACAAATATCTCTCCAAAAAGTGATTTCATCATTTATATCTATTTGCAACCGAAATTTCCAATGTTTGTGCAAAGTTTTTCGTGAGGTCCGTAATGCTCGTGCCATAGATTTTACCAAGAGATTCTCTTTAGTACTTGATGAAACCACTGCCATATGTATTTCTATACGTACAACTGAAACATTTTTCTGTCTAGATCTTCTAATTTAATTCATAGCACTATTTATATTTTGTATCACATTTTCCTTCATTTTTGTATCTTTGGTTGATATCCGAATACCGAATAAAGTCGTAACTTCTTTTAATTTCCTTAATGATAGGAGACCTTTCAACATTTGGGCTTGAGTTGTCATATTTTCCTTTATGAAGTACGTATCAAAAATGCAGTTAACATGATATCATATAATATAGTCAACTCTTTTATCTCCATATCTGTGAGTGTCAACATTTTCGAACATCTCATCATCGACATTGATTTCATCTGTACATATTCGAATGAACAATACATAATAAGTTTACTTATTCTATAAATAACTAAATTAGTAAATATGTATAATTTCAATAATACGTGAATGTGTTCAACATATATATATATATATATATATATATATATATATATATATATATATATATATATATATATATATATATATATATATATATGTTGTGATTCAATTCCTTCACTTGAAATTCTTTCAACATTTTCACCACCTTCAATCATTGGTTCAATATCTCTTTCACTTTCTTTTTCAAAATTTTGTATCTCATCATTAATGTTTTGAGGACTATTTCTCTCTGTTTACATTGCAAAATATTTTTCAAAATAGTTCATCAAATAAAAATTAAGCTTCACATTTTACACTAGGAAAATTTTAAATATATCAAATTCATAATATTTACATTTACATACTTGCTTCAACTTCTAGTTGAGGTTGATTTTCCCCTTCAATATTTGAGAGTGCTTCTATCTTTCTTTTGTGATATTGTCTCGTCTCTTCTCTATGTTCCTCAAGGTCCCTTTTTCGATCATATTTTCTCGTACAATTCCTTCAATTTCCCATGATAATATAGTATGAAGTTCAAAAATTTTCCTTCAAAAATTTAGATAAAAACTCAATTAAAAAAAACATCACAAAACATTGAATTTTAAAAAAATTCATTTTAAAAATTTTGCAAAAAATACATACTTCAATCCAAAACACTTACTTTAAAAAATACGAGAAAAAAAGTATTATAAAAATGAAACGAAGCTCAAAATATTTCCTTCCAAGTCCTCCAAAAAAATTTCATTTAAAAAGTTAGACAAAAACTCATTTTAAAAAATCATTATAAAAGATTTACTTCAGCCCAAAACACTTACTCTAAAAAAATGTCATTTCAAAAAATGCCACCAAAAAATGTCCATTGAAATTTAATTCCAACTTCTTAAAAAATGCCACTTTAAAAAATACTTCAAAAAAGCCTCTAAAAAAATATCACTTAAAAAAATACTTCCAAAAAATGTCCTTTGAATACTAAGCCTAAAAAGAGTCCTTTAAAAATTAAGTCCAAATCCATACCTTCAAAAACAATGAAAATTAAGCCCAAATCCATACCTTCAAAAAAAATTAAGCCCAAAAAACATCTAAAAAATGTATCACATACATCCAGGAAATGTTCTTTGAATGTACCTCCAAGAAATGTCCTTAAACCCAAAACAATCATTTGCAAAAATTTCCTTTGAATGTATCTCCAAGAAAATTCCTTAAACCCAAAACAATTCTTTGCAAAATCAGACCAAGACCTTTGTAAAATCAGACAAAATGTGCAAAAATATGCGAAAATAATGAATGCTTTCACGGAAATTTATATTGCCGTGAAATGGTTTTTTGTAGGGGCTTCGTGGTATTTTCCGGCCAACGGAAAATTGGGTAAAATTTCAGCCAAAATTTTATAAAAATTTCGGCTGAAATTTTATGTCGTTAGACTTGACGGGCTGTCGGTGAAAAAACAATTCGGGCAAACTTTTTTTAAGAGTTCAGTCGAACTAACACATCAGCGATTACGCAAAGCCAAGCTATGAATACATATCTTCAATTTTGGACTAATTAAACTCCATGAAACATTTTGAATTAAGTGTCGGAACCAAGACAAGAATTTTCAGAATTCATTCTACTTTCAGGGAATATAATTTTTATGGAATTTCATAAATATTTACTAATTTTAATTAATTTTGTAATAAAACTAGTGCAAGCAATTTCTGAAGGTCAATATGATTTAGTGAAATCATAATTCTGTATTTTCCAAAATACATTGTAAAAAAAATTGAAACAAATATGGTGCATTACATTGGTCCGTCATCTCTAATGGGTAGTTTTTAGATTTTAAGTTTATAACTTATATGTTAATAAATTTATTGCATCACAAAACATATTCAAAATATGCAGTTTTTTCATATTGGACCAGTTCAAAAAATTCTAGTAATTATGATATGCATGCGTTGGCTTTGTAAATATGACGAAACCGAAGTAGACTCTATCTAGATTGTTGTAACACATTTTGTTTCTAAAAAAAAAAAAGTTTCAAAGAATAAAACATTGCATATTAACATGAATTCTTATGAATCCTTTGATTGTTAAAAACCCCACACTCAAAGAAACACTAAGTTGACGTATCAAATGTGTATAAAAAATTTCCAAAAAATAAGTAATAGAAATCTAATAAAATTTCTGACAATTTTTATTTTTATCACAAAATTAAATTCTAAACAGAAAAATTGTTTTGCCTTGCATAAAGTTGAAGAACAAAAAAAAAAATGAAAGTTTTTTCTCAAAAATGGGCAAAAAGTGTAACCCAACTTCACATTTTCACCCACTTGTGATCTTCTACGTCACTTTCGCATGGAATACTATAATCCAACCCCTTCTCCCTTTTAGTTTGGATTCAAGCTTTCAGTAACTAGCACTTCCCCTGAAGTTGATGCTACCTTATACCATTAGATTGTTGGTAAAATTCTATATCTAACCCATACCCACCCTGACCTTTCCTTTGTTGTTGGTCTTGTTTATCGGTTTATGCACCAGCCTCATGAAACTCACTGGAAAGAAGCTAAGAGAATGCTTCGATATATTTGAGGTACAATTCAATTCAGGATTCATTATAGTGGAGGAGCATATCCATTATTGATTGGTTTCATTGATTTTGATTAGGTTGGTGACCCTAACAATCGAAATTCTACTGCAGGTTATGTATTCACTCTTGGTTCATGACCTATTACATGGTCTTGTAAGAAACAAAGTGCCATCTCTCATTCTTCAACAGAATCATAGTATCGTGGTGCAGGTGAAGCCAACATGGAAGCCCTGTGGCTTCGTCAGATCTTGTCTGAATTTCGTCTTCATCAGCAGCATACAACTACACTTTGGTGTGAAAATCAGAGTGCCATTCAGCTATGCAAAGATCGAGAACATCAACACATGAAAAAAATTGAGCTACACATACACTTCATCAGAAAGCTCCTTCATGACCGTGTTCTTGAAGTGCAATATTATTCAACCAATGATCAAGTTGGTGATACCTTTACAAAGGCTCTCAAATAAGCGAAGTTTACCAAACTTCGATCTATGCTTGGATTTGATGAAAGTTATCATTAATGGGTGAAAGGCTCTAATGCATCCTTCCTTCTCCTATTGTGTCACCTTTGTAAATCCTTCAATCCTATTCCAAGTTGTTCTTAAGGGGAATTGTTAGGTTATTCTAACACATAGGAAATAGTCTCCTATTGTGTCACCTTTGTAAATCATTCAATCATATCCCAAGTTGTTCTTAAGTGGGGATGTTAGGATATTCCGATACATAGGAAATAGTTAAGTATAACTTGGTCTAGCATAGAGTTAGGTAAAGTGTGTTTCTTTACTATGTGCATTTGTAACTTATAATCTGATGGTCACGATATGTGGTGATCTGACGGTTCACTATCTCTTCAGTATTACTGACACTTGATCTGCGGCTTAACACCAATTGTTCCATGATATTTATTTAAAGATCATGGAGGGTCATTTGTATGGTAACTGTTTATGAGAGAAGACTATGTAAATTTTCTTTCTTTATATTAATAAATTTCCTTTAGTGACCATGTTGGCTCAGGTCATGGACTGTTTCCCTCTTTGATGGTTTTAACCACATCAAATACTAGTGTATTGATCTTTGATCTATTTGTGAGTGGTGACCTTTGGTGTTTGATCTAAGGAACTTACCCTATAAATTCCTACATGTTTAACATCACACTCTTCTTCATTTAATGCCTCCATCGTATTAAATTCCTTGTAATTTCCATTGGATTTGTCTCCCTCGTGACATGCTAGGATAGTGATGATACTTGCTTGACATCTGTTGTATACTTGGGAAGCACAATTATTGAAGAGAAAAATCATAATTATTGAAGGAAAAATAAATAAATTCCTTGTTATTTATTTCCAAAACAATTATTCATATTGATATTAATTCTAAACCATTATTGATATTATATTAATTCTACTTTGAAAATAAGTGTTTTTTTACTTTCATTTTATTTTTATTTATAAAGTTAGACAAATGAGCTGTAAAAAATATAAATCAAACTATTTTTCTCTTCTGAAAAAAATAAAAAATAAAGTTAACACAAAGAAAAACACTCAATTCCATTAAAAAAAACTGCATTATACATAAAAGTTATTTTTTCTTTTTCTTTGGGGACCTACAGCCATGACTTCTTAATAATATATCTATTTATCTACAGATTCAAATCGCATGTCATTCTATTGTTGATATTTGTATTAATTTTAATTTAAAATGAGGATTTCTACTTTCACTTATTTTCACAATAATGGTTGATATTATTTACAAAGTCAAATCGCATGTTATTCTATTGTTGAAATTTTTATTAATTTTAATTTAAAATGAGGATTTGTACTTTCACTATTTTCACAATAATGGTTATATTTATATTGATTTAAATGGAGGTTTTTATTTATATTTTTGGAGATTTTTTTTTCTTAATTCATAAAATTAAAAGTAAGGAGAATGTTCTATTTCTTTTAAATATTGATATCTATGAGATAATTTTTTTGTTTTTTTGTAATTTTGGTAGGACTACATTTTCATCATGTCAAATATATCACCCCAATCGAGATGAGGAATTGAACCAGTGAATTTACATCAAGGAGTCCAACGTTGTCCCCTCCCTCTACCGACACCTCCATCTCCCATACCTTTCATGCGGGTCGCTCAAGCCCTCTAAAGTTATATATTTTATTTATTTATTTTTTATGCTAAATACTAAATTTTAAATGATTAAATTAAATGTTTCTATTTATAATGTTAAAAGAAAAATCGACAGACTGGCATATGGCTAAATAATTAGCCATTGTGTGATTATTTGTGCAGGTGAGGAAGGAGAAATTATGTTAAACCCAATTATAGCTAATTCGGAATTCAATTTCAAGTATGATATTTTGAGAGAGACTACCTCTAACTTTGGACCAGAAAACAAGCTTGGAGAAGGAGGTTTTGGATCCTTCTTCAAAGTGAGCTCAGTGTTTCATTTAATTAATTGAAGTATTTAGATACATCGTCCATCCAAGGGAAATTATAAATAATATAAACATACCTTCAACATATATAATTGATGTGCAGGGGGTTCTCCCAGGTGGAAGAGAGGTTGCAATCAAATGCTTATATATGAGTTCAAGGCGAGGAGATGTTGAATTTCTGAATGAATCCAATCTCATCAGCAGTGTTCAACACATGAATCTAGTCAAATTGCTTGGTTTCTCTATTGATACCTCTGAAAGGATATTAGTTTATGAGTACCTCCCCAACAGTAGTCTCGACAAGTTTCTATTTAGTTTCTACTATTTCTTCTGTCTAATCGTGTTTTTTTTTTCTTCTTCTTTACTTTTTAGTTTTGTATATAATGTAGTTGGTTAATGTTTTTATGGATGTTATGGACTTATTATTAATTGCAGATATAGCTAGACGTAATTTAATTGATTGGAAGAGAGAGGTATCAAATCATGGTGGGAATTGCTTGTGGCCTAGACTATCTTCACCAGGAATTTGCAATTAGGATAGTCCATAGAGATATTAAAGCAAGAAATATTTTACTCAACAAGAATTACAGACCCAAGATAGCAGACTTTGGCTTAGCCAAACTCTTTGCAGAAGATATGAGCCATAAGCAATACAATTGCAAGAACTTTGTAAGAACTCTCTAAAATTTACTGTCGTCAGGTCATAATCATCATTAAATAGATTGAATTATAAATAAACCCATTACAAGTCATACTTATGATTATGCTTCATATAATTTAGATGGATGTACTAGAGATTAGATTTTTTTTTGTTGATATTGTGCAAAGGTTATATGCTCTTGAGTACGCTTTATGCAGACAGTTGATGGAGAAAGCAGATGTATTCGGATTTGGAGTGCTTCTACTTGAGATTATCAGTGGGAGAAAGTGTCAGATTTTGGCTCCAAATGTGGAGTTCCTCATCGAAGGAGTATGTATCATCTGTATCTCATCTTTCGAGTAGAAAATTTCCAAAGTATCCACATCATTTTGCTCATTAACACATGTTTTGTTGATATTGGCCAAGTAGACATGCATACTTTCTAAAGCAGATAGAGGTTTAGAAGTTATGGATGCCACATTGGAGGGAAGTTATTCAATGGAGGAAGCGATTAAAGTGATTAAAATTGGTATTTTATTCGCAGAAGCAGCTGCAGCATTGATGCCTTCAATCTCCCATGTGGTGTGGATGCTGACAAATGAGCGACAACATGATCTTCCTTCGCCCACAAGGCCTGATTTTATAGATCTCGATTCTTGGGGTGCACGTCGCAAACTTAAATGTGCTGCCAGACTTTGTTTGATTTATAGACGATACTGATGATCACATTATGGTAATAATTTCTCTCGCGAGTGTGAATGGGTTAGTATCGTCATGCTCTAGTTTCATCATCTTCAGTTTGTAGGGTAATCATATTCACCCTTTGACCCTATCATCTTCCATATGCATTATAATTAATTTTAGGTTGTGTTACAATATCATGGGTCAATACCATGGTTTATCAATGACACATGCCCAAAAACCATAACTCATTTGGCAATAAAATACACACACACACACACACACACACACACACACACACACACATATTTATTTAATTTTATAATATTTTATAATTAAATTTAAAAGAAAAAAGTTTATGTTTTTGAGATATATCTAAACCCTCTACCCTCACTACTACTAAAAATATTTTTTGAATATTTATGGATATTATATCAAAGGTTTAATAAAATTACAAAGGAGAATATTTTTATACATAGAGATCTAAAACTTATATAAAGGAAAATAGGAGAAAAGGAAGGAATGGCTTAACCTGCAAGTGGCTACAGTAGTAGAGGGAATGGACAGAATGATGTGACAATCAGTTAATCTGATAAAACATGAAAACCTTGCTCTTTGGAGTAATATAACTTGATGTTGTTTTACCCGTTATCGACGAGTGGGAGAAATTAATCAAAAATGAATAATTTTTAATGAGAATGAAATTGATTTCTCATAGACTGACACTTAGAAGAGAGGGAGTGGATGTTAGAAATTAGCAAGAGGAGGATTAACGAATTTATTGGGATGAATCGAATGGATTTCGGAGGGGGGCGAGAATGGTTTGTGGTTTTGGTGTGTGGGGGTGCAGAAGGTATAATGAAGGGGCACATGGCGTCGGTGTTTTTGGGGGTCCATGCTTTTCGCACCCTACTTGTTGACTAAACATTGGATAGGTTTGGGGGGTGCGTAACGGACTATGGGACATGGATTTTATTTCAACACTGATTGCGACCAACTAAATTTGCGTTCTTTCAACGAAAAGTGACAAAAGGTCTTGTTGAGTGTCTTTATTCAATAAACCTGCTTATTCAATGCTAATTAAATTGAGCTTTAATCAAATGTAATTAAACTAATGAACAAGGCAGAATTTAAATGTGCATGCCACTATTTTGGGATTTTGATATATATATATATATATAATATTTTTTTTTCTTTGTCCCTTTTTTCATATATATTTACAGACAGTTTTTGTTTTTATTTTTTATTTAAAAAAAACATCTAACTTATCAAAAACAATTATATTACAATATCAGCTCCAACTGGGGACTGCCTCCTCCTGTAGGATGAAAATAACATGTAGATCCATGTGTCTTCTCCTCGGGATGATGGAGTCTCTGTTGAAAAAAATCACACTTTTATGGAAAAATGAAACAATCCAGGGATATATAATGATGAATGATTGAAGCAGTTTTAATACTAGATATAATATTTCAAATATTTTCCATTGACTAGAAATGAATAATATTTTCCCTCCAAATTCTGAAAGACAAATGTATTGTTTCCTTTAACCTCTGTAATGCTAAAAGGCCCTAACCAAAGATTATATCAAATTTTCCATGTTTTCCTTTATCCTCTCTTCTAGTATCCCACTTTCGTACTAAATGGCCTTATTTGAATTCTTTTTCTCTAGATTTTTTGTCAAATAAAATTTTCATTTTGTTATGATATTTGTGAAGCTTATATTGAACTTCATCTCTTTTCTCATTCAACTCTATAATCTAATTTATTCTTCTATAAAAATCATTAGGTTTTTAATTTTATTCTTGTAATAATTTCATAACATGAAAAGCTAGTTGTGTAGGAAAAATGGCTTCAGTGCCATAAACAAGCTAAAAAGGTGATTTACCTGTTGATCTCTATGGTGAAATTTTGTTTTCCAAAATTTCATACTTAAGATGACTATCCTAATTTCTGTTATGATCTCTAAGTACCTTTTTGATGACTTTGACTAGAATTTTATTTGAAGACTCTACCAATCCATTTCCTTAATGGTGATAGTGGTTAGAATGATGTAATAAATCTGGTATTTCTAAAAAAAAATCAACCATCTTAACACAACCAAATGCACGTGCATTGTATGTAACTATCCATTATGGATAACCAAATCTAGACAATATATTTTCTTCAATGAATTTAATAAAAATAGTATCAAGAGCATTCTTAACTGGGATAAATTCTACCCATTTGGTAAAATAATATGTGGCAATTAGAATCCATTTATGTCGATTGATGGATGTTGGATGAATTCCTCAATTTAAAGATAGTCCGCATTATAAAAAAATGTTCTTGAACTAGGACTGGAATAAGAGGGTGTGCTTCCAATCTTTGCTTTCCAGCAAAAATATGACAAGGTATACAACTTCTGAACTTTGCTCCTACTTGTGCAAACAATTTGGGCCAGTAAAATCCTACTCTTAAAATATTGTATGTTGTTTCTCTCCAAACATAATGACATCCACATATACCTACATGAAATTGATCTATAACTCCTTCTAACTCACTTTCTGTTAAATATAACAAGAGGATGTTTAATGGATCCTTCCAATACAAATTTTCATTGATCATACAATATTTTACAGCCTTTAACTTGAGTGTTTTGCACTGATTTTTTGTGAATCTAGGTGGATATTCATAATTACGAAGAAAATGTACAATATCAATGTACCATTCAGATAACATAAATTTATCATCAATATGAAGTGGAAGAGGAGTTGGTTCAGTTGAAGATGAAGGTTCTTGTGGATTATTCTCTACTTAATTTTGAGAAGGTTCTTATGGATTCTTCTATGTTGAATTTTGAAAAGGTTCTTGTGGATTCTTCTCTGCTAAAGTTTGAGAAGGTTCTTGTGGATTCTTCTCTGGTGAAATTTTCATCACAAAATTTATGTCTAATATTTTACAATTGGATTCAGCTAGAAGTTTGGATAAACCCTGGCCTTTTATCAACTTTGTAGATTTGATAATAAGATTGAATTCCAATATCCTAGTGATCCATATTCCTCTTCTACTATTTGTATCAGGTTCTGATAACACATTTTTAACAACATTGTTTGGAACATACGCAATAATGGAAGAATGGAGGACATAGACTCTAAAGGATTTCAAGTCTTGGACACGTGCATAGGCTTTTTTTTCCATAATGTCATATTTCAACTCAGCATCTCTTGTTACTTTTCTAAAGAAGGTAATAGGTTGGTTATCTCCATTTTCATTTTTTTGCAAAAGGATAACAGCTAAAGTATTTTTAGAGGCAAAAGAGAAAATGCTGAAAGGTTTTGAATAGTATGGATTGGCTAATACCGGGGCTTCAGAAATGGCTTTCTTAATCTGGGTAAAAGAAAATCTTTCTTGAACTATCCATTTGAATTCATGGTATTTTCTTAGCATGTCAGTAATGTCCTTAACTATTTCAACATAGTTGGGTATAAACCTTCTTAAAAAGTTGATCTTTCCAACGAAAGCTTGAACTTCCTTTTTATTCCTTGGTAGAGTGAGCACTTGAATGACTGACACTATTTCTGGATCAATGACTACTCCTTATTTTGAAATAACATGGCCAATCAATTTCCCTTCCTTTATTGAAAATAATGATTTCGTTGAGTTTAGTGATATCCCTAATTTCCTACATCTGTCAAAAACCTTCCTTAAGTGCTTTAAATGTTTTTTATCAGAACTAGAAAAAATAGTTATATCATCCAAATAAATGACAAAAAAATTATTATTCTTACCAACAAATTCTAGATCCAGGGCTCTCTGAAAAGTAGCTCCAACATTGGTTGGACCGAAATGCATCCTTGCATACATGAATCTATGCCAAGGAGTTGTAAATGTTGTCTTTTCTCTATATTATGGACTTACCATAATCTGATTGTTTCCAGAAAAACCATCTACCATAGAAATTTAGTTAGAACCTGAAACTTGTTGAAGTAATTGATCCATTTTCGGTAATGAATAATTATCCTTCAAACATGTATTATTTAGATTCGTGAAGTCTACACACAATCTCATTTCACCATTTTTCTTCCTAACCAGGACCAAATTTTCTATCCAATCAGAATATCTTAAAGAAACTATGATTTTAGCATCCAATAATTTTTTAAGTTCTTTTTCAATTGTTGGAAGCAAGACTGAATTTATTTTCCTTCATTTTTTTTAAAAAGGCTTGGCTTCTGGTTTAAGAGGAATTTTGTGCTTAATGAGTGTTGTATCATAAGTTTTTAGCTCATCATGGGACCAAGAAAAAACGTCTCTGTAATTCTTAAGGAGACTTAGATATTTATCTTTTGTTTCCTTTGGTAATGATGCATAGATTTTAATGTTTCTATTCTCTCCATGAGCTCCAATATTACACTCTTCAATATCTTCTTCATGTGAATTTGTTAGTGAATTTTTAGGAACATCATTATGATTAAAAAGTTTTTCAAGAGGGACTAGGCCCTTTGGAATTAAATTTTTTGGTAAATGAATGATGTTATGATCAACTATCTTTGGGTTTAATGGTGAAGTTTCATTTTCGTTATTTACAATTTGATCAATAAGTTGTTCTCCCTCAACTTGTAAAGCTGAAAATTCATCAATTACTTGTGAGAATATTTTTGTTTGTTCATAATCTTCAATGAATTGATGATATTTAAGATTACTAGGAATTTAAGGTCTGTATTTTACTTGAATTTGATATTCTAACTGAAAATCTTCAAGAATCATAAAAGAGCTAGCAGAATTAGCCAAAGAGTTTGCATGAATATTTTCATTTCTTGGAATAGTTGTAATGTTAAAGGCTTGAAATAAATTATCCACTGAATCCCATACCTCATTTCTATAAGATATAAGTCTAGGATTTTTTGTTTGACATATATTTCTTACTTGTTTAAAAATGAGTTATGAGTCACTGAAGACACTTATTTTTTGTAAATTTGTACTTTTAGCTAATTCCAATCCCAAAATCAAAGCTTCATATTCAACTACACTATTTTTAACATCAAACTCTAACTTATAAGATCAGGTAATGTTTTATTTGTCTTGTGAAATGAGAGCAACACCAGCTCCAACTCCATCATTTGAAAATTCTCCATCGAAATATAGTTTCCAAAGGTAAGCTTTTAAAACTCTTGGTTTTTCCACAATAGGTTCAATGAGAAGTTGAGGATTTTGAAAATCATTAGATGATAATGTAAAACATCCAAAATCCTAATTAGCAACATAGATTGGATGGTTTCTAGCTTGATCAGCCCTACAAACATTGTGTATGAATCTTACCTCTCTGTATAATCTAAGATTTTCACCCCCATACATAGGAATAGTAGCAAAAGACATGTCCATTTGTAGATTTCCCCCTAATTTGGAACAACATGATCTAGATAGCAACATTCCAAATTTAGGAGTAATATATGTGACTACAATGTCTAGCACTTCACTCTTAATTGGGATTTCTACTAGAGTGACAACTAAGTCTTTTATTAGTCCAAGGTAGGGAAATTTATTTGAATCAAAAGTATATAGGTCATGATAAGGTTGGTAATTTGTAGTTGTAATTATTCCATGATCACTTTGGGCGTAAAATTGTGAGATGCCCCAGAGTCTGACATGCAATTATATAGAATGAAATAATGAACTTTGAGGGTAACATAAAAGGGAGGGAAATTTTCATCAATCATGTCAAACCTAGGACCAAAAACCACTGAAGGTTTTTCATCCTGCAAACTGATCATGTCCCCCTCAACATCTATATTAGAAGATTGGATCCATTTTGATACTTGATTTTTATATCCCAGGTTTTTGGATAGTTCAAACTGTGGAACAAGAATTTTTACTCTTTCCGGCTCTTACCTAAATTGAAAACTATTGGAACAATTATATTAGGTATATTTGGTTTAATTAATGGCTGGATAACAATTTTTTGGGTTTAAATAGTTTTTACTGGAGGCTCATTAATTGTGAAATTCTTAACTAGCCTACCACAACCTTGTCTAGGCCTTAGGTCATATATTCTGCTCAATTCTACAATAAGGTATTATGAGAATTCTTGATATTTAGAGACTTGGGAAGCCTCTCGATCTTGGTTCAAAGATTGATCAGAAGAAATTGGAACCAGGGCATTTTGTAAAGATATTTCACCTAAAAAATTAATGTCATGGGTAGCTGATGGGCCAACTTCTACAGGTTCTTGATCATAAATTAATAATGGAGGCTAGATCATTTTTTCAGTCTTTGGTATTTTTAGGATCTGAGGTTGAAAAGGTCTTTTGAAATGAGCTTGGGATCTATTTGTTGTTGGTTGAGCTACTCTAGGATGTGCTTGTATTTTTGAAATGTTTTGGAAATATTTCTTAACAAAGAAGTAATTTCATCTATTTTATGATCCTCTCCTTTACTCTTTGTGAATGAATTACTTTCTTCTCTAGATTTCATTTTCTCTTTGATTCTTAGCCTTAGCTTTGAGTTTATTTGATGTAGAAATGTTTGCTTCTAGCTCAATAGCATTTTTTTGCATGTCTGCCAAAGTAGAAAACCTGCGTTCACAAAGCATGACAACACAACCATCATCAAAACATTTTGAAAATCTATTATTTGCTATAGCTACTAGTGGTATACAGTCCCGTGGAATTTTATTTTAACTTTTATGAAATCTTTTGATGAACTCAGAGACATGCTCTCTAAGATTTCTTTTTAAATCATCAAATTGTGACAGGTAATAGACTAGATCTTTTTTTACTCCCCATTGATTATTTAAGATATTTTTTAATTCATTCCATGTTCTAATCGAATTGGCTTGTAATTTTATGAACTATATTCTTACATTTCCTTCAAGTGATTGAACAGAAAGCCTTGTATATACATCCTCATGCTCAATGTTCATGTTCTCAGAAAAAATCTAAGAAGGCAGATAAATGATCTTCAGAATATCGGCATATATCTCCATTAAACCTAGGAAGGTGTTTAAGATATCCATCTGGAAAATCATTTAGTTGATTAGGAAGAATCAATGTAGCATAACGTGCCTAAATGATAGGTCGAAAAACAACCATTCTATTTGGGGAATGTGGTGAAGATGATGAAGAACTTGTAGTAGAATAAGATGATAAGGTGTAGATGGTTTCCCTTTAATGAGATGGGTAGAACTGGTAGAGTCTTTAGGAAAACATCATTGGATCACTAAATTCTGCAGTTCTGGACCAAATTTTCCTTCACCCTCAAATAAAGGATTAGTGTACAGAAAAATACTCTCTTATGGTTTTTCTAAAGTTGTTGGAAAAGTGTGAATTCCAGAAGAGATAAAATCACTTGGTTTTAATTCAAATAATTCTACCCCTAATTTAGTTTCTAACTTATGAGATTATAAAATAGTTGCAGGGATTTGATAAGACTCTAATTGATGAATAAGAAGAGTTGACTATAAATCAACTCCTTTAGACAAAAGTTGTAACACTTTTGGTGGAAGATCTGATAGTCCAAAAGGGATTGATGCAAGACTAATATGGTCAAACTTTGAAAAAATTTCAAGTTGAATGAAATGAGGCAAAATTTGAACATGAAGCTTCTAACCTTCTCCTTAATGAGGAAATTATCACCAGTCTCTCTAGATCTTACAATGGAGAATACATAAGAGGGTTTTGAGTGAGATCTGGTATGCTTTGTTGAAGCCAGATTTATTAAGTGGAGTTTCCAGGTGAAAGATTTTAACCTCCTGGCCTTTTATTCACCATAAAATGAGAGTTTAATCATTGTCCGAGGGAAAAATAATTCAAAATTTTTCGTTCCCAGAAAATGGCACCAATTTGATGTTGTACCTCTGAGATAATTCTTGGTTAGGTAATTATGCCAGAGCTTCTAAAATATTTTTATGTTTTTAATTTTTGGATGACCAATGTTTTAAGCTTATTTGAGCATGTGATGAATCTTAATTGATCTTAATATTAAGAAAAGGTTGATTCTTTACCTCTTGACAGTCATTTATATTTTAAAATGGTTGTAAGGAAGAAATTTAAGAGGCCATGACTCTCTAAATATTCAAAAATAATATTTATTTAATCATAAGGAAAAGATGCAAGAAAATGTTCACATCCCAACAAAATGCATCTAATATCATAAAGAAGTGATAATTTATTAATGTAGAATAGCCATATGATAGAAAATCCAATAAAATAATCTCCATAATATGTTATAACTTCACAGGGGATTTCAAAATAATTTGACATTCAACTATACCTTACCCATATTTCTTCATAAAAATTAAACACATGTAGAAAAAAACAAAATGAAATGGATAACTAAGAAGAACTCACAAGACGACAAGTTGTTTTGAATCAAATCCATAATCCTTTCATTAATATAAAGCAACTTCATATTGATACAATTCTTCTTTTAAAATCTCATCCCAAGGGTTCAACCCTTTACAATTTGACTTTGAAAGTATTTATATAATTTTCTTAAAAATATCTAGATTCAAATATCTAGTTTTGTTTTGAAAATATCTAGAACTATTTTTACAAAAATAATGCAAAACTATAGTGAAATAAAATTGTTTAAGGTTGCTGACACTATTTTCTGGGATTATGGTGTTGATTTGGTCCGATTGTGCTGCTTCTTGTTGCTGATACTTTCTAAGTCATTCAATCTAGTAATTTACACAATTCTTCCCATATTTTATCGTCTAGAACTATGTATTTGACTAATTTTCTGAATGTCTGATGTACCTTAGTGTATTTTTGGAAGGTAGACGTAACAAAAAATAAATTCTTATCTCATTCTTAATAAGTAAATCATAACTAAGGCCTTCCCTAAAATATTTTCCCATGATTGTGCCTTTTATCTTTCCAAGTCTAGATTATCTTTAACAATCGAATAAAGCTACTACTGATATTCTTCTAAGTTAACTAATTTATCTCGTATTCGCTATCAATCGAATAATTTAGCTCAGCATATGTAGTTTGTTTCAGACTTAGGTACATTACTTTGGAGATGTTGTCTCCAAGGAGGTCATAACGGTGGATCCAGAGAAGGTAAGAGCATCATGGAGTGGGAAAATCCTAGAAATGTAGATGAGGTGAGATCTTTCATGGTATTGATAGGCTATTATAGGAGGTTCATCAGGAACTCCTCATAGATTGCTTATCTGATTACATCCTTACAAAGGAAAGGTAAGAAGTTTGAGTGGAAAGAGGAGTGTGAGGCTAGTTTCGAACAACTTAAGTAGTTGTTGACACATGCTCTAGTGTTAAATATCACATATCCAGAAAAAGAGTTTATAGTGTGTACAAATGCTTGCAAGAGATGGGTTGGTAGATTCCTTTTGTAGGATGGACATGTTGTATGCTATGAGTCATGAAAACTGAATGAACATGAACAAAAATATCCAATGCATAATCTTGAGCTAGCAGCGATCATACATGCATTGAATATGTGGGGACATTATCTTCTTGGTAGGAGGTTTGTACTGATGAGTGATCACAATGGGTTGAGGTACTTTTTTGACCAACCAAATTTGAATGCTAGGAAAGCTAGATGGTTGGTGTTGAGCCCTAGAATTTCCTTCTCTTTTACAAACCATCACTTCATTTCATCACTTTTTCATCACTTCATAAGCCTAAAATCAATGAAGAATGATTAGGATTGCTTAAAGGTTACATACAAATGATTAACATGCTGTATTTTCGTGGTTTTTGTTGTTTTAATAATTTTGAGCAGTATAGCTACAGAATACAGGCATTCTGTAGTTGGTCAGGCGTTCCATAGCTATTTTTGTGTATGAGTATGATGCAAGTGTTAATTGAAGAAAAGGCTTGCATGGGTAGTTCCAGAATCTTTCTTACATGATTTCTTCCTATCCACGAGGATTGAATCGACAGTTGGAGGATCCTAATCCAATAGTCAAAGTGAAAGTCAAAGAGACCGTTTTCTACAGAAATTAGGACTCTTGATTTTCTACACAGCAAATCATGAGTCCTAAGAGTCCCAATTCAATTATAATTTGAATATTACATCTGTAGCTATTTCTATTCGAAGTTAGTTATGTAATTTTCATATAAATTAAGTTTTGTAGAACCGAGAAAGGAGACTATTAATAGCATAATTCATAATTATAGTGATACTCTGTTTTATCAAACTATGTTTTTAATAAATGGAGATTAGTCTTTGATGCTGTTTTGATTACATCTTCAAGGAGCTAAGGAATTGCACCGAATTGGTAGCAGAGGGCCCCTGCTATCTAAGGAGGTTTTTTATGTTATCTAGCTAAGTTCATTTCAGTTTCTATTTAACATTTCTCTATGCTTTTTGCTTAGATTATTGCTTTCATAATTTGAAATTATTGTATCCAACTGAGTAAAATATGTTGATGAATAAATAAAGTGACTTATATGTGTAGTGATTGTTTAGGTTTTATTTCTGTCATTTCTTTCATAATTTGCAGTTGTTGGATCTAACTGAGTAAAATCTATTGGATAATAGATAAGTGACTTATAAGAACAACGATTGCCTAGGTTTCATTTCTTGTCTTTCATAGTTAATAGTTACTGTGCTCGACCATTAAATACCATTTAAATCTTAAATTAAAATGGTTAGTGACTTATAGATACAGTAATTGTCCAACATTTTATTTCCTGTCATTTGCTTATTGAAATTAAGGGAATAATGAATTTGTCTGAGAGCCATGCCAAGAAGTGACAACTTTAGAATTGGGTGTGATAAGTTGGTTATTCACTTAATTATTTTTTAGATAGAATATCCTCATTCCATTGCAATTAATCTCTTTAAAATACATTCTGATTGAACTTAAACTTGAATAGTGTGTAAGAATGGCTAAATGATTAGATTTCAATGCAATGTTTTGAGTTATTAAATTCTTTCCTTGTTTTCATTTCTTGAAATCTCAATTGAGTTGTAAGATCCATGGATTAGGTTTAGCTGTTAAAACACTTATTTTATTTCTTCTTTATTAGAAATTAGACTTCTTTATTTGTCCAATAAAACTCTGTTTTCTTTCATAGAGAATCAACTAGTTTTTAAAACATTTCCTTTTCTTCCTTTTAATTAGATTTAATCTCATCTTTCTAGTTTAGAGTAGAACACTAAGGATCAAAACATAAAACCCGAAAACAACGAAGTAAGAAAAGGGACACTTAGGCACATATAGTGAACCACACTTCATCAAAGTTACAAATCCTGGTTGATAATTAATGTTAACAATTTAGGACACTAAATTGACTAAAAATTTTGGTGCCGTTGCTGGGGAAGTGTAACTAGGTAGCCTTATTTCTTACGTCCCAAAAACAATGATATGCGTATAGAAAGAGACTCCAGGGGTAGATTTATAAGAGGCGGAAGCTTAATCCCCACAACACCACTCACTCCACCAAGACCATGAAGTAGCACACCTCCATATCAAACCCATATTCCATACTATATTGGTCATAGGCTTCCAGAAGTTTTAAGATCATATTTCCAATCAGGAAGATCTCCCACTTCATCCACTCAAGAAATTCTAGAGGAAGAAGATCCTAAGACTCCAACAGGAGGAATAACCTTTTTCACTTCCATAGGAGAATACATTCCAGCAGAAGAATTAGAAATCCCTAGTGAAGGGGAAGAGGAGGAATATTTCTTCAATATGCCTTTTATAGAAGAACCAAAAGAAAAATTACCTCTCTAGACTGAACCTTATATCAATTCGGAAGAATCTATCATAACAGGAAGAGGAGAAGAAGGAGGAGAAGGGGAAGGAGAAATATTTAATGGAGAAAACTTGCTATTTGGAGGAGGTAGAGGTAGAGGAGGAGACAGAGGAAGAGGTAGAGAAAATAGAGAAGGAGTTAGAGGTAGAGAAAATGCATAAGGAGGTAGAGGTAGAATGGGAATTGAAAGTTCCTTTGGATTCCTTATAATAGATGAAGAGACAAATGCTACCATGAAAAATATCTCACCCTCTGTTCTTCCAAACTTTCATGGATTGAAAAGTGAAGACCGTGAGAGATTTTCATTTGAATTTGAAGTTGTATGTAGAACTTATGACTATCTACAAAATTCTCAAAAACTCAAACTATTCCCTTCAACATTAAAAGGAGTAGCACTAAAGTGGTTTATGAGTCTAATCACTAGGTCATTTGGAACATGGAATGATATGAGGAAAGCATTTCTAGAAATATATCTGGATTACTGTATACCTATCAACCATAAAGAAGAAGTGTTCAAAATGATGCAAAAGGAGGATGAAAATTTGGAAGATTTACTTGAAAGATTTAACTATAATATCAAAAGGGAAAAAATGGAAAATTTAGATCAAGATACTTTGAAAGCTCTTTTGTTAAAAAAAAATAGAGATGAATGGACAAATATCCTTAACATGATGGGGAAGGGAGACATATCTCAACTTCCATTACCTGATATAGGAGAAATATGTACTAATCTCTCAAGAGGAAAATCTAAAATTTTGAAAGGACCAAGAGACCCTGCTCTTGCAAGGGTAAACAAATCTGCAACCGGAACAGTAAATAGGGCAGAAATAGGGAATATTCTTGATGAATTCAAAATTGATATTCTAGGGAGTCTTAGTGAGAAAATAGACACCCTTAAGCTATAAAAAAAGAAGAAAGCGGAAACTGATGCCTTAACAATCTTCTGTCCCAAATGTAGAAAGAAGCATGCTTTAAGAGAATTTCCTCTTGATACAAAAGTAATAGAGACTTGTGTAATTTGTTCAGAAAACCATGAGACCAAGAATTTCCCTTCAATTCCTAGCCTTAAAGTTGTCTTTCAAGAAGAAACAACCACAAATCCCACAAAATCTCTTAATTTTGTCTCTAGAAGACTTTGGTAGGGATCTCAAACACAAGGGTTTAATAACCAAATGTATAATCGACCCCCACCAAATTGGAATTCTTGGCAGCAATCTTGGCCTCAATCTCAATATTGGGCTCAAGGGGCACAAAATACTTATGGTAGGTTCTCTCAGTATTATCAGTATCCACCATCTTATCCACCATATCCATCATATCCAAATTTTCCTCCTCAAAAAAATCCTCAGTAGAATCCACAACCTCGAACCCAAAATCAAAATCCACCACTTTCACTACCATTTCCCCATAAATCAAACCAGTTACCTTCTCAGCCAATACCAAACCCCAACAATAAAAACCCTCAGACTATCTATATGATATAAAGTCAACAATTTCCAACTGATTTGATTACTCCTCTAGACCTTAATGATGTCCAACTTAGGTTTGGAAGGATACTTGAAAAAAAGAAACCTTCTATAATCATACAAGAACAAAAAAATTCTAAGGAAGATTCTCTACAAGTTAATAAAAGTTTTGAAGAAAGCACATCTCTTCAGAACCAAAATATTGAAAAAGAAAAACAGAAAGAACCAATTACTTCAACTCCTATTTTAGAGCAACCATCAATATCCACTTCTATGCCTCATTTTCCTGAGAGATTACAAATTGATAAAGGTGTAGAGAAACAAATTATGTTGCCTAACTATGTTTTCCTTGACGAATTGAGAAATGTTTTTATTAAAATTCCATTATTACAAGCCATCAAGGAAATCCCAATCTTAGTTAAAACAATAAAGGAGTTGAGAATGAAAAAGACAGGAAGAAAAATAAAAGAGATAAAGGAAATACAACTGGTAGGAAAAATAGCAGACATAATGATGGGAAATATTGCCATTCCAAAATATCTAGATCCCGGGAGCCCCGTTGTCAAAACAGATATTAATGGAGCTAAAATTCCAAACACATTAATTGATCTAGGGGCAGCAATAAACATCATGAGTAAGCAAATCATGGAACAACTAAAGCTTCCTAATATTCTTTATACACCCACTTTACTACTGTTAGCAGATAGGTCTGTAATCAAACCAGATGGGGTACTAGAAGATATTTCAGTGTCCTTATATTCTTGGGAGTATCCTGTGGATTTTATGATCCTAACTCCTAAAAATGATCTAGGAGGATATCCTATTAGACTAGGAAGACCTTGGTTAGCTACAGTTGATGCTTTCAACAACTGTAGATTTGGTGATATGTACATCTCTAATGGTATTTCAACCAAGAAATTCACTTTTTATCCTCCAGCAAGAACAATAACAAAAATAGATGACAATCAATGGAATGATGATGAAGAAGATATACAACCTCTCTTCACTATTTCAAATATTAGTGAAGATAGTCAGATTCTAAATGTCCTAGAAAATTATGAATCTTCTTTAGAATATAGACATGAACAATTTTAAGAAAAATCTAATATTGAATTTTTGTTATCAAGGAAAATGTCTCTTTACTCTATGGAAGAATTTGGCAGCTCTGCAATTGAAATATTTCTAGGAAAAACCTTGAACATAAATAAATACCTAGAAAAATTACAACAAAAAGAGCTAGTCAAAATATTACAGAGACATTCCTCTACACATGCATGCGAATACACTGATATAAAAGGGATAAATCCTAAGACTTGCACTCATCATATCTACATAGAGGAAAATTGTAAACCAATCAGACAACCTCAGAGAAGGATGAATCCAAACCTTAGGGAGATTGTTAAAGAAGAGTTGCAGAAATTACTAAATGTCAACTTTATCTATCCCATTTGGTGATTGTACCCAAGAAAAATGGTAAATGGAGGGTATGAATTGATTACCGAGAATTAAATAAAGCTACTCTTCAAGATCATTTTCCTTTACCTTTTATAGATCAGGTGTTAGATACATTAGCATGCAAAAAGTACTTTTCATTTCTGGATGGTTTTAGTGGTTATAATCAAATTCAAGTTGCACTTGAAGATGAAGATAAAACCACATTTACCTGTCCTTAGGGAACTTATGCCTATCGTGTACTACCTTTTGGACTATGCAATGCACCTGAACCATTCCAAAGAACATTACTAGGAATATTTTCAGATCTGATACATGATTGTGTAGAAGTATACATGGATGAGTTTACAGTCTATGGTAATACATTTGAAGAAACCTTAGAAAACTTGGAAAAAGTTTTAAAAATATGTAAAGAAGCAAACCTTTCATTAAGTCATGAGAAATGTTTCATGATGTTTATTGAAGGGATTGTTCTAGGACATCATATCTTAGGAGATGGAATCAGACTAGATGAGTCAAAAGTTGAAGTCATCTCTAGGTTATTAGTTCCAAGTTGCCAGAAAGATGTTAGAAGTTTTCTAGGATTTATAAGATACTATAGAAGGTTTATAGAAAACTTCACCAAAATAGCATATCCACTTTTCAAACTACTCACCAAAGATTGTGAATTCAAATGGAATTTTGACTGCCAGTTAGCATTTGAAACCCTAAAAATAAAAATCTCCGAAGCACTAATTTTAAGAGGGCCTAACTGGAAATTACCTTTTCATATATCAACAGATGCCTCAGACATAGCTCTAGGAGTAGTGTTAGGAAAAAAAGACCTGATCCCTTATTCCATCTACTATACAAGTAAAAATTTGACTCCTCCAGAGTTGAATTATACTGTAACTGAAAAATAATTCTTAGTTGTTCTTCATGCTACTAATAAATTCAGACATTATATAACAACCTATGAAACCTTTGTTCACATATATCACTCTGCAATTAGGTATTTAATGAATAAATCAGTCACTAATGGCAAAGTCATAAGATGGTTATTGCTTTTACAAGAATTTAATATTACTATTCTAGATAGGCCTGGAAAACAAAATACAGTTGCTGATTTCCTATCTATAATAAAAAATATTAAATACAATACTCCAGTTGAAGACAATTTCCCTGATGAATATCTCTTTGCAATAACTACTCAAACTCCTTGGTTTGCAGACATTGTCAATTATTTAGTTTCAAGAAAATTTCCTTCAAATTTGAATGCTAGAGAGAAAAGAAGAAACATTCAAGAAAGTGCAAGATTTTCATGGATTACTAATGAATTGTATAGAACAGGTCCAGACCTTATTATAAGAATATGTGTTCGAGAAGATAAGATGCCTAAAATTCTTAAGGCATATCATGATGAACCCTGTGGTGGAAATTTTTCTGATAAGATGACAGCCTATAAAATCCTTCATCTGGGATATTATTGGCCATCCATCTTCAAAGATGCTAGAGAATATGTCATAAGGTGTGACAGTTGTCAAAGGGTAGGGAAACCTTCTCCTTCAAATGAAATTCCATTACAACCTCAGGTACATATTGAACCTTTTGAAAAATTGGCTTTGGATTTTGTAGGACCTATTAATCCTCCATAAAAAAAATGAAGTATATCCTAGTATGCATTGATTATGTCACTAAATGGGTAGAGGCTAAGGCATTCTCTTTTGCTAATGAATCATCTGTAGTCAATTTTCATTTTCAGGATATTTTTACTCATTTTGGTGTTCCAAGAGAAATTGTCACAGATCAAGGAGCTCAATTCACATCAAATTTGGTAGAGAAAATGGTAGATAATTATAAAATCAAGCACAAGAAGTCTACTCCCTACCACCCACAAGAAAATAGCCAAGTTGAATCTACCAATAAGGTGATTGAAGGGATTCTTACACAGACTGTTCATCTACATAGAAGAGATTGGGAAGAGAGGCTTCTTGAAGCCTTATGGGCCTACAGAACTACATGGAGAAACACAACAGGACATACTCCTTATGAACTTGTTTATGGAAAACAGGTCCTTTTCCTCATAGAGTTTTAGATCAAAACTTTCAAGATGGCAATCCAACTGGGACTCGATTTGACAAAAGCACAGAAGCACAGAATGGAGCAAATTATTGAACTAGATGAGATCAGACAAGATGCAGTCCAAAGAACAAGCATAGTCCAGCAACAAAGGACTAAATGGCATGACAATTATATCAAAGAGAATAAATTTCAAGAAGGTGACTAGGCACTCTTGTTTGACTCAAAATTCAAGGATTTTCAAGGTAAATTTCAAACTCATTGGCTTGGGCCATATGAGATTGAGAAAATATTTGAAAATGAAGCAGTACAGATTAAAAAAATGGATGAAGAAAAGGTATCATTTCTTGTAAATGGACATAGACTAAAATTTTATCATAAACCACTTTCAAGAGAAGAATTAGTCAGAAAATTTCAGGATAACATTGATATGAAGTTAGTGAAGAAGAATTCTTCTTCTTCACTAACTTAGCTTGTATTTTTCAATTATAGAGATATATAATAATAATAATAATAATAATAATAATAATAAATTATAAATATGAAAACAAATCAGTGATTGGCATATTTATGCAGAAAGTGCAGGGTGACAACCAGAATTTTCTGACATCCTATACTTTCAATTTTTCTTTTTACGTAACTGAGTATTCATAAATGCAAAACAAAAAATTGAAAATCCATTTTTTACTCCATATTTCACCTCACTCAACTTTAATTTTCATAACATTTTTCCACTCCACACTCATATTCCATTCCACTCCACATTCATATTCCATATCCATATTTCATATTCTTTTGATAGGTAAATTCTGCAGTTGTCCATTCTGTAGCTGATTCTTTTCTGCAGCTAATCTGACTCTGTAGCCTACTTCAAAAAATGAAATATGAATGTAAAAAGGGACTATGGAACTCTATTCTAAAGATCAACATGGCACAAAATGAAGTACAAAACACAACAAACAATGAGGTCAAAGATTCTGAGGTAAATTGTGCAAAGTTATTTTGATAGAAAATATAAAACATGAAAAATATACAATATGTATAATCATATGTTTCCTAAGTAATCTATCATTCGAATTGAACTACCTTTGTCATAAAATACCTCGACCATATCCCTTGCCCTACACTCCACAATATTCCATCATTAAACCATTAATTAAGTGAATAACGGTCATAATCTTAGACGTGACCTATTAGGCCATGTCTATCTAAGATCATATCATTCATTTATGATTCATAAAATCATCATAAATCCTTCCGTAGATCCGTAGCCATTTCATTCTATATCAAAACCTACAAACTTGACTATGTTATAGCATCATTTTTCACCCTCACGTGAATAATAATTGTCTCTTTGGCCCTAGGTACCCTTTCCTTCTAGACTTTAACAAATTCATAAAAAATAGTGTTAAAATTCCCATACGTGGTTATGCCTAAAATTTTCCGTGTATATACACGAGTTCGTTCATAATTTTCTACGTATGCCATTTAAATAATTAAAAAATCTATAAATTCCTTATTTTCATGGCAGGGTGATGGTTATTCCCATAATTCAACCACCCCATCCTGTGGCCCAACTGTTTCCAACTGCTGAAACTACTTTGAGGGAGTATAAAAGTCCCTCATGTGTATGGCCTAAGGGGGAGAGAAAATTATAGATATTATACTTTGTTGGATCCCTATTTCAAGTCTGATGTTCCCGTGCCTCCTGCACTTCCCAAGTATATTCAGGAAACCCTTATTTCCTTGAAGGTGATCATCATCTTATATGACATCTCGTGTGCACACATCTTGGAAGAATCCTAGTGAGGTGAGGGCTTGATGGATCCAGAGGGTGGTCTACTCGAAGGCCGTGGAAGGATTCAGGTGATCTCTCCACTTTCTATTCTTGCACTTACCATTTATAATAATAAGTACTATCTTGTTTATGAATATTCATGTGTTTATATATGTGTAAATATTGTTAGTTAAAACATTTAGTATTTCTTATATGATATTATACATGGATTATAATAACATATAGGAACAATATATGCGGTACAACTAGCGTTTTTCGTGTTCTTTCTTTCTTGATTTCTAGGTTATGAAGCATGAGGAGTTTCTGGGGGTTTGAACCTTGCGAGATCTACACCAAACATGGGGCTTTAGGGTAAGTTCCACAATTGATTAAATCTATTTTTCAACATAAAAGATAGGTTAAGTGAGTCCTTCTTGAATGGTATGCCCCTGATCTATGAAGCTTGCCGACCCAAAAACCTTTAGGGACTTATTTCCTGAAACAGACTACCTCCATCATTCACTCGCCTCCATCACACTCTGCAGCCAATCCATTTTTAGATACAGAGAGGTAAATCTAAGGGTGAAGCATCATTCTGCAGCTAATCCATCTTCAGGCATAAAGAGATAGGTTTAGAAACATAGCATCAGAACCTACAGCCAAGAAAGGAAAATAATCTATACAGAGAAAGAAATGGGGTTAATTGTAAGAACAAAACTAGTTGGAGTCAAGTATCTGGAAGGATACCCACAAGTCAAAGGGCTATTACAGCAAGTTGGGTGGTCAAGTTTTGTAGAAAAATTTAATGGCTTCCACAAAGAGATTACAAAATCATTTGCTAGATCATTTAATTGAGCAGAAGTGGAAATTGGAGACATTAAATTCACCATAACAGAATCATTTGTAGCCGAGGCCACAGAACTGCCAAGACAAGGAGAACGATGGTTCATGAATAAGGAGTTTCATAATGAGTCTTGGAAGTAGATACTGAAGAATCTAGGTATGGCTATTACAATATTTAGAAAGGGAATTCCGAGCACAACTTCAAAAAATAGATGGAGAAACATGCTGTTAATTTTGCAAAATGAAGGTAGATTCGGGACAATGTATGTTTACTATATTAGGTTATTAATGAATTTCTTAGATGATGGTGAGATAAATCTACCTTTCTTTTCACTCAATAGCTTGAAAATAATGGCTTCCAATGTTCAAAAGAGAGGTCAATTTTTAGAAACTACTCTATACCACCATTGTTTAATAAATATGCTGACTGAATTCCACCTGAAGAAAATAGGAGATAACTGTGAAGAATTTCTTGTAAGAAATCATTTTCAAGAATGCGAAGAAACATCACCTAAAGAAGAAAATATTAGGAGAAGCAGAAGAAGAAAAATTGATAAAGCTGTTGAAAATAAACATGATACACCACCATAGGAAGAGGATGAAGAATTGATCTCTGAAAACTTGCTAGAGATTTAAAAACAGAATAGGTTCAAAAGAAAAAAAAAAGGATAACAAGTGAACATACTAATGAGGAAAATGAAAATCCACCAAAGTTAAGGAGGAGTTCTAGACTTAGAAGAATAATGAAAAATACATTGGTTAAAGAAGTAGGAATTATAAATGTTGAGGATGAAGAAACCCCAGTTCAAACACCAGCTGATAGATCTCCTATATTAAGTCCTCAAAACTCTCATCTACATCAGCCTAAAGAAGACCCTAGCATAAGAACTCCTGATATAGACCCAGCTCAACAACAAATCTATGATTATGTGGAATCCCTGGAAAGGAAGGCTTCAGAGAATCAAGAGAGATCCATTAGTCCATAACAACCTCCAAAAGAAACCCTGAAGAAAGATAATTATGAATTGGAGATACTGAACAGACACATTAAGAATGAGAATGAGATCTTGAGAGAACAAGTTAAATTAAAAAATACCATCAATAATACTCTCATTCTGCAAATAGGGACACTGCGTAAAGAAAACAGGAAACTAAAGAAGAGGGATAAGAAATTTAACAGAGCTCTCATAAATATCAGGTTCAAATTACTCATGAAGAAGCCCAGAATGACGCTAACTACCAAAAGAAGCAGAAAAATAGGACTGGATGTTTTAGCAAAAGCGTCAGAGCACATGGAGTAAGTTTTGATGAAATTGCATGAGGATATGCAATGGTTTTGCAGTGGGGGTATGTTGAGCCCTAGAATTTCCTTCTCTTTTACAAACCATCACTTCATTTCATCACTTCATAAACCTAAAATCAATGAAGAATGATTAGGATTGCTTAAAGGTTACATACAAATGATTAACATGTTGTATTTTTGTGGTTTTTGATGTTTTAATAATTTTGAGCAGTTTAGCTACAGAATATAGGCATTCCGTAGCTGGTCAGGCGTTCCGCAACTATTTTTTTGTTTGAGTATGATGAAGGTGTCAATTGAATAAAAGGCTTACATGGGTAGTTCTAGAATCTTTCGTACATGATTTCTTCCTATGCACAAGGATTGAATCGATAGTTGGAGGATCCTAATCCAATAGTCAAAGTGAAAGTCAAAGAGACCGTTTTCTACAGGAATTAGGACTCTTGATTTTCTCCGTAGAAAATCATGAGTCCTAAGAGTCCCAATTCAATTATAATTTGAAAGTTATTTCTGTATCTATTTCTATTCGAAGTTAGTTATGTAATTTTCATATAAATTAAGTTCTGTAGAACCGAGAAAGGAGAATGTTAATAGCATAATTCGGAATTATAGTGATACTCTGTTTTATCAAACTCTGTTTTTAATAAAGGGAGATCAGTCTTTGTTGTTGTTTTGATTACATCTTCAAGGAGCTAAGGAATTGCACCGAATTGGCGACAGAGGGCCCCTGCTATCTAAGGATGTTTTTTATGTTTTCTAGCTAAGTTTATTTTAGTTTTTGTTTAGCAATTCTCTTTGCTTTTTGCTCAGATGATTGCCTTCATAATTTGCAATTACTGTATCCAACTGAGTAAAATACGTTGTTGAATAGATAAAGTGACTTATAGGTGCAGTGATTGTTTAGGTTTTATTTCTGTCATTGCTTTCATAATTTCCAGCTGCTGGATCTAATTGAGTAAAATCTATTGGATAATAGATAAGTGACTTATAAGAAAAATGATTGCCTAGATTTCATTTCTTGTCTTTCATAGTTAACCGTTACTGTGCTCGACCAAGTAAAGACCATTTAAATCTTAAATTAAAATGGTTAGTGACTTATAGATACAGTAATTGTCCAACATTTTATTTCCTATCATTTGCTTATTGAAATTAATGGAATAATGAATTTGTCTGAGAGCCATGCCAAGACATGAAGACTTCAGAATTGGGTGTGATAAGTTGGTTATTCACTTAATCAATTTTTAGATATAATATCCTCATTCCATTGCAATTAATCTCTTTAAAAGACATTATGATTGAACTCAAACTTGAATATAGTGTGTAAGAATGGCTAAATGATTAGATTTAGATGCAATGTTTTGAGTTATTAAATGCTTTCCTTGTTTTCATTTCTTGAAATCTCAATTGAGTTGTAAGATCCATGGATTAGGTTTACTTGTTAAAAAACTTGTTTTATTTCATCTTTATTAGAAATTAGACTTCAAAATTTGTCCAATAAAACTCTATTTTCTTTCATAGAGAATAAATTAGTTTTTAAAACATTTCCTTTTCTTCCTTTTAATTAGATTTAATCTCATCTTTCTAGTTTAGAGTAGAACACTAAGGATCAAAACATAAAACTCCAAAACAACAATAAAACATAAAAACAACGAAGTAATAAAAGGGACACTTAGGCACCTATAGTGCACCACACTTCATCAAAGTTATGAATCTTGGTTGATAATTAATGTTAACAATTTAGGACACTAAATTGACTAAAAATTTGGCTATGATCAGTGATTTTGATTTTGAGATTAAATACATCGAAGGCAAAGAGAACATGGTCATAGATGCTCCTAGTAGGTAGATACAAGTAAATCACATTGAAACTATGAGCTCCTATGGGACATATTTACAAGATAGGATCATATAGGCAGATCAGCAGGATGTCAGTTATATGGAGCTTAGGCACAAATTGCAGTAGGTTATAGGTACAAGTAGTGGTACAAGTGCAAGTTTATAGGATGTGGACTATTGTCTTATGACAAATGGATTGGTTAGGTTTAGAGAATATGTTGACTGCAATGAATATATTCTATTATTGTATTAATGTTGACTGCAATGAATTCAGGTCACTCAGGATATCAGAATATGTTGACTGCAATGAATATATTCTATTATTGTATTAATATGAGGTGGGATGTAGCAGAGTTCATGGCTAAGTGTTTGGACTATCAGCAGTTGAAGGCTGAGTGTAGGAATCCAGATGGTCTACTACAACCTATTGTGATTCCAGAATGGAAATGGGAGGTCATTTCCATGGACTTTCCTACAGGTTTTCTGAGGACAGTGGGACAACATGATTACATCATAATGGTTGTGGACAGGTTGACAAAGGTTGCACATTTTATTCTAGTAAATACTGTGTATATAGATAGCGATGTAGAACATTTTTTCATCAGATATGTGATTAGATTGCATGGCATTCCAAAGAAGATTGTGTCAGACAAGGATGCAAAGTTCACTTCCAAGTTTTGGAAGGAGTAAGTTGCAGGTCTGGGCACAAAGTTGGCCTTTAGCAAACCTTATCATATGCAGGTATATTGACAGACTGAGTGGGTCAACATGATTTTATAGGACATGTTGAGGATGTATGTGATGCATCAACAATGAAAGTAGGAAGAGTGCATACCATTAGTGGAGTTTTCATACAACAATGGGTATCAGAAGTCATTGGGGATGAGTCCCAATGAGGCACTGTATGGGTAGAGTTGTAATACCCCCATCAATTGGAGTGATCTAGTTAACAGGGTGCTGATTAGACTGGACATGTTGGCAGATATGGAGTAGGAAATGAAAGTTACAAATAAGAATCTAAAGGAAGCACAAGACAAATAGAAGTGTTATGTAGACAAGCACATGGTATTTAACGAGTTTCATGATGGGGAGCATGTTTATTTGTGCATGAAGCCCAAGAAGATATCCTTGAGGATCAAATCATATGCCAAGTTGGCACCACGATATTGTGGGCCTTTTGAGATCCTTGAGAGGATTGGACCAGTGGCCTATCGACTTACACTGCGTCCAACAATGAAATTCCATGACATGTTTCATATTTTGTTACTTAAAAGGTATATAAAGGATTTTTATCATGTTATTGATTGGTTTGTATTGTAGGTGGATCAAGAAGGAGAATTCTAACCGAAACCTCAGTGCATATTGCAACAAAATTAGCTCGTTCTCAAGAACAGAGCCATCTAGAAATTTAAAGTGCACTTGAAGCACTTTAGGCCTGATGAAGCTACATGGGAGATGGCAGATCAAATGCGGGCTATGTATCCTTCATTGTTTTATGGTTGAGGAAAAGTAGTTTTGGTTTGATGTTTTTGGGATATGTACGTATGCATATGGATGATATATGGTCATGTTATCATGGATTTTTCTTTTGAGCATGTTACTCATTGTAAATACCGCATCAAGCTAAGTTATAAAGTGTTGGGTATGTGTTATATTCTTTCCAAAATTAGTCACACACACGGGGTGGTAACAAGGGGGACGATAGCCCTCGCTGTACGTTGCGTTGGGCGTAGCAGGGGGGTCACAGGGGGGGTGACAGCCCCCCCTATTCATGGTCTGGCGCAGTGCCTCGGGAAAAAAAAATTGGACCCTATTTTTCAGTGGGCGGACGCAGCCATGTTTTTTTGCATGGGTTTGCACATGGTTTTGGGGCATGATAGTTTTTGGCCTCTGGTATTTTGTAGATCCGATTAAGGGAACTACTGTTATGTTCTAATCCAGGGTTAATGGATTGGGTTTTACGAATTCCTCGACATGTATATATATGTGTTGTAACACTAAAAGGAATATAATGAAAAATCAAGTTGGTAGTCCCGATTTGGGATCCAGGGGAAAATATCTGTGTATATTTGTTTTATGTTGTATTCTCTCAGTATTGTTTATTTTCTGTTTTTAAGATTCGTTTGCAAATAATTTCTATATAGGGTTAAAACCTACATTTGGTATCAGAGTTGTTTCAGCTTCAAGGGGGCACCTTTTCTGCTGAGGGGTTTTTTTCTTGGGCCTGTGGTAGACCCTATTCAGTGGGACATCTACAAGATTGATTATTGTGGTGAAAGAAGATGGCGAACAGTGGAAAGATAGAGATAAAGAAATTTAATGGTCAGATTTTTGAGTTGTGGAAGCTCAAGATGGAGGATCTCTTGGTAGATAAATATCAGTGGATCATGGTAGATCCAGGTACTAAAACAATGGCAATGTCATATGAAGACTGGAAGAAGTTGGATCAGAAGGAAAATATCACAATAAGGTTGTGTGTCTCAGATTCGGTATTGTTGAATGTGTCTGAGGAATATACAATAAATACTTTGTGGGACAAACCAGGGATTTTGTACCAATCTAAGTCTCTGGTGAATAAATTGTTCCTTCGGAAAAATATGTATAACCCGAGGATGAAGGATGGAGACTCGGTGAGAGAGCATCTAAACACCTTCAATACTATGGTAAGTCAGTTGTCATCTGTTGATATTAAAATCTCAGATTAAGATAAGTGCCTCAATTTTTTGTGTTCTCTACTGGATTCGTGGGACAGATTGGTTATTGTAATAGGTAGTAATACAACTACCTTGAATTTTGATGAAATTGTCTTAGCCTTGCTGTCAGAGGAAATGAGATGGAGAAACATGGAGGGCCGGAATGGAGATGCCTTATTTGTACGAGGAAGGTCCCAGAATAGAAAAAAAATAAAAAAAATCGAGTGGGAGATCTAAATATAGAGAGAGATCTAACTATATAGGAAATTTTGTAAAGGCGTACTAGAAATGCAGAAAGGAAGGGCACTACAAAAAGGACCGCAGATCTAAAGCTCCTAAAAAAAGGAAAGGATCTAATGATTCTCCTTCTGTAGAGGAAAAAGCCACCTTAGGTGAAGGTGGGAATGTGTATTTGGATTCTTCTTCAAATACACAAGTAGATCATGAGGCATGGTTGATTGAATCAAGTGCGTCCTTTCACTTCACTCCCCATAGGGAGTGGTTCTGCGAGTATGAGAAGTATGATGGTGGTGATGTCTTCTTAGGGGATGATAGGAAGGCCAAAATCGTCAGACGTGGAAACTTCAAGTTGAAGCTGCAAGGTGGAAGGATCAGAACACTTACTGGTGTTCTACATATTCTTGCATTGGCTAGAAATATGATTTCTATAAGCAAGATGGATGATGCAAGTGTACAAACAGTGTTCGAGAAAAATACCTGCAAGATGGTTCGAGGAGCACTGGTATTAATTCGGGGAGTTCAGATTGGAACTCTATACAAGAATTAGGGTAGCACTATTATTGATGGATGCAATAGTTCTGTGGTTCCTGAAATTGGAGCGGAAAGCCTAACAGTCTCTGGAGAAAATACCATGCCATGGCATCAAAGGCTTGGAAATATTAGAGAGAAGTACCTTCAGATACTGCATGGTAATGGTATGGTATTAGGTATCTCAATTTTCTCTCCATATTTCAATTTCTGTGAACATTGTGTATATGGGAAGCATAATCAGGTGAATTTTCCTTCTGGTGCTCTCTAGGGAAAACAAGATATTAGAGCTTGTGCACAATGATGTGTTTGGACTTGTGTCGATTCCATCACTGGGAAATTATGTGTACTATGTTTCATTCATATATGACTTATCAAGGAATACATTGATATATTTATTGTTGAAGAAATATAAAGTCTTTGATAGATTTAAAGAATTTAAGGCTCTGGTAGAAAACCAGAAAAAGAAGAAGATAAAGGTGCCGAGGAAAGATAATGGTGGAGAGTTCTGCAAGAAGGAATTTGAATAGTTCTGTAAGAAGTGTGGTATAGCACGGTAGAAGACTACTGCATACACACCTCAGAAAAATGGAGTTGTGGAAAGAATGAACAGAAATTTGATGGAAAAGAAAAGAATCATGCTCTCTGGTACTGAGTTAGGACAGGAATTCTGGGCAGAGGTAGTGGAGACTGCATCTTACCTGGTTAACAGATCACCTTCATCAGCGTTGGAGGATAAGACTCCACATGAGGTATGGACTGGTAAGAAACCCTCTCTTTCACATCTAAGGATATTTGGATGTGATGCATATGTACATGTTCCAAAAGAGAAAAGGACCAAGTTGGATAATAAATTTGAAAGGTCCACCTTTATTGGGTATAAGGATGGTTTAAAAGGTTACAAGCTTTGGAACCCAAAAACAAGGAAGTTTGTGTACAACTGAGAGGTGGTGTTTAGAGAGGTAAAAGATGTTGTTAAACATGAGTTTCTACAAGAGGAACCTGAGAAGATAGAGTTTGAGCTAAAGGAGGATGAATCAGACTCTACAAAAAAACAAGATTCAGAGGAGGAAGAGCCACAAACTCCAGTTGTGAGAAGATCAATTCGAGAAAGAAGATAGCCAGAAAGGTATAGTCCATTTTCTTTCTATTCAAACCTTGCTTTAACTATCACTGATTATGATCCTAGAACTATCAGGAGGGCAGTGGATTCAGAAGATGGAAAATTATGGATGGAGGCCATGGTTGATGAAATGGCATCCTTGCACAAAAATAAGGCATGGGATATGGTGGAGTTTCCGGCTAGAAGGAAGCCTATTAGGAGAAAATGGGTGTTTAAGAAGAAAATGAATGTAGAAGGCAAGGTGGGGAAATACAAATCTCGGTTGGTAGCAAAAGGTTATTCCAAGGTGTTAGGAATTGATTTTGGTGATATTTTTCTCCTGTTGACATGGTTACTTCTATTAGATTACTTTTATCTATTGTTGTTGCATTTGATTTTGAGGTAGAACAGATGGATGTGAAGACAAAATTTCTTCACAGGTATCTGGAAGAGGAGATCTACATGAAGAAACCTAAAATATTTATGGTGAAGGGTAATAAATAAATTATTTGTAGGTTAAAAAAGTCTATGTATGGGTTAAAACAATCACCAAGGATGTGGTATCATAAATTTTATACTAATATATGGGGACTTGGCTTCACTAGAAGCAAAGAGGATCACTGTGTGCATTTTAAATTAATTGACGGCCGTGTTATTTATTTGGTATTGTATGTGGATGATATGTTGTTGATTGGAAATGACATAAATAATCCAGGATTTGAAGACACAATTGTTCTCCAAAGCCAACATGAAGGATCTTGGTGCTGCAAACTATATTTTGGGCATGGAAATTAAGAGAGATTGGGCAAAGAGGAAGCTTTGGTTAAACCAGAGGAAGTATGTCGAGACAATATTGCAGAGGTTCAATATGTGGGATAGTAAACCGGTGAAGGTTCCTATTCATGTACGTGTAAAGATATCTGCTGAACAATGTCCCAAGACGCAAGAAGAGGAGGATGATATGTCACGTGTTCCATATGCAACTGCAGTGGGTAGCCTGATGTATGCAATGGTATGTAATAGACTAGACATTGCACATGCAGTGGGAGTATTGAGTAAGTTTATGTCAAAACCAGGGAAGGATCATTGGACAGTAGTGAAGCGGGTTTTTAGATATTTGTGTGGCATTACAGATTATGGTATGTGCTACCAGGGAAGACCAGGAATGGACAGAGTTTGGACATCCATGGTTTTGTTGATGTAGACTGGGCTAGAGATCTAGACCAAATAATATCTACAAGTGGTCATGTGTTTAACCTATTTGGAGGTGCAGTTAGCTGGATGAGTAAAAGACAATATGTAGTGGCTCTTTCAACTATAGAGGAAAAATACATGGTAGTCACTCATGCAAGCAAGGAAGCAGTTTGGTTGCAGATATTGTGTTCAAGTATGGGGTTGGTGCAATGAGCTATAAGGATAGACTGTGATAGCCAAAGTGCAATTTTCTTGGCTAAGAACCCTACTTATCATTCAAATACAAAGCAAATTGATGTTTAATATCACTTTGTGAGAGATATGGTTGAGGATAAAAGGGTGTTTTTGGTAAAGGTGGACACTTTGAAGAATGTTACAAATGCATTGACGAAGTTTGTGAGCACTCAGAAGATCTCTTGGTGTAGAGAAACAATGGGTGTTGCAGAGCTAGACTAATGACTAAGCTATCCTATGGCCCCCTGCGGAAAGAAAACAACAAGTGGGAGAATGTTCGGTATGTGTTATATTCTTTCCACGATTAGTCGCACGTGCGGGGGGGTCACAAGGGGGATGATATCCCACCCTGTATGTTGCATCAGGTGCAGCAAGGGGGTCACAAGGGGGTTGATAGCTCACCCTGTATGTTGCGCTGGGTGCAGTAGGGGGGTCACAGGGGGGGCAGGAGCCTCCCCTACTTGTGGTTCGGGGCAGCTCTTTGGGAAAAAAAAAATTGGACCCCTTTTATCAGTGGGAAAACCCACCCATGATTTTTTGCATGGGTTTGCACATGGTTTTGGGGCATGATGGTTTTCAGCCCCTAGTATTTTGTAGATTCAGTGAAGTGAACTATGGTTATATTCTCATCTAGGGTTAATGGATTAGGGTTTATGAATGCTTCGGCATGTATATATGTGTTTTGTATCACTAAAAGGAATATAATGAAAAATCAAGCTCGTAGTCCTGATTTTGGATTTAGGGGAAAATATTTGTGTATATCTATTTAATGTTTTATTCTCTCGCTATTGTTTATTTTTTGTTTGTAAGATTCGTTTGTAGAAAATTTCTGTATAGGGTTAAAACCTACATAGAGCTCCATGATTAGTATGTTTTCCTTTCAGTGCTTTTCCTTAGTTGTAGGTGTGGTTTAACACCGAGGACGATGTTCCCCAAGGAGGAGGTTTCTATAACAAACCTGGGAAAATGAATCATGTAATAAAAGTTATAAAGGAAAAAATAAGACCAGAGTCAAGGGACACTTATTTCAAGATAAATGGTTGGAAAATATATCCTAGTGGGCATCAATGGATATGTTTATATGGCTAAGGAAAATTAGCAAAGGCAATTTCTAAGGAATTAAAGAGGAAACAATTTTTTTTGGCACATTGATTTATGAAACTAAAGGAAAATAGGAGAAAAGGAAGGTAAAATGTCACATATTACATGTGAGGAGGAAAATGAAATAAAATAATTGAAAAAGAAGAAAATAGAGGCCTAATTGATAAAAAGGCTTCTGAGGATCAGTTGGTACATTTTGTGAATTCATTTTTGGAGCTATCTCATTATTCTCTTTCTTTCTCTCACTCTTGGATACTTAGAGATTTCTTGGATAAATTCAGCATTGGCTCAAGGAGGAAAGAAAGAAAAGGAAGTACAAGGAAATTAAAGGAAAGGAAAGGAAATATTAAGCAAGGAAGAGCAGGATCTAGTAGCTTTAGCATGAATACTTGCAAGTAACATAGTGCATGTGTGATTTCCTAGCTAGTTTGGACATGCATGTATTATGCATGTTGGTATTTGGTTCTCTTTCTGTCAGTGGCATGGTTTTTATGGGTTTTGACAATGGTTTTCAGCCTTTCCTTGCTTGATCAGGAGCTAAATTTTTGCTCAAAAAAAAATTCCTAGAATGACATGAAACCTGAATGACTATGTAGTTCTCATCTTCCTGAATCTAGCACAACTCATTTCATGCGAAACCAACACTATATTTTCCCAAAAATGTGTTTTTTTCATTTTTCTAAATAGGCAAATTTGGCAAAACATTGTGCAGATGGGAGCCCAGTCAGCAGTCTGTATTGCTTATGTGGCATGGTTACTAGGCGAGTCAATGGGCAGGTCAACAAGCTAGTCAACGCATTCCACAAGTGAATTGAAGGTCTCGAGGTGGAATTTGGTGGTTGCACCGAATTGATGTTATTTGGCAATGTTTCATTGGTCATGGGTAGGCCAATGATGAGAAGGCACATGGCTGAACTAGGGGCCATCACGTGTCCCCCTCATGGTGCATTCAAAATTTGGCTTGTGGACTAAAAGGTTTGGGTTGGGGTCAAACACGAGACCTCTGCCCAACTAACACGCATGTCTACTATCTCCTCTACACTTGTTTCTTAACTATATACGCTATCCCCTTATATTTTAAGTTTAACATTTCTACCGATGGAGGGAGAGGGGGCCAGCCCCCAAGACATGTAACCGTGGCCCATGACCACTGGCGGAGCCAAAGGAGCTTAACCCCTAAGCATTATTGATAAACCCATGATTCACAATTA
This sequence comes from Pinus albicaulis, assembly GCA_034641835.2. NCBI lineage: Eukaryota > Viridiplantae > Streptophyta > Pinopsida > Pinales > Pinaceae > Pinus > Pinus albicaulis. Next base: position 568,745,269 of record CM076569.1, on the reverse strand, counting down.
ATTAACGTTATTCCAGTTTATTTAACACAATTCCGATTTAGCGCTAATCCAAGTTAATTAACAATAATGTGGATTAATTAATTTAAGCTAGATTTAACTAGTAGTTCTAACAAATCTGGTGGGATTTGCTAAAATTAGTGCTAGTTAGCCCAAGTTAGCTCGAATTAGATAAATTTGGGGAGAAAATTGTGGGAAAACTTGGAGAAGTCATAAATCAGCCAATTTTTGACCAAATTGGATATAGAAAGAGGGTAAGGAACCATCTTTTAGTATTCTGGACTCAATGGAATAGGTCTCAGGAGCTATAGAGCACTCTATATAGGCTTTTGTGGAGGTTAAAGCCAAAGGGTTCCATGATCGACCATGGTGTTGAAACAACTCATCGAGGAGTTTGATGTTGAAGAAGTCCTTGTAGGGGTTTCCTACTCTAAATGTTCTTTCTGAAACAACATCTTCATTAGTGTTGTAATTCTCATACTCCTTTCTTCCTTGTGTTATTTAATGAGTGTTTAATTCATCTACTACATGGTGTATTGTGGTGCGAAGCTGGAATTTAGGATCTTGGAGTAAGATGCCTAATGATTACTTATTGTTACATGCATGACTGAAGGTTAGCATGCTTATGGAATGATGCACTTGTACTAGTATGTTTCTTTGTAGGAGAAACTTATCATTCCTTGTTCGACATTTGATGTACTCGTTGTTTCATTCATTGAGCTTAATGAGAAGGGATCAAGCCATATAGCTGATTCAAGGAGATGTATCTAAGAAGGGGTGAACTCCTTCAACAATATCTTGTGTTGACTGATGGTTATATGTTTTCATTCCATCTTTGATTTCATGTAATACAATTCATAAAAAAAAATTCACCAAATACACTTAACACCACCTACTTCTACTTTCTATTTGTAGGAAAAACCTTAGACACGAATTCTTATATTCTGAACAGGATCCTAGAATAACATTACTAATATTCCCATTGATATGAGTTGGTATCAGAGCACATGGTTTTATTTGTGCAAGAAGGTTTTTTTTGTTGTTGCAAGTGAAGGTGTTTTGAAGATCGAGTGAGGAGAAATATCTTGGAAAGGAGAGCAAGTCTCTACCACCAGTTTTACCTCAAAGTTCCAACTTGAGGCTTCAACAAAAGTATGTTTCAAGGAGGAGAGTCTACCAAGATGTCAAAAGATGTAAGAGCTTACAAAAATGATTTTATAGACATGGTAGATATGGTGAAGGCCATCTATGAAGAGAGGCAAACCAGGTTGCATGGTGAAATATCTACACCACCTCCAACTAAAGAATGTTCTTCAAGGGAAGAAGGAGACAAGGATGGTTTTAAGCCACCATCCTCTCCACAAAATTCATTTTTTTCTACAATCCCTATGCAAGATGCATGTGTAGGAAGTCCTTCAGAAAAAATATGATGGACAAGTTTGTACCTTTTATCCACATGATCTAGAGGATGAGGTTCAATCAGTGCCTAAGTTTGGGATGTTTAAGGAAGAGAACCAAAGATTCCAAGTGGACACCTCCAAGATCAAAAGGGAGTTTGGAAGAATCTTTGTACCTGAAGGAAAAGATGGAACCATTGGTAAGAATTTTCATGTTTCTTCTTTTCATAAAATTTTTGAAGAAAGTTCTTTTGCAACTTTTGAAAAGTTTGGTAATGGAATTGGATCCATTCTCTTGTAGAAAATAGGTTACAAGGGAGGAGGACTTGGTGTGAATCAACAAGGCATCAAGAACCCAATTGAAGCCAAAGAGCGACCTAAGTATGAAGGCTTGGGTTATGTTGCTGTAGAAGAATGGTCTTCTGATGACAACTATTGCGTATCATGTACCTTTTGTCACAAAAGGGGACACGAGTAGGAAAGGTGTTGGACTTTGCATCCAGAACTAGTACCTTCTTGGTTCTTCAAATACAAGAGAGATTGAAGGTATCTCTAGAGAGAGATGGGAAATATGAAGAAGATAATAAATTGATTTCTTCTCACCATGAAAGCCCTACTCACCATGCAATTTCTACATGCACGAATAACAATTCAAAGAACAAGCAAAAGAAGGAAGAAACTCTCAAAAGGATGGATATGTCTATTGGAAAGAAATCTCAGAAGGGAAAATTTAATCCAAATTCATAGGGATGTGAGCCAAGAGGAGTTCAAAGAAACCTTTTTACTCATTGCAACATAAGTGGACATTGGGTTGCAATATGTTTGAAATTGCATCCACATCTTCATCCTGGCAAGGGAAAGAAAGTTGTGCATGTACCTAAAGAGGAAGCAACCATGGAAAAAGTGGTTGTTTCGGGGAATATCACCCTAGAGGTTCGTTGGGTTACAACCTCCACAGAGCAGGGGCATGCTACTTAAGAAGGACTCACACAACCATACATGTTCATGAAAAACTAAATAGAGTAGATCGTGGAAGTTACCCGTAGGTCCTATGGTTGAAGCAAATCCCGCGGGGTCCAAACCCCCAGCAACCGTCCTTCCTTCTTAACCTGAAAGACAAGAAGAAACAAGCACGAAGAACTGGTTGTACAACATATATCTACTCTAAATGTTAGTGAAATCGATATGAAACATTAACTAAATCATAATGAATGCTTAAATAACATATTGTCATATATGAAAGCACACACTAACACATATATTTCGAGAACAAGATGGTACTTCTGTATTATATAAATCATGTACAGAAATAACAAGTGGAGAGATCACCTGAATCCTTCCACGATCTTCGAGCAGACCGTCGTCCGGATTCGTCCCACCCTTGCCTCGCTAAGACTCTTTCCAAACTGGTGCATACGAGATGACACATAGGAAAATGAGCATCTCAAGGAAACAAAGGTTTCCTGAACTGAACTGGGAAATTGCAAGAGGCACGGGGAATTAGACTTGGATAGGGAATACCAACAGAGTATAATATCAATAAATTCTCTCTCTCCCTTAGGCCATGCACACACTGAGAACTTCTCCCTCAAGTAGGTTTCAACAGTTGGAAACAGTTGGCCACGTGCTAGGGTGGTTGAACTACCAGAGTAACCATCAACCCAGCCCGAAAATAGGGAATTTTAATATATTTTTTAATGATTTTAATGGCATACGTGGAAAAGTACATGTGGACTCGCGTATACAAGCGGAAAAGTATAGGCGTAGTCGCGTATGGGGATTTTTACACTATTTTTAAGTGAATTTGTCCAAGTCTGTAGGAATGGGTGCCCAAAGCCATAAAAGAAATCATGAATCATATGAAAGTGAGAAATGATGCTATAACAGATGCCCCCTAATATATGAGGTCAGAAGGGGTACATGATGGCCGAAATGTATTATGCACATAGAAAGAACTTTGCAAGGACAAGAGAGGACTTCACCAGATTTCAGCCTGCCAAAAACCAATGAAAGAAAACAGAGAGTCAACTCATGTTGAGGCGGGCATACCCATGCTCAGTCAAAAATACATCATATAGAAAGTACTGAATAGATCCAACATGTATACAAGTATAGCTGAACTGAAAGTACACAATGAATCATCTGAGCATGGCCCGGAAATATAAGTCTGAATCAATGTCCAAGTATCACATATAGAAAGCTGATCAAGGATGGTGCAACCGGATGTCTGATCATATAAGTAACTGAATCTCCAAGTACCGAATCATAAGATCAGGTGGAACAAACGGTACAATCACGCAACTCGGGAGCCAACATATAGGATGCTGCTGTACTGAACTGCAACATATAAGAGTGGACGGCATCACTGACAGAAATGGAATGGACTGTCAAAAGTGAACCGAGAAATGTTGATGCAACCCGAGGTCTTCACCGATCACTATGGCACAATTCTACACAATGGGAATAAATGAACTGAAGTCGACCATGTGAGAAATCGTTGGATTACCGGTCAATGATGTATACCGTTAACCAACGCGAGACAACCCACCAATAATGAAAATGAGCATCAAGGTGCCCCAGTACAATCTGACAAGTGCGAATGAATGAGTTGAAGTCGAACACTTGAAAGAATCTACCAATCAGGAGGCAATGATGAATCCCCACCGTCGATAGCGAAGAGTCTGCCACTGATGACTGCAAACCCTAAGGTACTGACAAAAAGACTCTAGATCTTGTTCCCAGAGCAATGAGTCGGAGTCGATGGGAAAAGATCTGCTGGAAGGAAGGCATTAAGGCATCCCACATCAGTCCAGCGCGAGTGTAACCCGCAGGCCAAGATTTGGAAGGAATCGGACGAAGGAGAGTGATGGAACCAAAATCGAAGTACGTTTCCGACGTGCACAAGATGAAGCTAGCGCACGGAAGAAACCCTCTGAACCAACCAATAATGAAAGCTGACACAGAGGCAAGAAATCCACCGATAGGGTCAAATGGAAATCAAGGTACTGCACGAATCCCAAGTGTGATAATGTGTGCTAACGTCGAACACAGGGGAAACCACTCAGTCAAAGACCCATGATGATGATCAAATGTTGAGCACGAGGTCACCTATCAATGATGGAAATAGGCCCAAGGTGCGGCTCTAGGTTTGCTCTCAGAGCAATGTGTCGTAGTCGATAAGAGACAAACCCGCCGGCGAGAAGTCAATGGGGACCTTCTCAAACCAGCACGAGCAGAAGATCAAAACATCTGATGTGATAGAACATGATACTGACAAGACCGGGAAGGCCGACTGAATAATGAGTCAAGAGACACCGTAGAATGGCCGACTCAGGCTAGACTTCCCTTGAACAAAAGCACGACTCTGTGATGACCATGGCAGTAAAAAGTGACACTGTATAAGTCTGTCATGCATGAGGCAGAACAAACTCTCCATATGATTGGAAGAGATAACCAACCGGGGGAGAACTGACAAGTGAAACATGGTAAAGGTTGAACCTAGGTCAAAACTAAAACCATCCCAAATGAAGGAAATATATATAAGTATATGTGCTTTGTTCAAGGGCGACAAAACTGACTCTGTACTGCCATCAAAACAACGAAGATACATCCCGTTCCCGCTCTTTTTGTTATATTTGATTTTTTTTCTTTTTCATATAATAAGCCTGAAAAAGAATAAAAGAATGCTATGGTACAATGGATAGAACGAGTATCAAAAATCAGATGCACTAGTTCCTGGGATTGGAACAATCCTATGCTCAATGCAAGGTGGCGGAAACTGGTAAGCGATACTCAAAGGAATGTTCCATCCATGGGTAAAAAGGGTGTCAAGTCGCGATAGCTAAGTGCATGCAATGGTTAACTTGTACAAATAGTCAAGGTCAAAAGTTGGCTTAAACACTGAGTCCAAATGAAGCCGGCTAAAGGCCAGGATAAACAAGTAGCCAATATGCAATGCAGTAATACAACTTAACGACACCAGGGAGCCTCTAGGGTAAAAGCTAGAAAAAATGATAAGTGATGAAGAAGAAGAATGAAGCTTCAACACATAAGACATGGCGGGACTAAAGAGGACTCCCGAGCCTACATAAAAAGCAGCATGGGCAACAAGTGATAGCGAGGAACTAACTAGGAAGCCCATGTAAAGGAAGGCTCTACCATCAAGTCATGATTAAATAATCGGCGAGTGAAATGGGTATAATACTCATGACCTAATGGGGTCGACCCTAAGGCAAGTGATCAGTATGAAGGCTAGAATGCAAGATGCAACGGAAAGTGATTTCCCTAACCTATATGCCAGTGAAGATAATATACCTTCCGTGACGAGTCGGTAATCATGGATCAAAAACCGGGAAAAATCTCAAAATCGTCAAAATGTACCTGAAAACATACCAAACTGGGCACTTCCAAGCATCCGGGTTATGCAGCTTAAGATAGATTGAAAAAATAAGTAACAATTTTTTGCGAAAATTTTCAACTTTTTAGCCATAAATAGACAAATTACCTCTCATTTGGTTCATTATTGCATTGCTGATTTGGAAAAAGTGCTCTCGAGCTAAAAACTTCTTTTGTCAAATCAACAACAACCGACCGTCGAAACGCGCCGAAATTTCAGGTAGGCTCCTCAATCATCCTTGTCAATCATTTTATCCGTTTGGAAATTAAAATTAAGTGATTTTTAGCTTTAAAAACCTTGCTAAAATATGCGGACTTGCACATACGCGGGTTCAGTGCAGGCAAGTCACGTATACACATGACTGTGCAAAGAAAAAGTCGCGTATGCGCAGGTCCGTATTTAAAAAAGCATGGCTAATGCATAATTTGATGAAATTTGACAGGATGACAATCTCCTGGAGAGAACGTGAGCATAGCACAATTGACCAAGAGGTCATGCAAGATTGAGCAGCACAAAATATCCTTCAGAATTGCGGTTTGTTCAAATTCTTCAAAATGCCAAATATGAAAAACAATGTTTGGTTGCTAGAAATGCTCGTGAATTACTGGGAACCAGATCAGGATTGCTTCGTTATTGATCAGATGCCAATACGCATTGAAGTGTAGGATATATATTTCATCACTGGACTCTCCCGGAGGGGAGAACCAGTAGACTTGCACAGAAAGCCCCTGGGAGGGTTAACCGTGGAAGATTATGTCCACGTATATTGTGTAGAGGGTTACAAAAAGGTTGGAACTCAGATTGCGATTAAATATCTGTGGGATTTGCACATGAAAATCCTCCTTTTCACCATCGGCAGAGTGGCAGGATCAGCCTCTCTACATCAGGCGTCCAGGACGCAAATGAGCATAGCAGTAGAATGTTTGACTCATGTGTATGATTGGTGCACAGCCCTATTACTGAACATGAAGCAACATTTGACTTCAATTCGCCAAGCAAAAACTAAACACTTTGGCTATGGTACCATTTTGACAAAATTCTTGATTGGGAAGATACTAGCATTGATACCCAAAGTTATCTTTACCATCAGTAGCCCGCGGGACCCAAGAATTGCCCATTGGGCAGATATGATGAAGAGATTGGGGGGTAGTGAAGTACCCCAGACCACATGGGACGATGAGTTCTTCCTTTGGTGGGGAGAACAAATCATCACAGTGGATGACTATCCCTATGCCGGGATGGACTTTCGTGGATATCCAGATCTAGTTCTTCCACCAGGCACAGCATGGGGCATAGTCGGTAAGTTTGCAAAAATTTTTGACTTATAAATTTTTTTTTGGATTTTTCAAATATGTATGAAAAATGAAAAACAAACATGTTTTTGATTGGATTCATAATGACTGACAATTTAAAATGATCATGATTCAGATGTTGGACCAGTTTGTCCTGAGGGTCTCCCTCGCCACAAGCGTCGCAGGGGCAAGGCAGAGACAGTGGATTCAGACAGGACACTCCAGGCCGTGCAGAGGAACTTGGAGGGACTAACCCACCAAATACATATGGCTGTCGTGGAGGACCTGCCGGAAGCCATCCAGAGACGGGTGGTAGGAGTACCCTGAGACTGGGTTAGATTATTCCGCCGAGTTGCCACTGCAGTCACGTTCTATAGGAACACGATTACTGGGCAGGGACCTCAGGAGTAGACAGATATTATGTATTAGATGACTGTATATTCTTTTTTGAGACTGAACATGATGGGGGCATGAGCCCAAGTTTTGTATGACCTTATGGATCCAAATTTTGTAAAGTTTTTGAACACTCTGATGATATATATACAACAATATTTGATGTGATGTGATAAATGTATCAAATGTATGATGTTTTTGATGATTAAAATTTTATTGTATTGAATGATTAATATGCCAATCCAACGCTTGATTAGCTAATGAGTCAGCAAACCAATTGTCAGCTCGAGGAATATGAATGAAAGTTAAAAATTGAAACGACCTTTGTAACAAACGTACCATCAAGAACAATCGTAATAAAAATGGATCTCGTACCCGATAAGTATTGTTCAACTGCGACACCACTAGCTGAGAGTCCAAGAAAACTACCAACGAATCAACACCCAAAGATATTGCCTCCGAGAGTAGATGAATAACTGCAGTGTATTCTGCTATATTATTGGAAGCAGGACCAATGCAGACCCCTCTTGATACTAACAGCTGACCGGATGGATAATGAAGCACCCAAGCCACGGAAGCTAAGTTCCGGGTTTGTCTACTAGCACCATCAGTGAAACCAAAATGACTCATGACATCCAACACAACTTGCCAAAGCAGATCAAAAACATCACCAACTCATCAAAGATCGAAAATCAAACAGATATGTACAAAACAACAAAAACTACTATATACAAAAGCAACATGCCAGGCCAAAGCCTAGGCATAATACTTCTTCAAATAGAGCCCATTTCGGGGCTCCGGCAACTCATTCCCTTCGAAATCAACCAAGGTGTAAGCTCCTTTCTTAAGGACGTTTTTAACGATATAGGGGCCATACCACATAGACTTAAACTTTTCTGCCCCCAGGGCATCTTTTTCTTGGGCATAGACCAAAACAAGGTTGCCTTCCGAAAAGACCCTAGGCTTGACCGCCTTATCGTACTGAACTTTAACTCGGTTTTTATGTGCTTCATTCATCGTGGTGGTATCCCGACACTGCTCATCGAGATGTTCCAGATGAAGGAGCTGTTCTGCCAGACTAGAAGTGTCAGGAAGAAGTTCAACAGCTAACTTAAGAGAAGGAATCTCGCATTCAATGGGAAATACAGATTCCACCCCGTGCACTAGCTGAAACAGAGTAAATCCAGTTGCAGTTTTCAATGACGTCCTGTATGCCCAAAGTGCAGGATATAGCATAATATGCCAGTTGGATCTAGCTTTATCAATTGTCCGTTGAAGAATTTTCTTCAAGGATTTATTCACTGCTTCCACCTACCCATTGGCTTGAGGATAATATGGAGATGAATGCTCCTGCCAGAAACCCAATTTGAGAGCCAACTCATCCATCATACTATTCTGAAAATGACTGCCATGATCAATGACAATCTCTCTAGGAATACCGAAACGAGCGATAACCTGGTTGAAAAGGAAAAGAGCTACAGTCTCACCATCATTCCCAAAAGTAGGCATAGCCTCGACCCACTTCGTGAAGTAGTCTACTGCTACAATAATGTACTTGTGACCTTTAGCCGAAGGCGGGTTACAAGTAGTATAATCAATACCCCACTTTGTAAAGGGACCGACAGTAACGACTGGAAAAAGTGGAGTTGGATGAGCACGCATTTTCCGAGTATAAACCTGACACGGATGACACTTCTTGACCAATTCAATACAATATTTGAAAATCGAGGGCCAAAAGTATCTGGCACACAAAATCTTTTGAGCTGTAGCAAGCCCAGATAAATGACCCCCACAAGCTCCACTGTGGGAATCATTAAGCACAGCCTCAGCTTCTTCGAAAGTTAAGCAGCGTCTTAGGATTGAATCAACCCCTCGACGGTATAAAGCATCACCAATAATCAAATAATTCTTAGCCAAGTGACGCAACTTACGACGCTCATCTTTCGAAAAAGTTGAGGGAAACTTCGCAGTCTGGAGATACACAATGATATCTCCGTACCAAGGATCCTGTGAAGAGATAAGAAACAAGTGTTCATCCGGAAAGGACTCATCATAGATCATCTCTTCTCCACAGGGCAACTCGGAGATCAATTCCGCAAAAACTAATGATTTCTTGGATTTGGCAGACAGAAACTCAAGATCAAATTCTTGTAAAATCACAATCCATCTATTGTATTTGCCCCCAATCACTTGCCTGCTGAGGACAAACTGAAATGGATTGGCTGCTGCCAAAACACAAGTTTTGCAAAGAATAATGTAATGCCGAAGTCGCTGCACAGCATGAACTGCTGCTAAGGCTAACTTTTCTATCGGAGTGTACCTAAGTTCAGGTCCTACCAGTCCTCGACTAAGGTAGTAAATAACATGCTCTGCAAGAGCATCATCTTCCTGAACCAGAACCATACCAATGTTAGATTCTGCTGCTACCAGATATAAAAGGAAGTCTCTGCTATAATCTGGTGGACTCAGTAAAGGAGCAGAGGTCAATGCTTTTTTCAAAGCATCAAATGAGCGTTGAGCGTAGTCATCCCAAAGAAAAGGAACTCCTTTCTTCAACAGTCTCATAAATCCCTTTGTTACTTCAGGATAATTGACGATAAACCTCCGAAGAAAATTAGACTTTCACTAAAGACTTTGAAGCTGAGGGATGGAGGACGGGAGAGGCAACCAAAGTATTGCCTCAACCTTGAAGGGATCTACCCTTATCCCTTCCCTAGACACAATGAATCCCAATAGCCGACTGGATGTAACCGCGAAAACGCACTTGTTCGGATTCAATCGAATTTTATAAAAACGACATATTTCAAATATTTTCCTGAGGTGACCAGGATGATCCATCCTCTTTCGAGAATGAGCAGCTAAATCATCTAAGTATGCCTCGATAATCTTTTTGATGTCGTGGAAGGTGTAAGACATGGCCCGCTGAAAGGTAGCCCCAGCATTTTTAAGACCAAAAGGCATCTTCTTGTATGCAAATGTACCCCAGGGACAAATAAATGCGGTCTTATGTTGATCTTCAGGACGGATAGTAATTTGATTATATCTGGAGAAACCGTCCATGAAGGAGAAAATCTCATTACCGGCACACTCGTCAATGATCTGATCGATAAATGGTGTGGGGTAATTATCTTTAGGACACGCTTTATTTAGGTCTCTGAAATCGATGCACACTTGAATCTTTCCTTGCTTTTTATCTACAAGAACGGGATTTGAAACCCATTCAGTTAGAGGAACAGGGAAAATGAATCCTGCCTTAAGCAGCTTCTCAACTTCAGCTTTGATAGCTGCTGCCTTCCTAGGATTGACCGGATGAAGTTTTTGCCTGACCGGCTTAGAGTTTTCATATGTCTTGATCTCATGCTGGAAAATAGATGGGTCTATGCCAGGCATTTCCTCATAAGACCAAGCGAATACATCCCTATACTCTTTAAAGAGCTCGGTATAAATTTGAATCTCTTCACGGGAACATTCAGCTCCAATGAAGACATTCTCGATAATATTGGGATCCCTGGAAATGTTCACTGGGATAGTAGGAGAGATCACAGCCATGTTTTCTTCAGCATAAACCTGTGTTGGTGCCAAAGGGTTCAAGACTGGGTGAATAGGACCAGGAGACGGAAGACTTGGAAAACTTGTTTCAACTTTGCTCAAGTCAGGTAGAAAGTAAGACCGATGATGCAAATCATCCCATGGTCTATCTATACCTGTCATTGCTTCCAGGATAGCCTCTTCAGATGGAAGAGTGGTATCTAGACAATCCTGGGCAGAAGAAGAACTAAGTGTCCAAGCCGAAGCCACATCACCATCCAACTCTTCCGGTGAAAGAGGAGCTGGGATGGTTTCTGCAGAGTCAACAATAGACTGATATGCAATCTCAGCTGCAGAAATAGGAAATGCCATTCCACCCACTTGACCTTCCGCTAATGTGGCAGTAGGGGAAGGTAAGGTCCAAGGGTCCGAAAAATAATGAGTTCGAAAGAACTCTCTTCGAAGAGGAGCCTTGGAAGATGAAATAGCATTAATATGAACCTTAGGAGGAGGAAGATCGAAAGTACCCATCAAGGAAGAATACATTCCAACTCCTAGATTCTCAACAGGCGCCTTAGTATTATCCAACTTAGGAACAGATGAGTCAGAAGGCGCATCCAGGTCTACAGGAGGACAGTCCAGTTGATCCACTGTAACGATCCTCCCTTCATGGGGGAAACATACAATTTGAAATAATGAGGATGCAATGGCATCCATCTCATATATCCAGTTCCTCCCCAACAGAAGGTTGTAGTCCAAGGCTGCATCCACTACCTCAACCTCTATGTTAACGGTTTTTCCCCCAACACAGATGGGCAAAGTCGGGACAATACCATGGGGTCTGTGAGAATGACCATCGAATGCAGTAAGAACAGTGCTAGATGGAACAACTTTGGGAGATCCAAGTGTCTTCCAGCATGCGAGAGACATCACGCATGTGGAAGCACCCTCATCAACAACCGTCCGAAAGATGTTACACTTCCGATACGATGATTTAATATGAAAAGCCATGTGATGAGGAAGTCTCTTCTTAAAATTAGTCATATCAAAAGTAATCAGAAGAGAATTTTTCGGATCAATAGCCCCAATGGTAGTGAGCAAAGCACTGCGCTGAGCCGGACAAGACTGGAGTACCTCTAAAGCTGACATAGCACAAGGACTTTGCGCCAGATCTTCTACAATCGAGTAGTTCTGGGCAGCCCTCGCATTTGGATTAATCGTTGACCGCTTAGAAGATGCTTTTGGCATCCGAGGCATAGACTCAACAATAGGCTTCGTAATGTGAAGCGGCTCAGTAGCATCAGGAACTTCCTTAGCTTTCGAAGACTCTTCTCTGCCATAATCACGGGATCTCGTAGTGATATCCGCGTGAGCACTCATCATAAAAATGTTTGATGGAATTTCCCCTTCCTGGGTGCCCCCAGAGGAAGCCCCAGGATTTTGGTTCGCGCCAACAACTAATTGTTGCCCTTGGGGAAAAGGGTTTGTTAACACAGCCTGGGAACTAGAAGAACCCTGTTGGGCTAACAAGTGCTGCGCATCCTGAATTTTAGGGCAAAGGTGTGTAAGATGGTCTCCAGCACATAGCTTGCATGGAAACTTCACTTTCTTTTTCTCCTTTGGACCCTCACCAACATGCTCGTTGGTTTTATTTGCATTACCCTTCCCGTTCTTGCCCTTCTTCTTGTTATTTCGTCCCTTCTTCTTCCCATCGGATTGTTGATTTCCTTTGGGATCAGAAGATTGGATAGCATTTATGGACAAAGACTGGGAAGGTGATGACTCGGCAGGCACAGCCTGACTAGAAGGAGCAGATTGCAAAGACAACTGCTGCAGTTGAGAAAGCAGGCTGGCTGCACCACTATTGACCGATCCGACAAGTCCGTCACGATGCGGACCAGGCTTAGTTTTCGATAAATCTAATTTGGAGCGGGGAGAATTGGGCAAATATTTATAAAGGATCCCAGACTGAGAATAGATCAGTTCCAGCTGCTGGGCCCTAAAAATGTCCTGATCCTCAGAAAATACCCTAGATAGGGATACTTCCTTTGAAATGTCTGACTGCAGAGATTTCAAAAACCACTCGAGAAGGAATTCACCTGAAATATGAGCTTTAATAATCCTCTTCCTTCTCCTCCATTCCTGAATGTGATCAGAAATGTGCGTTGCCTCATCCTGCTTAAAATTAGCTAGGAGTTTAGCCCCAGCCTCATATCTGACAGGTAACTAGAAATGTTTTAAAAATGTGACAGCCAGTTCTCCAAATGTAGCAAAACTGCCCCCAGTGAGCTCGATATACCATTTGGCAGTGTTTCCAGTTAGGGTGCGCTGAAATAATCTCAACCTAATCGAATCATCAATCAGGGAGTTCGAAGAACACCATAAGTGGAAAGTGGTGATGTGGTCAGCTGAATCTTCACCATTCTTACCTTCAAACTTTGGAATGTCTGAAGGAAGTTTGGTTGGAACCGGAGGCCACCCCGAACTATAACGAATCGAATCATTAGTCAACTTCGACAAATCTGTCAAGTTTAATGTTGCCAGAAAAGGTAAGCGAGACAGAGCCTGAGGATTCCATCCTTGATGGGATGGATTCCCAACATTCTGAAAAGAATAGCCTAGATTTGATGAGGCACCAGGTTGCCAAAAAGGACTCGTAGAAAAATGAGAAGAACCTCCTCCCCACGCCGAGTTACCAAAGCCTAGACCGGTTCCCCCCGCTGAAGTTTGAAATGAAGAGGAGAGCCCCTGATAGGGGTTCCAGGCATTAGAAAGAGGAGAAAAAGTCTGATAAGCACTCGACGAAGGGAAAGAAGCATTCCCTTGATGACCTGCGTAAAACTGATTCCCTGCCCCCGCTGTAGTGAATACAGGGTTCCAACGTGTAAAAGTAGTCGAACTTTGCCCCCCAGACCAAGGGTTCAAATTTTGGGTCTGAGAAGTAAACAGAAAGGACCCTAACGAAGGATTCGAACTAGGAATGTGTCCAGTTCCGAAGGGGAACCCTTGAAACGAAGCTGATCCACTAGCCATGGAAGACATGGGCGTAGATCCAGCTGAAGCAGCGGAAAAGGAAAAAGAGGGATTCCCACTAGAGGGCATCCCTGAACAAAAGGGACCAGAATGAGAAGCATGTGCTTGGGTGAAACCAGAGCCAAACATAGCAGCACTAGAAGCAATCGAAGATGAAGCAATAGTGCCCCCTACCTCAACAAAAGCAGGAGTCTGAATGCCTGCAGCACTCACAGCAGAAGCCGCGTTCCCAGTCGTGGCCATCGAAAGATAAGAATGATACGGAAGGTCTGGCGGTATCTCAGACTCCGGTCCAATGTATTTAACAACGAATGGATAATCAGGAGGAAGAGGAGATGGACCTGTTGCAGGAGGCTCAGGTACATCTTCGATTTGAAAATCTTCTTCCTGAGGAAATAAAACTCGTGAGGTGAGCAGAACGCTCCTCTCAAAACCGACACTAGAATCAGTTATGAAACCTTCAGACCTTTGTGGAGGATATCTCTCCATTACGTCAGACGCCACAGGGTGGTAACCACCAGCTAAATCACTCCTACGCCTTTTCGAAGAAGGCTCTGGACTCTCGGGAGATAACCCCCGGATTCTCCTCGATCGTTGAGGTGCTTGATCAGTCACTTTTATAGATTTTAAATTAGACTCAAAAAATTGAAAAGCTAGGCAAGCTAGGAGCAAAGAGCACTCTCTAAAATAAAAATCCCTGAGATACAGTCAAGCAAATAGCCTCCAAGTATTTCCGCTCCGGGTGATGAGGACCGGACACCAAAATACAGGAAAGTGAAATATAGGACCTCCTAAAAGCAGTCTGGAATAATTAGGGCCCAGAACAACTAGCGAAGGTATCAGAAACAGTTACGCCGACCTCCTAACGATAGCCTTTGTCGGCTCAAGCACCCAAGCTTCGTAAGGGCACCCCCCAAAAGTACTGCTGAAAGTGATGCGACGTCTGCCTCAGGTACCACGGGTATTCCCCCCCGCAGTCACCTTTGTGGAACCTAGGAGTGGCAACTATGGGCACCAATCCATATCAGAAGCCGGGCGGAATGGTCTTGAGGTCAGATTCAGCTAATTGGAGGGGGGGTATCCCTCTTCTCAGCCTTCACTTCCCCTCGTGCTTGACTCTTTGGAGGAGAGCTTTCCCGGTCCACCTAACGGAATTGGATTTCGCTCAATTAATCAACTTCTATGTTTTGTTTGAGCGGCCTTGGAGAGTTAACTCTCCACTCACCTATTCCAAGGCCCTACAACCTAGCTAGTTAGTGTATGACACTTAGAAAACTTGCTAGTTGATTTTAAATTAAATCGCTTATTTTAATGGGCTGTTATGTTAAGTCACAAGGATATGGAGATGAAACTTATGGTGTTTTGACGCAAAAGAAATTAATAAAAACCTAACTACATGCAAATGTAGTTATTGTCTTTCGATGAAAAGAAATCTCTATACAGGTTCTACGAGATTAAAAATTGTATTTTTCTTTTCAAATAACAAGCTCACATTCACAAAAAATATGAAATTAACTAAATGATTAAATGCACCTAATGCAAATCACTACAAGCATGCGAATTCTAAGATGCAAAAATCTCTAAAAGTAGAGTGAAATTTCCCAAAAAGCTCTTTCAGTTTTAACTCTTTTTGGTTGCCCATAAAGTTAGTTCCTGAAAACAAGAACTCTTAATATGAAGACACCAAAAACGCTCAAAAACAAGAAGAAGAAATCAATGATAACTTCTCTCCAAAATCAAGCCAAAAACCAAGAGCAAGAAACCTCAACAAAGCTCCAAAATATATGGAAAAATGAAAACAAAAATGCAACAAAAAAAACAAAAACAAAACAAAATGTTTTTTGAGTTTTTGAAATGCAAAAACAAAAAGCAAAGCAAATGTTTTTTGAGATTTTATGTTTTATAAAGAAAGAGCTCGACAAGACCAAGCACAACTATCAAAATCCAAACCAAACAAGACTGAATTTCAAGCACAAACTTCAACAATGCTCCAAACCTTATAAGGCTAACCAGTAGCAAGATCAATAAGAGAAAAAGAAGACAAGAAAACTCAGCCACTTAGCCTAGAAAAATAGTATATACTTGTCGCAAACAAAAGCTTCGAAGAAGCAAGAAAAACTCTTCAAAATTTGCAACAAGACCTAGCCTACTGAACTCAAGAAAACCAATCAAAAAACGAGCAAAAATCATAATGTGAAGCGCAACACAAGGATAGGAAAGAGTAAATGAGAAAGAGCTCTCTGTTCTGATAAAGCAGAACAGCCAAGAATGCTCAAAAAGTGATCTTGGTACTCAAACCAGAAGTGCCAGCACCAACAACAACACTTTCCCAAAAAGACTAGTTTTCAATCAAACGAAAGAGAGAAAAGACCAAAAACCATTTCCTTCACAATCCAGAGAGTACAAAGACACTGTAGGAACAGGTCTCAACAACCAGAAAGGACCAAAAAGTTAAGAAACCAAAAAATTCACAATCTGCCTAGGTATACGCTACTTCACAGTTTAGCAACAAGCGTGCATACGCAACTGTGCTAAAGGAAACTCGCGTATGCGCGGGTACCTTTAGACAAACTTGCGTGTATACGCGACTGTGTGCAGAAAAAAGCGCGTATACAAAGGTAAATAATGAAAAAACAAAAGGGATCAAGCCTGGATAAGAAACCAGGACTTCAGACTAACTGAAAAAAGTAATATGGACTGCAAATGAAAGTTAAAACTGTCGGCAACCTACCAAACAGCTGAAACCACCCAACAGGGGAGTCACAAGAATGTGATCCCCAGCGGAGTCACCAGTTCTGTTTTGGGAAATATCACCCTAGAGGTTCGTTGGGTTACAACCTCCACAGAGCAGGGGCATGCTACTTAAGAAGGACTCACACAACCATACATGTTCATGAAAAACTAAATAGAGTAGATCGAGGAAGTTACTCGTAGGTCCTACGGTTGAAGTAGATCTCGCGGGGTCCAAACCCCCAGTAACCATCCTTCCTTCTTAACCTGAAAGACAAGAAGAAACAAGCACGAAGAACTGGTTGTACAGCATATATCTACTCTAAATGTTAGTGAAATCGATATGAAACATTAACTAAATCATAATGAATGCTTAAATAACATATTCTCATATATGAAAGCACACACTAACACGTATATTTCAGGAACAAGATGGTACTTCTGTATTATAAATAACATGTACAGTAATAACAAGTGGAGAGATCACCTGAATCCTTCCACGATCTTCGAGCAGACCGTCGTCCAGATTCGTCCCGCCCTTGCCTCGCTAAGACTCTTTCCAAACTGGTGCATACGAGATGACACATAGGAAGATGAGCATCTCAAGGAAACAAAGGTTTCCTGAACTGAACTGGGAAAGTGCAGGAGGCAGGGGGAATCAGACTTGGATAGGGAATACCAACAGAGTATAATATTAATAAATTCTCTCTCTCCCTTAGGCCATGCACATGAGGGGCTTTTATACTCCCTCCAAGTAGTTTCAATAGTTGGAAACAGTTGGCCACGTGCTGGGGTGGTTGAACTACCTGAGTAACCATCAACCCAGCATGAAATTAGGGATTTTTTATATATATTTTTAATCATTTTAATGGCATACGCGGAAAAGTGCAGATAGACTCATGTATACACGCGGAAAAGTGCAGATAGACTCATGTATACACGCGGAAAAGTATGGGCATAGTCGCGTATGGGGATTTTTACACTGTTTTTAAGTGAATTTGTCCAAGTCTGTAGGAATGGGTGCCCAAAGCCATAAAAGAAATCATGAATCATATGAAAGTGAGAAATGATGCTATAACAGTGGCACGAGATGAAACCATACTTGATGCAACTCCAGAAGAAGAGGAAGAACAAATAGAGGTTTCTCTTACCTAGTTGGGTAAGAAGTGGGCAAACTATTTTTCTAATTGAAGTTGTAAATCTTGTTTTGCACTAGTTTCATGTCCCATAGTTGGACTATTGTAAAAAGTGATATTCATAAATTAAATCACTTTTAAATGCAACAATGTTTTTCTTTGAGCTTTGTTATGATAATTTTGGCTTGTGAATAAGTCATTTTTAATGGAAAATTTGTATGTCAAGTTATTTCAATGTTGTAAAAATGCATTTCTAATTATTTTTTTAGAAACCATTGTATGAGTAGTAGCAGTACATGCAGTAGGATACCAATATGTTAGACACTCACTTACACAAGTATTCACTATGTGAAACTTGTATTGGTTATTTGCTAAAGTGTTATTGGATTTTATCCTTGGTAAATATTTTGCAGCAAGAATGTTTTCTTGTGACATTGGCATAAATCATATGTCAAAAAAATGCAAAGGGAAAATTTGTTGTACAATGGAATCACGCAAAAATCTCTTCCGCCATGCAACACACCTATGGTTTTGGTGACCAAAAGGAATTGAAAGCACTGTATTGTGAGGAAAAAAAGGAGTGGCTTTCATCAAAGAAGAGTTGTTGAAGGAGCTCCTTAGAATACATTGACATGTTGGATTTTTTTTTTAAATTGTGAGATGATTAAAGTTCAGCAATTAAGACACTTTCATTTGATGGATGTCATCAACAACTCCACTTGGTTCAAAGGTATTAGTGAAAAGTTTGTTCATATGCCTTCGAGGCCTGTTATGTATGAAATTATTGTACTCAAGCACCATTTTGTCTTACATGAAAATTATGTTCAGCAAATGCATACTTTCAAGATGTATATTCAAACTTGAGTCAAGTAAACTAGGTCATGTAACTTGTTAGTTCAATTGTCGTAGTTTGTTTTTGGGGTCTTATCCTTGATGAGGATTTTGGAGAAGATCGCCTTGAGAATTGTTCTTGGGAATGATGTTGCTATGCATCACCATAGAAACATGGAAAATACAAGAAGAACATTGAACTAGAATTCAAATAGTTTGTATTCTAAGATTAGCTTAAAAAAAAGAGCCTAGATAAGTACATGTCAAGGCATGAAAAACGTCAATTTGATCAAGTTTAAATAATGGAGGAACTGAACCTTCAGAAGCTGAATTACTAAAAGTGAGATTTTGGGGTCAAAAGGATTTTCAGTAGGGAAGAGTGATCAGGAGCTAAATTTTTGCTCAAAAAAAAATTTCTTGAAATGACACAAAACCTTAACGAAAAAATTGTGCTCGTCTTCCTGAATCTGGTGCAACTCGTTTCGTGTAAATTAACACTGTATTCTCCAAGAAACACATTTTTTTTGTTTTTCTAAACAAGAAAATTTGGCAAGAAATTGTGCAGACAGGGAGCCTAGTCAGTAGTCCGTACTGCTAACGTGACATGTTGATTGGGTAGTTCAATGGGTAGGTCAACACGCTATTCAGTGGATTCCACTGTCAAATTGAAGGCTGCCATGTGGAATTTTGTGGTTGGATGGAATTGGTGTGATTTGGAAATGTTTCATTGGTTGTGGGTAGGCAAATGAGGAGGAGGCATACGGCTTAGCTAGGGGCCACAATGTCTCCCCCACATGGTGCATTAAAAATTTGGCTTGTGGACCGAAAGGACTGGGCTGGGGTCAAACACGAGACCTTTACCCAACTAACACGCATGTCTACCATCTCCTCTACACTTGTTTCTTAACTATATACGTTGTCCACATATATTTGAAGTTTAAAATTTCCACTGATGGGGGGAGAGGGGACAAGTACCCAAGACATGTAACCATAGCCCACGACCATTGGTGGAGAGGGAGGAGATTAACCCCTAAGTGCGATTAATTAACCCATGATCCATAATTAATTAACGTTAATCTAATTTATTTAGCAAAGCATCGGTTTAGCACTAATCTGGGTTAATTAACGACAATGCAGATTAATTAAGTTAAACCTGATTTAACTACTGATTCCAACAAATCTATCAGGATTTGATAAAATTAGTTCTATTAAGCCCGAGTTAGCTCCAATTAGCTAAATTCGGGGAGAAAATTGTGGGTAAACTTGGAGAAGTCATAATTGAGCCAATTTTTTACCAAATTGGATGTAGAAAGAGGCCAAGGAACCATTTTTGAGTATTATGGACTCAACAGAACAAGTCTCAGGAGTCATAGAGCACTCCAGATAGGATGTTTTTCAGGTTGAAGCCAAAGGGTGCCATGATCAACCATGGTGTTGAAACAACTCATGAAGGAGTTTTATGTTGATGATGTCCTTCTAGGGGTTGTCTTCTCTCCATATTATTTCTGAAACAATAACTTCATTAGTGTTGTAACTTCTCATACTCCTCTCTTCTTTATGTTATTGAAGGAGAGTTTAATTCATGTACTGTATGGTGTATTGTGGTGAAATTGTAGCTCTTTGAAGATGGAGTTTAGGATATTGGTGTAAGATGTCGAATGATTTATAATTGTTACATGCTTGACTGAAGGTTATCATGCTTATGGAATGATGTACTTGTAGTAGTATGTTTCTTTGTAGGAGAAACTTATCATTCTGTTGTTCAGCATTTGATGTACTCCTTGTTTCATTCATTAAGCTTAACGAGAAGGGATCAATCCATAGGGTTGATTCAAGGAGATGTATCCCAGGAGGGGTGAACTGCTTCAACAATTGCTAGTGTTGGATGATGGTTATATGTTTTCATTCCATGTTTGTTGCAATGTAACAAAATTCATAAACACAAATTCACCAAAAACACTTAACACCACCTACTTCTACTTTCTATTAGGAGGACAAACCTTAGACACAAATTCTTATATTCTGAAAAGGATCTTAGCATAACATTACTAATATTCCCATTCAGATCAATGCCTTTTTTTAGATGCTATGGTGTGTTGGGATTTTGATCTCGGTTTTGGGCTTTGGAATTGTAGGATGGATTTCAAAATACGGGGCAAAGGTGGTCTCAAGGAAAATCCCAAAGGCCTAGGAATCCCTTGGCTGGTTTTGGCGGGATACACGATAAAGCCTAAGGGTGGGGTCTCGGATTAGTGCCTAGTGATCCAAGATTGGATTGTGGTAAAGCTTGAGAGACAAGGAGACACAAAATTCCTCATGGACAGTGATGGATTCTTGGTGGAATTCCACATTCAGTTCAGTTTTGTGATTATAGTACCAGTTTTGGTGTGATCATGGTATGGTGAGGGTGGATGTGGTGTAACTTATGGATTCCCTTGGCTTTTTTTATTGGTTATCCATGAGATCCCACATTCGTGTTTTGAATATGGCACGAGGGTGATTGGCTAAAGAGAGATTCGGCTCAGCCATGTCTATGGTTGGGTGGTCCATGGAAGCCCCGAACCTAGTCAATTATTGCCTATGTTTAATGAAAGCTAAGTTCTCTCAATTTTTTACTTATTAATGTGGGTATTTAATGGTTGTTATCTCACTATTATTACCATGGTTTTATGTTTATTATAAGCATGGTTAAATTATTGGTTCATGTTAAGGTTATTTCATGTATTTGCTTGTAAATGTTAATATAATGGATGCAAGACCTGATTGATGTCATATAAGTTCAAGGAAGATAGTCTTGATCCTTCTTGTAATTTGTCTCAAGAGTTTTCAGTCATTCACACTCTGCCTTGTATCCTAACCTGTAGGTTTCGTTCATGCCAAGTGTTTGATATAATGTCAGTTCTTGGTTAGGTATCGTCATGCCTAGTCCTGGAGTCAGTTTTTGGTTATTTGGAATTATCGTCATGTGTTTTATGGATTCTGAAGCCTACATGAAATGTTGGGAAGTGTCCGGGATTCTGGGATTAAAGAGTGCGTTAAATCCCGCAGACGTAGGCATAGGTATGGGAAAATGAGTCCCTGGACACATGCATGCATATGATGTGGGAGTGTCTAGAGCCTCCCAAATGCACCCTTTCCCATATCAAGGAAGTGTCCAAGGGTTTTCTTCATCAAAATTCAGTATTAAAATATATTATTTATATTCAAAATAAATGAGATGTTATTTACTCAAATGGGGACTATATGATTTATAAGGGTTAATGGTGTTTTTATAAACAATTGTTTTGTAGAGATTATAATATTTATAAAAGTTAACATAACGATGGTAAGAACTATATAGATTATGAGCATAAGGATTAAAATTTTTATTAGCTAAAGATATAGAGTTTATTAACATGATTACCATAGAAGGATAAATTTTTAATTTTAGAAATTTCATGTCAATGAGATAAACCATGAAAATCAAACTTACTATTAATTGTATCCAAGGTTATCCTAATTAGAAAATGACATAATTCCACAGTTTCAGAGCATTAGAACTCATTATGGCTCAATGAAAAACAAATTTGTTTTATGAATATTTATATCTTTTACAATTACTAACATACAGTTGTCCCTTTTGATTAAGTAGCCAAATAATGTTTTAAACAAAAAACATGTAATATTTTCATTTGATATTGAAATAATAAAACATTAGGGAATTTTGAGGTCTAAAATAGGTCTCATGAGGAAAATAATAAAATAATAGTCAAAATAAGAAATAATAGATTATTTTTTAACGTAAAAGTAAGAAAACTATTTTTTAGTTGTATTTTTGGCTTGTCCTCAGGGTTCAACTCAACTGAAAATTTCCATGATATGAAGTATTGTGTATAATAAGAGATCCAAGGTTCAAATCCCCCTCGAAGTTACTTGCTCTATGGAGATAGGACAAGTTGTAGACCTTTGAGGTATGGTGGTAGTGATCGAAATCATAGTTTCCAATTCCTCTGATTATAAAAAAGTGTAGACACCGGTTGGATATAAAATTAAATTCCACTTCTAACCACTAACTACTTTGCAAAATTTTGAGTAAACGCACATAAAAAAAAAATGAATGGAAAAAACATGTTCAACATACATGCTTTTTCCATGTATTTTCATTTTTTTTTCGATGTGGTCTACTAAAAAATATGCAGAGTGGATACTTGATGGATGTGAGATTTAATTATGCATCTAATGGGTGTAAAAAATATGCAAAGTGGATACTCGATGGATGTGAAATTTAATTATGCATCGAATGGGTGTCTAAAATATGCAGAGTGGATACTCGATGGATGTGAGATTTAATTATGCATCTAATGAGTGCCAATGCTTGAAATTTGAATAAACTTACAAAAAGATAAGTTGAAAATAGAATTTAAAAGGTAGTTTTCTTCTTTTCCCTCCAAAATATCTCCCCTAGATATGGCATCATCATTATCAAATTTATTAGCTATTTTAAGGTAACTTGTGTTAATACAATTTTTAAACCATTTTTTACATCAAATTTTTTATAATAAATTTTTTAATGTTTTAAAAATTGGTAGATTATAAATATTTAATAAATATTAATTATCATTTCAATAAATCATTAATATCAACATTAATTATTATTTTATTTTTCAAAATAATAATGAATTTCTCCGTGGATTTTTGTACGAAATTATAAGTGTTATGTTAAAGCACTCCTTAATATAAAAGTGGTTCACTGATTCAATTGATTTGTTCAATTCCTTGTTATGATGAAAATATAATCCTACTAAATTTAAAATAAAAATAAATAGATAAATAAATAAATAAAATTATCTCATAAATATCAATATAAAGAAATACAACATTCTCCTTACTTTTACTTTTATGAATTAAAAAAAAAAATTCTTCAAAAATATAAATAAAAACCTCCATTTAAATCAATATAAATATCAACCATTATTGTGAAAATAAGTGAAAGTATGAAATCCTCATTTTAAATTAAAATTAACACAAATATCAACAATAGAATAACATGCGATTTGACTTTGCATCTAAAATGGATATATTATTAAGAAGTGATCGATGTAGGTCTCAAAAGAAAAAAAAGGAATTTGACTTTTATGTATAATGTGATTTTTTAAATGGAATTGAGTATTTTTCTTTTTCTCAACTTTATTTTTCAGAAGAAGAAAATAGTATTGTTTATATTTTGTACCAATGCATTTGTTTAACTGTATAAGTAAAAAAGACTTATTTTTAAAATAGAATTAATGTAATATTAATAATGATTTAAAATTAATATCAATCTCAATAATGATTTAAAATTAATATCAATATCAATAATTATTTTAGAAATAAATAACAATTTTTGTTTATTTTCAAAAATAAATAACGATCCGGTGGGCAACCGATCTCCCTTGCACCGCTATCGAGAGCCAACGAATGTCTCCGACCCCTGGACGAGAACGCATACACCCTAAAATATATTCCTTCTCATCACGATTCTTTTAAAATGAATGAAAAACAATTTAACATTATAAATATCATCGTATTCAAAATGAATTGAAGTTTGTTTTTGTTTTTTTTTAATAAAATTAAAATTAGTATAATTAATAATGAGTAAATGATTGAAGTTTTGTTTTTAAATATAAATAATTGTATTTAAAATAAATGGTATATTTTTTTTCATAGTGTTGATTGTTGATTTTATAAATAAATATAAAGTGAAAATATAAATATTCATTTATAACTGATTGATTTATATTATTGATTGTTTAGAAAATGGATGAGAAGGAATTTGACCGTATAAATATGACATGTGTTTAAGAATGGAAAATAAAAATCTGAGTAAATATTAACATTAATAGCTCATTAAATGGAAATTGTTTGGCCATAATGTTTTTAATTAATATTATATCAATATCAAACTACTCATGAAATGGACAATAGTTGAATATAACTTTGTGTGAGATGATTTTTACAAACAAATATATCAATGATTATATTTTAATTAATATCATATCAATATCAACCACTCATGAAATGGACAATAGTTGATCATAACTTGCTTTGTGAGATGATTTCTACTAATAGATATATCAATGTAAGAATTTTAATTATGATTATTTATTCTCACTTTATTATGGAGATTTTTAACCTGTAAATAAGTCTTTTTACAATACCATAAACCAATATTATGACTTAGTCATACCATATGCTCAAAAAATCATAACTCAATTAATAATTAATTTAAGTAAAAATGGGAAAAAATTTAACCACTTTTGAGATTAATCTTAACCTTTGATATATGAGTAATTACTAAGAATATTCCAAAGTATTCAATGTAGTTTAAATCTTTACCATTCACCTAATAAGTATTGTTGATTAAATTAAAATTCTGGAAACCTATTCTAATTTAGATTCAATATAATTATTATTGGTATAAGAATAAGACATTTCCCCTCATCTTCATCTTATAAATAAAAATATAAAAATAAAGTGAAAATAAAAATTTATATCCATTTTAGTAATTTTTTTGAACATGAATAACAAGAAATTTAAATTTATAAATATCATAATTCTATTTAAAATAAAAAATAAATTTCCCTTTTCCTAATTTTATAAATAAAAATTAGTAAATGGGGTGGTTTAAGGGAAAAAGGTCGTTTGACATGGCCAAGAGACTGAGGGACATGAAAACATGTCCCCATAGAGAATGTTTAAGGCACTAATGATCCCAAGGTGTTGCCACATGTAGACTGCAATCACAATACATAATTTCTTGTATGCACCACACTCCTACGTTGACTGCCATCTGACCCTCCAAACTATTTATTGGGAGTTCAGTCGTGCGAAGCATTAAATATGTTTACTATTGTTTATTTCATTCCTTATTATGGCCCAAAATTCTTATTGCTTCATCATCACTAGTTTCCAAACATTCTTGTCTAGCATGCATGCCTAGGCTCTTGGTAATTTCAATTAGGGTCTTCTATCATCCCATCCTTCCAACCCTTGGCTTGGTATTAACTATCTATTTTTGATAAGCCTCTAGAGCTCTAGAAAGGAAATTCTTTCCCTTTTCGACTAGAACTATAATGTCAATGGAAGTTATCATATGATAGCTCGAAAGATTGGGTTCGCCCTGCTATCACCCTCTCCTTGCGGGTTTGGTGGATATGTTGCAACTCTTACATTTGATTTCTTGTTCATTCAAGGTAACATAGCATTATGTCATTGGAATCCTTTGTAGTTGTTCACTTGAATTATTCTGGTTAGAGCAATGCCCTGTTGGCGAAAAATTATTACAGAGACCTAGGGTTATACCTTAGGGTGCTAACAAAAGAGTCTATTGTAGTCTAGTTTAACACTGACATATTCAATCGTTCACAAGGGAAGAAGGTCTCACCTAAGGCACTGCCAAGAATTTATAAGGTGAAGAGAATTTTATAAATAATGATGAATATAATTAACAGTGATATAGCCCATCATTCATCTAAGATAACCAACTCACAATTTAGAATATTACATAGACATTTAAAGAAATAAAAATTTAAAATAAATCCAAACACACATACATCACATGAAATTCTCGTGCAACATATCTCCTTTTATTATATGAAAAGATGGCAAGGGCTCATATTAAATTTTCCAACATATAGATCATTAATATCGTGGACCAATATAATAAATTTGAACAAATTAGACTTATCAAATAAAATAGAATAGATTTAGAAGTGTGATACTAAAATCTAGTTGCATTTCGGCTTATTCTATGATCTCCTTCTTGCATTTGCCTCGTTGGTTATTTTATAGTTTATGTCTATTGATATTGTCCAACTTAGCTTTTCTTTGATAGGATAAATCCTTCCTTATTCACACTCAATTGATTTAGTCAGCCTACTTCTACACTCACTTGATGATTTCCATAGCTTTAACTAATTTTTTTGGCTATCATTCATTCCTTTCTGCTACCAGTTTTCGACCAAAATTAACCATTCAAGAGTGGATTATTTTTGTATTTCACTTTCTCCTTTTTCTTCCAATGGTTTCTAGCCAAAAATTTACCATTTCAAAAATGAAGGACCCAATAGGCCTTTACCATATGCTATTGACTCACCCTTGAGTAAATTTTTCATTAGTGTAGATCGTTATCCTTTAAATTAAGGACCCAACTCGAGAATAGTAATGAGCACTAAATTTCATAAAATATCATAGGTAGAAAATTTATTTTTTCCTTCTACAATAAAGTATTTTCCTAATAAAAAAAAATTTGAGCTCTGGTGGCATCAAGTACCTTAGGCTAAGCTTCAAGGAAATTACTCCATTCAAAATCTACATGAAGATCAAGTTGATACCACTGGAGATAATGTGGCTAGACATTTTTTTTAATATCATGAACGATATACTTAGATTTATGTGACTCCTCTCAATCTACTCAGATTTATGCGACTCCTCTATCTACTACTTTTGTTGATATCTCTTTTTTAGCAATGATTTGTGGTAATTATTATACAATATACAATTTGCATGGCTAATATTCCATTTTGAATAGTTATGAGCATTTATTCTCTATTTACTGCATGTTTCTTTTGTCCAAGGAGTTGTATCCTATGGAAAGAAGATTTGTCACTCTTTTTTATGCATTGTCCTCCTGCCATGTCAAGATTGTCAGCACCTTTCTGTCGCCCAGGATTTCTATTTAATAAGGAAATCATATGTACCTTCAAATCAATGACTAAGAATATCAACCTAATAATAGAAAATCACACTATAAAAATGGTGTTACTTTGCATGTAGAAAATACCA
Source organism: Pinus albicaulis (assembly GCA_034641835.2). Classification (NCBI taxonomy): domain Eukaryota; kingdom Viridiplantae; phylum Streptophyta; class Pinopsida; order Pinales; family Pinaceae; genus Pinus; species Pinus albicaulis. Next base: position 568,717,734 of record CM076569.1, on the reverse strand, counting down.
ATCGAGTCTGCCAAATCCAGTGAATCCGAATAAGCATTTCTCTATCCACTACAATTTCTGTAATGATGTGCACAATTGATTTTGAAATTTGTGCAAGAATTTTAGAAATGAATACCACTACAATAATTATTTAAAAATCCATTCCTCGTCATGAGTTGAATTTGTAACATGCGTGGGAGTTGAAGCAGTGGAATTTGGATCGACTACATTGGATTGGCCACCATTATCCACCAATTCCTTGTCAAGGATTTCAAACTCATTAATTGCATTGATTATGAAGATATGACATTCAAATTTATTGTAATTATTTTTAATATTAGGGTGGGATACAATAGATGAAAAAGTAATTGTGATAGTGACTCCTCACCGTGAGGCAAATGTCTTAAAGGCTCTCAGTAGGATGGTGATGGTAAGCCACAATATCTAGGGGTGGAATTATTGTTGTGGAGTTGCAGAGAGAGAACTACATAAGTTTCCTTAGCATGCATTTAAAGGCTTGGCTAGAGACAAAACTGGCATCATAAAATCCTTTGATGTGAGTTTTATGTCATAGAGTTTTGTATTTTGTCAAGAGAAATGATAAGAACTTACTCTTTTTTTGAAATTTACCTAAAGGTAAGTCATCGTGAAATCTATTTACATTGGCCTACACAACAATAAATTTGCAAGCATACATAACAAATTTATAGATACCACGATTGCCTGGAAATGAGATTTATTCTTGGTTTTGATGTTAAAATAGTTAGTTTTGTGTAGCATATATTTCTATCCACACGTAGAATCTATATTGTTTGACTATCATTCAACGAGATATGTATCTTCAATTTTGTGTATTTGAATTTCATCTTGATTTCTGTGTATCTAAATTTCATGCTTGACAGACGGAGTCTCTTCAACATGATTTTCCTGCTTTTTTACACTGAGTTTAGCTAAGGGAATAAAACCTTAGACTATTGAAATTTCTATAGGAAGAGTGTTGAAATAAAATATCTTTCAAAAAAAGGCCATACCACAAATTGTTTTCTTCTAAAAGGCACACATATGTGGTTGAAGTGGAGCCATTTTGAGAAGGCATGAACACTAAGATGAATAAAGCATCATTTGCAAACTTCTCAGATTAGTTTCTAGTCGTCGCATGTGAAATCACATACTGAATGCAAAGTATGCTAGGTTTTTTATAGGTCGACTTATCAGCATACCACTTATCAGAGACTATCAAATGACAAGGAGAATGAATCAGGTGGAGCTTTGAGAAAAATACTTGAATTTTAGAGACCTTGCAAGCCTTCTCTCTATTGTACTAAAGAGAAGTGACATTTTGGGTTACACTAGGATGTTTGACATTGTGTATTATAATATTGAATTAGCTCCATTGTGTTGTTGAAGCTACTCCAATACCATTTAAGTGGAAGTTTGAGTTGTTTCAAAAATGGCCAAAGAAGATGAAGTATTAAAGTTCCTAAAAAATAGATATTATCTATTGTTGAAGACACAATTAAAATCAACAAGGACACTTTGTTTAATAATAAGATCTATCTATAAAATGCACAAGAAAAAAATGAATTTTTGCAGCTTGAGTCACAGTTATAGGGAGATGAGTTACAAAAATGTAGTCATCATTCTGGATTTTTTTATGTTCAGAAAAACCATTTATTTGACTTTGAGACAAACTCATATTAGCAGTCAAAAAATAAATTTTATTTGGTTCCTATTAGAAGAGAATATTTGCATTCATATGCAGAAGTTCAGTCTACACTTTCCAAGCCCATCATCAGACCTTTGTAAGAGATTTTCAACAACATGAACAAAACTAGTCTTGGACATGGAAAGGATGTCTCATTTTATACCCCAAACTACTTTAAGCCTATTTAGTTTGATAGTGTAGGACTTCCTAAAAAAAACCTCATCATCACCTATTCCCGCTCCTCATTCATAACCACAAATTGTAAAATTCCAACATTGTGACAAATTTTTCCATGTGAAAGATCATTGTTTTGATATTCATCTGTGTGAGAATTGTAGTAAGAACACTCATCATTCAAAAAAATGCCTTGAAAACAAGCCTCATGTAATAACGAGGATTCAACTTTGATAGATCGCTTCTTGGGAATGGGATTCAACAACCAAGAAGATATTTCAGTCATATCACATAGTTTTTTCATGGGTACTGAAAGGTTTTATAGTCAATTTTCACTCATCTTCTCACCTTGTATATAACAGGGAGTAATTGATTTTCATCCATAAGTTTAGAAGATAAATTAAGCGAGAATGAGAAACAACCTGAACTTGATTCTTGAGCCTACAGCTAGAGACAACCATACCTAGATTCAGAATTGTAGCTAGAGGTACAAAAACCCATGAGCATACCTATGGTTGGTGGCCTTCCTTAAACCAGCACAGGTTTATACCTCCCCATTCAAATTGAGTTTCTTCCTTTTTTCCGGAAGTTTAATACATCCCTTTTTTAGGTTGATGATCTCCCTTTTGAAAACATTAAGGAGCACTTAATTTAGCATAAGAATTTATCTTATATCCTTATATGGAAGAGTTCTAGGAATCGCACTAAAAGTTCCAAGTTGAGACCCAAAGGTATCCATTCTCATAAAAATTGGGAGCACTTCTTCTAGTTGAAGATTTCAACTTATAGTCAGATTTCAAAGAGTTCCAAGAACTGCACTAAGCATTCTAATGTTGGTGGTCATCCTTAAACCACCATCAGTTGAGACCTCGAGTTCTACCACCTTATGACATATTTTTAGAGAGCACATTCAAACGTTTTTTGCAACTTTTCTATTACAACTCTCTTCTTAGACTCATATATACCCCTTCAGATTGGGGGGGATGTTGGACACATGATCTGCTAAGATTTATGGTGTGGAAGTTGAACAATCACTAGAGTCGAAGAGACCTTCGAATATGAAACCAATGGTTGTAAGGATTGTATAAATTTATAGCTTTGTGAATAGAAATGTAACTATTAATTATTTATCTTATCCTGTGTTCACCATTCCATGAATTTGTTTAACACCTGGGCATATGATGTGTTATTTTTTCTAGAGAGAGCACAATGGATTTGTGATACTCAAGTGCTTGCTGAGATGATAAAATCGTAAGGAATTTATTGCTGATAAACGACTTGAGAATTGGCTTTCCTCAAGGATGATAAAACACTACGAACTTCTTAGGTTGATAAACTATTGTTAGGTTGAGACACCCAAGTGCTTGCTAAAAGGAGTTGATAATCAACCAAGTGCTTTCCTTGGGGCTGATAAACCACTTGTGTGCTTACTTAGTAGGTGGAAAAACGACCTTAATAGTGGAATATGACTCATGCAGTATCTAATCGAACTAATAAACCACCCATTATGATTAAAATACTTATTTGGACTTTTTTTGAGACTCTTATGCATTGGTAGAACCCTTGTGGTTTTTTTTCCACTAATTTGAGAGCTCCTATGGGGTTACAGTTGGGGTTCTTGAGAAGTCACATGAGAAATGAACTCTTCCACTTACCTAGTTGACTAGTTGTGGGTGAGAGAACTCCTGAGAAATTACCTCCTCGGGATCTAATTCTAGCTCAAGGGTGGCCGATTTTAAGAAATATTCAAGTGAAAATTTCCTATTATTGGGTGGAGAGTTGAATTCCCACTCTTTGTTACTAGTCATTTGAATATAATAATATAATTTTCTTACTTGTATACTTGATGCATTGAAAATATTAAAATTATTTCTATGTGATACATACATGTATTAGTATTGTTAATGGAATAATATAATATTCATGTTTGTCTATGTGATATGCTTTCTGTATAAGTGTAATTCCCATGGCTATAAGGGGCATGGAGGGCTTTGTGTTAAGTTAATATGCTCATGACAGACTAAGATGTTACAATGTGTAAATTCCATTGCTAGCATGCTATGGACGTTAAGGCTCTTAGTACGTTTGATACCATGGCCATATTTTCCAAGTAGGCAATGAGCAAAATGCATCATATGGCATAATAGTTGGATCTCATCAATGGGATCCATCAACAAGAAATATTGCTTCACGTTTGGTTAAGAGGGTGGTTGTTACACTGTCAGATGTTCATGGAAAAATAATGAGGCACAAGTTGATGGTGGGGATGGCTTGCATGGATTCACTCCGATTTTACCAAATGGTACTCAAATTATATGGTTGGTTTAGGCTTAATTGATTCGATGAGTTATGCCTTGTGCATACTTAGAACTTTGTTGAATTTCAATGATGAGTGCTCAATAGCCAACGTAGGGCCATTGTAGGGGGACACACATTGTTGGGGAACCTAATTCATTTGAGATTACCAACCAATGAGCTAGTGGATTAGTTGTCTATGCAGGGAAGAGATCCTTGAAGAGCATGATACACGTTCATTTCTATTGTCCCAAACTAAAATGATGAGGGCATTGTTTGATTGCATATGTAAATATTACTGAATGCCATCCTATACGAATCTTTCGATTGGTTGGTAGTATTAAGTCTCCATCATCCTATATTAGGATCTTTTATAGTTGAGGTAAGTCAATTGGTTGGGTAATTTCGATTGATCTTGTCTAGTCAATGTAAGTCGACAAGTTGAATAATTTCAACTGATATTTTCTAGTCATGCTAAGTCAACTATTGTGGTAAGTTGGCTAGTTGTGTTAAGTTGATTCGGTTGGGTTATATCAAATTGTTCTGTCATGTCAACTAGTTGTGTTTGTTCGACCATTTGGGTTGTCTTGAAAAGCACTTAAAGACTGAGTAAGGTGGTGTATTCTAAATTTAATTTCATAGGATTTGGGGAACTAAGATTTTTATAACCCCATTTGACTATTGAGATCATGGAGGTTTGGTTAAATGAAAATAGCACCTTTTGTTGAGCTAGTTTAGTTTAGGTGGTGGAAGGGATTGTTACATTGTGTATGGTCACAAAGTTCTTGAGGATTAGTGCTTGAGGGATAAGCCACCCTTGAAATATTTCCATATCATTGTTTTAGCAAAAAAGAACAACTATTGTGAATTTATGATACCTTGGTATAAAATCTTCCAGTTACGCCCATGGTCACAAGGATGTTAAGGTATAGTACTTGAGGGATAGGATCCATTGACATATTGGAAAGTCATTGTTATAAAAAAAGTGAATTCTTGGGTACTTTTCCCAATATTCTAATATACCATCTCTTGGTCATGCCCCTAGTCATAAGAGTAAAGTTATAGCCCTACTGATTTAAATACGTTGACATATCAAAAAGTTGAGGGATTTTTTTTTGTGCATACATTGAAAACCATATATATATCCCAATTTATTAGTGCCTTGAATCAAGTAAGTGATATAAAATTTTATGGCTCTTGACAAATAAATTTCTCATCATTTGTACTCTAAAGTTTTGTGTTTTCCACAGTTTCCAGTGTTAAATATTTTGTGTGATTTTCCAATATTATAGTATAATAGGCCAGGTTTTTAGTTCATCCTCTTTTTTCTAGTTCCAACACTTAATAATATATATTTGGGGTTATAACACCTAACAAATAAGGCTTTATTAGTCCTCGCATATCAGTGGTTTTAACAAAGCTCGTGGCTGCTTTGAAGGAAGCACCAAAACTAATTATAGATTTGGCATTGTGAAAGAGAAGACCTAAAACATGGAATTAAAGGGAGCACCTAAATTTGATTAGTTGGTCGAAGGAAGCACCAAATAATAAAGCATTACATTGGTAAAGACAACAAATATGGAAGAGGTGTTTAAAGTGTTAGATAACATAGTGTGTAGTTCCAAAAGTTAGAATATGAAGGAAGCATCTAGTTGAAAGAAAATATTTGAGTAAGCAAGTAAAAAATTCAAAAAGTGAAAATTAATTATGAAGTGACTGTAAAAAATAAAAGAGAATAAATATTTTAATTAATTTACTGCAAAATAGAACAAATAATTACAAGGTGATCACCAAAATTCAAAAACAAAGAGTGGATTGGAAAAGAAAAGATTTCATAGTAGATTTAAGAGGGGATTGGTGTCTCCTCTAGGTTGTCTACTCTAAAGAAAAATTGGGGATTGGTGTATCCTATAGGTTGGTGTCTACAAAGTAGTAGGGGGGATTGTTGTCTCCTATAGGTTAGTTCCTACAAAGAACTGTTAATTAAAATAATTTTTGTGGTTTTCTCCAAGAAGGATTTCCATGTATATCCTCTGATCCATGATTTTCTTACAATATTTATGTTTTATGATTTTTGAATATTTTGAATAAGTAAAAATAGTAATACATTGATTCACCATGATCCCCACTACCCCTGAGTCTCTCAGTGTAATTGTGAGTCCAACATATGATGCTTTAATCAAGAATGGGGCATATTGGAAGTTGGCTAATCCTACATTTAGAGAAAAACCAATTAGCTATAAGTGGGTCTAAAAACGCAAGTACAAATAAATGGCTCCAATTTACAACCACAAGGAAAGGTTTGTATTAAAAGGGTTTTCACAAAAGGAAGGCATTAATTATGAGTAAAAATTTTCCCCATCAAAAAATGGGCCACCATCCACACTCTCTTTTCCTTTGTAGCATAGAATGGATGGAAATTATATCAAATGGATATGAAGGCTACTTTCTTGAATGGAGACTTGACAACTAATTCCTTCAAGTCTCAACCAAAACGTCTTTTTGTAAAGAGAAAAGAAAGATATGCAAACTTGTCAAATACTCATATTCCATGAAAAAAGAATGCATGCCTAGTAGGAGAAGTTAAGTGAGCATCTTCTGTAATTGAATTTCAAATACATTAAGCTTGATCATGGAATTCTATTTTTCAAGAAAATTGACAAATTTGTTATATATCTTGAAGTTTATGTAGATTATATATTGATGACAGTGAATGATGAAAGTTATATTCCTTAAAAAAAAGAGTTGAAGAAGGGTTTTTGGATGACATATCTTTGACATTTTCACTACTAGGGGAATTGAAGTGACTCAACATCCAAAGTACAAATTCATCTCCCAAAATAAGTAAACTTCAGAATTTTTAATCAAGTTTTGCATGGTTGAATGTAATCATATTTCTATGACAATGGAACAAATTTTTAAGATCACGTCAAAAGAAGGGAATGAATCTGAAAATGTAACCAAGTACATACAATATTTGGGGATTCTTATCTACATTACCACTACAAGATGAGATACCTCATTTTTTGTTGGAATTATTTTCAAGGTTATGAAAAATACTCTATGAAGGGAATTGGTTTTCTACAAAAAAAATGATTATTAAATATTTGAAGGGAACATAATATTTTGGAATCAGGTATTTTAAAGTGGATAACTCCATCTTGATTTAATATTCTGATTCAAACTTTGACGAGATTAAATAAAGTGGAGTTTTAACATGAGGATATCTCATGAGTCTTGGATTAGTAACTATCTTTGGGAGGTCACACAAACAATAAGTCATGGTAGGTTCCATAATATAGGTAGAATATATGTAAACAAAAAAAAAACAAAGGATATTGTGTGGTTTAGGAAAATACCAATGATTTGCAGAAGAAACAAGGGAATGTTATTCCTCTTTTGGCTAACAATACTTTTGCAGCCCAGCATGCCAAGAATATCATATTCCATGATTGATCCAAGAACATCAAAACAAAGTGTCATTTGATTCAATATCATGTAGAGGGAAAGACAATTCATTTGATAAATTGTTCCACAAATGAAGAAATCATAGACATATTCACCAAAGCACTAGTTTAGAATGATGCTTGGACTTAGGAACAACCCTTTGGATTAAGGGGGGAATGTTGGACACATGGCCCTTCAAGATTTATTTCATTCTAAATAATTTCTGCATAATAGATAAGTAGACGAAAAGAAGATCCATGAGGAATACCAAGAGTTCCTAATAGAAAATGAAAAAATACACATGCTCTTGTATTTATGCATATTTTGATTTAATGAAATAAACATCCATCAATATATTCATCTAACTTGACAATTAATTAGTGGAAAATCAGGTCGAAAGAGAAAAGGGCGTTGAGAGAGTTGTTTCAAATTCTGTATATTATTGTTGTGTCGATTTGGAACAAGGAAAATGAAAGGAAATTCCGCTAGTACAAATTTCAATGGTTTCGTGTTCTATTATTCCAACCATTGTCTTAGTGATAACGTTGAACTAGATGAAAACACATTAAAAATTTTCTAAATGCTTATGCGCAAGGGATGTGGCCTAAGCAATAATTGATATACATTGATACCAACATCATCTCCAACCACTATAAGCCTAGAAATTAAATATTGTTCTATTAGACTACTAAGATTATTGGAATCTTGAGAGGAATATAAATTCTAAATAAACTATTCATAAAATTATCTAAAGCACAGGGGCTTCAATGATAAAGAAATACCATACCATGTGCATTCATATTGGGGCATAAATGATGAAATAATATATTGAGAATATAATACGAGGTAAAGGGTTTTTATATGTTGTATAACAATTGTATTATAAGGTATTATTTATACAATAAATTGGCCACACTGAGGAAAAAAATAGGTGGGATGGAGAAATTTATATGTCATTTTATATAAATGCACATAATAAATCTTCCTAAAACATGGAAGATTTTTGTGTGCCTTAGACCATTAAATGTCACATATCATAGTGAGATGTGTTTGAGTGTGGGTTGAGTAATTGCATTTTGGGAGAACTAATATGCATCTACAATGTATATCAAAAGAAGAAAGGTGCATTGTAGAATGCATGGAGGGTCATAAGTGAGGCACCATGTCACTATACTAGGGATTTAAATATAAAGTGGGTATAAAAATGTTAATGAAAAATTGGGTGCCTTCAATATCTAGTAAAAGTAGGGGTCTTTTTAATTGGGGAGGTGTATTGGGTGTGTATTGGTTGTGGGTTTAATAAAGTGATTTTGGATATATTTTCCAATATGTATTCAAATTAAGGGTATTATTTAGTATGGTGTGAATACACATGCTATGTCAGAGGTTCATTGAGTGAAGCCCCCTCTGGTCTAAAAGAACCTTGATTTGATATCACTAAAAGAGCTATATCAATTCGGTCTATGCATTAAAACTTATACTTTTTATTAAAATTGAACCATATATAAAGCAAAGTGTTACCTTTATTAAAACTAAGACTATATATATATATATATATATATATATATATATAACCTTTGATTTTATCTTCTTCTTTTTTAATTTCTTTTAAATTAATTATATTGAAAATATTATGTTAATGTTGATTAAAATAATGATTAGGTATCGGATATTAGACATTCACCATGTTGTTTTAGGCTTACTACTTTTACTATGTTGACCTATTTTTCTAGTTTTATTAGGTTGAGAGGTAGTTTTACTAGGTAAGTTTACTAGGTTTCCATACATCTATTACATATATTAGGTTTACTATGTCGACCTAGATCAATTAGGCTTACTGAGTTAACTTAGGTATAAGGTTGACTTGGGCGACCTATGTTTACTAGATTTAATAGGTCAACCATAATAAAGTAAGTTGAGTTAGATTTACTAGTTTAACTAAGTTAACATAGAATTACCAGGCTTACCTAAATTAATTATGATTATTGGGTTTACTATGTCAACCTTAGACAACCATGGTGAATTATAGTCCACTGTAGTTACCATGATTGACCATGATCAAACATGAGGAATTATGATGAACCATAGTCAATGGTAATCTATCATGGTCAACTACAATTAGATGTCGACAACTATGGTCATCTATATTCAACTATATATTTACCACAATAAACCCTAATAAACTATAATTTAAACATATTTAGTTATATTTAGCTATAGTTAACCATATCCTACTAATCCTCCCTACATAAATCCATGAACTACTACAACCTCATTTAAAATGTGGTTGAGATAATACAACCTCATTAAAATTGTGGTTGAGATAATACAACCTCATTTAAAAAATGATTGAAATACCTCCATAAAATTCATTTTCCACCCTTCATATTCTTCTCAATAACATTAAAAATGGAAAATGACATTAAAAATAAAAATGACACTTTGAATATATTTCACTATTTTATCAATATGATTGTGTCTTTAGTTTGATTTTATTTCACTTATTATATTTATTTTAAATTTGATTATATAAAAAGTAATTTTCAAAGATATTTATATAAAAAATATCTGCAAGTCTAACTCATGACTTCACAATGATCGAGGCATCCAACAACGGTAATGTCTATCTAGCTTGGTCATTGATGGGCCATAAACAACCCTACCCCCGAGAGTTTTCAACCTTTGACCTCCCAAGAAAAATGACAAGTTCTTAACCATTAAACCCACTCAAATTACCTAATTATATAAAAAAATATTACCATAATCACAGTCACAAGGATTAGGTATCACTATTCACATGTATTCCACAAGGCAATGGACTTTTAGGAATCAATCGGTCTTTGGACAATGAATGCCAGAGACATGGGCAACAACCAAGTCAATCAATGTTCACGAATCAATGGGGCTTTGGATAATGAATGCCAGAGACTCAAGCAGCAGATAATGTGTGGGTTAATGAGGTCCTCTTCAAGGCAATAGATTCAGGAGAACAAAACCAGGTTTAACTCCTGATCTTATGCTAGTGTGCGTTGAGGGCATGATTGCCATTAAGATGAAAGCATTAATCAGTACCATGTTACTTTTCGGGATCCTTTTGTGTGCGCGTATGCCCCCCCTCCACTGCTTTCGTTTTGTTTGGTTGTGAGAGGCCCCAATACACAAACGATAGCTCCTTCCAATGCAATCTAAACCAGGTTTTGGATTCACTAGTGGGGAACGTTTCTACAAGTGGATTCAATGTTCCTAGTGTTGTTCTTGAGGGACAAAAGAGAAATAGTTCCGTTTATGGGCTTCTCCAGTGCCATGGAGATGTAAACTCCTCCGATTGCAAACAGTGTGCATCCACGGCCAAAGAAAATATTGTTCAGAAATGCCAAAATACTTATGGACTCATTCAAGAAGATGGCTTCTTTTTACATTACGCCAATCATAAGTTTTACGACGATATTGATAGTAAGCCAACAAACTTGATCTGCAACGGTGGGAAAAGCAGCAAGAAATGAGAATTCACAGATGTTGTTGATTTAAGAAGATGGCTTCTTTTTACATTACGCCAATCATAATTTTTATGAAAATTTGATAGTAAGCCAACAATCTTAATCTACAATGGTGGGAAAAGCAGCAAGACACGATAATTCACAGATGTTGTTGATGACTTGCTCTCAAACGTTACCAAGAAAGATGCATAGAGCCCGGGACATTGCTTTGCGAATTATTATATTTTTATGGTAGATTTATTTCCCATGGCCCAAATTTGGAAAGATATATCCCAAAAGAGCTGCGGGGCTTGCCTAACTTCTGCCTTCTCAGCACTAAAATCATGCTTAACTGGGACTATTGGAGTACAATTTGGATCTAAAAACTATTATTTGCATTTCGAGGAGTATTATTTTTTCAATTCATCCATGGTACCTCCACATTTGACCCCATCCCCACTGCCTCCTCCCCCATCCCCGCCACCTCTAGGTAAACCTCTCATATTTCTTTCACATAGTTTATCCAGTTTATATATTTTTGGTGAAGTAGATCATTAGCAATAAATTAGACTTGTCGTACAAATCGCAAAAAGAAAAAAACGTAATGTGATAGGCATAACTCTAGGCGCAGTATCCACGATGATTGGATTAATTGCAGTGATTGGAGTTTTCACGTGGAAATATTTTGTTGAATTTTAACTTCAACTACAACAGAATACAGAAGGACAAAGGACAACAACAGCATTCTTTTGTTTGCTTACATGCCATCGCACATTTAAAAATCTTTGCAACTTAATAATTTTGGTAATGGCTATAGCCAGTATGGTATGGAGAAGTTGTGGATTGACCATGCAAACCTGCAACTTAAATACTGTCCATGCCACATATTCAAACCTGCAACCACCACATTTAAATGCTGCAACAAACCTGTTTCATTTAATGCCAGTTTTGAGTTTTTAAATGAGCCCATGTCACCAACATGGAACCCACCTCAAATAATCAAATGTTGATCGTGTAGGTCTATAGTACAGTCAGCAGACTTCATTTCGGACTCGATAAGGCTTGGTAAACTCGATTTAATTTTTATCGCACGTCCATTGAGCCTACGTCATCAAGGCCAATTGGTATGCGAAAATTCTATTCAACACATTTTAATCTCCTATTTTTGAAATCCATGAAGGTTTTATACCATAGGATAAAAAGGGTTAATGTTTTTTTTCGTTTTTAGAAAAAAGGGCCACCATGATATGAGTTTCATTACATAAATTTTCTTTTGACTTGGGTATAATATATATAAAGTTCTATTATATATATATATATATATATATATATACATATAATAAATACAACATTGCATTGTAGTATGTAAGTTAGTGTGTTTTGTTTTAAAATGTGGATTGTGTATTATTGAAAGAGAGCCTGAAGGAAAAGTTAATGACTGCAGTGTATTTTTTTTAAAAGAGTGACAGAGTGTAAAAATAGAGTGTGAGACTTTGTATTATGTGCATTTGAAGACTATGTATTTTTGTAATTCTAGAAGGCAAAAAACTAAAATTGCACTATGTGTGTGCATTTTAAAAGGAGGAAAAAGAGTAGACTAAACACTGTGTGTGTGTAGTAGTTGATTTTTTTGTAAATGCCAAAACAAAAATTTTCTGGCATCTTTTGTAATACTTTTTCAAGCTTAATGAAATAGTTTCTTTTGTGCCATCTCTGTCCAGCAAATTTTAATTGAATCTCTGTGTTGATGTAGGGGAATTTTATTCCTCTATTGTTTGGAATACTTCAAAAATTCCAACATGGTATCAGAGCTAGTCTAGGATATTTGAAGGATTGTCAAAGAAGTTGAAGGAAGGAGTTTTTTGAAGCAATTCTCTAGCAATGTGAAGGCTCAAAAAAAGTCCAAGTATTTGCAAAAACAGAGTTTTTTTTTTGTTGTAAAATAGTGCAGTCCAGAGAAGTCTTTTTCAAGACAGATTTTGTCTCTTAGGAAGAGAGAGCTTGTTTAAAAAACATAGTCAAGTTTAAAGCATAGTTCAGTGTGCTAGCCAATGGCAGGAGCCAACACAAGCACGAGTATTAGAAATACTCAACTCCAATAGTTCAATGGGAGAACTATGACTATTGGGAAATCATAATGAGAGCCATGTTTGCCTCTCAATATTTATGGGATTTTGTTGAAGATGGTTTTGAAGAACCAATAGATGAAAATGCTTTTAATGCCTTAACACAAGCATAGAAGGATTTGCTAAAGAGAAATAGGAAGAAGGACTCAAAAGCCCTCTTCTATATCTATCAAGTAGTACATGAAAGTATGTTTCCAAGGATAACAACAACAAAGAGGTCCAAGGATGCATGGGATACCCTCCATACTACCTATCAAGGCATGGAAAAGGTGAAGACAAGAAAGCTGCAATTGCTAAGGAGAGATTTTGAAACTGTCTGTGTGAAAGAGTCTGATAACATAGACTCATTCTTTACACATGTGATTGGTTTGGTTACCAAGATAAGGCCTCATGGAGAGACACTTGAAGAAAGAAGAATAGTGGAAAAAGTATTGAGGAGCTTACCCTCAAGGTTTGATGTGATAGTCACAACCATTGAAGAGACAAAGGATCTCTCAAAGTTTATAGTTGATGAGCTTCATGCATCATTGATGACACATGAACAAAGATTGGGTAGAAAAACAAACTCATCTTTGGAACAAGCCTTCAAGACCCAAATGTCCTTTGGAAGAGCAAAAGGAAGAGGCAGAAGCCAAAACAGAGGAGGAAGAAACAACCCTGCAAACACTAATGGAAGGGGTAGAAATAAAAACTAGAACCAAGGCTAAGGCAGTAGCTAGCAAGGTGGACAAAATCAAGCACATGGAAAAAGGTATGATAAATCCCAAGTCCAATTTCATTACGGTAAAATGTATGACCATTATGCCAATGAATGTAGGAAGAAATAGACTGACATGGGTAATAGACCCAGTGCTAACTTTACTAAGGAAAATATCAGTCAAGAAAAGTTTTTTTTAGCATGTAATATGGCTGAAGAAAAGGGTGAAGATATATGGTTTCTAGATTTAGGATGTAGCAACCATGTGACTGGAAACATTTCTATTTTTTCTATATTAGATGAAAATGTAAAGTCTCAAGTAACATTGGGGACAGACAGTAAGGTCTCTGTCATGGGAAAAGGCAGAGTAAGTTTTTTGACAAAGAAAGGAGAAGGAAGATCCATATTAGATGTTTACTATGTGCTTGGTATGAAGTGTAACCTCTTGAGCATTGGAAAGCTCATTCAAAAGGGGTACAATGTGTTATTTGAAGAGGATGTATGCACCATCATGGATAAAACACCAAAAAAGTAATGCATTGCACAAGTGAAGATGAAAAGGAACTAAATGTTCCCTCTCAAGATGAGAGCATATTTGAAGAAAGGAGTTGAAATGACAGCAGTGACATAAGAGACATTCCAAAGAGAAACAAAAGATGAAAATTGGTTATAGTACTTGAGATTTGGAAATCTCAACTTTGGAGGTATGAATTTGTTGCATAGGAAAGGAATGGTAAAGGGATTACTATTGATTGAGAAACCAGACAACCTATGTGAAGGATGCATCCTGGGCAAACAACATAGAGAAAACTTTCCATCATGAAAGAGCATAAGGGCAAAGGCATCCTTAGAAATTGTCCATTCAACCAATGCAAACACCATCACTAGCAAGCAACCACTATATGTTGACCTTCATTGATGATTACACAAGGAAAACTTGGGTTTATTTCTTGAAATATAAGAGTGAAGTGTTTGAGAAATTCTGCTACTTTAAGGCTCTTGTAGAGAAACAAAGTGGGTAACATATAAAATTTTTAAGAACTGATAGAGGAGGAGAGTATATCTGAAAATAATTTCTGCGTTTTTGTAGAGAAAATGGCATAGATAAGTAATTTACAGCAAGGTATACATTGCAGCAAAATGGAGTTGCTGAAAGGAAAAATAGGATCATCATGGACATGGTAAGAAGTATGCTGAAGGAAAAACATTTGCCAAATGAATATTGGGCTGAAGCTGTACATTGTGCAAAATGCATCTTGAATAGATGTCCAACCAAAGATGTAATGAACAGAGTTTCGGAGGAAGCATGGAGTGGCATAAAACAAGGTGTCACCCACATGAGATTTTTTGGTTGTGTGCCTTATGCACACATTCTAGATCAGCTAAGGAAGAATTTGGAAAATAAGGGGGAGAAGTGCATATTTATTGGATACAGTGAAGAATCCAAGGCATACAAGTTGTATAACTCATCCACCAAGAAGTTTGTTATAAGCAAAGATGTATAGTTCATTAAAGGAGAAGCTTGGGATGGAAGCATTGAGAAAACAATGAATCTGAAGAGTTATTTGTCTCATGATGATAATGACGAAGAGATGGCTAAAATACATCTCTCATTAGTAGCACCATCTCCACCAACACAAGGACAACAAGGGAGACCACAAGCAGGTATGAGAACACCCTTGAGAAGTGATAACAGTGCTTCTCCAAGCACACCATAAGGAGTAGATTTGAGTGCTTCTACAAGCACAAGTACACCCAGTGAAAGAGAAACCAGATTTAGAAGTTTGAATGATATTAATGAGCAAGAGACAGAAAATGAAGGTATGAAATATTTATTTGAATTATATTTTCATGTATAGGATCCTATTCATTTTGAAGAAGCAGTGAAAGATAAGAAATTGATAGATGCTATGGATGAAGAAATGAATGCAATAGAGAAAAATAAGACATGGGAATTAGTTGATCTCCCAAAAATAAAGGAAGTTATTAGAGTTAAATGCGTTTATAAAACCAAGAGAAATGTTGAAGGTAAGATTGAAAGGCACAAAGCCAGACTTGTTGTCAAAAACTATAAGCAGCAACAAGGAAAAGATTATGAGGAAAATTTTGCACCAGTTGCAAGAATGGAAACAATAAGAGCAGTGTTGTCCATAGCAGCACAACACAAGTGGAAAGTTTACCAAATGGATGTGAAATAAGCATTCCTAAATGGAGTTTTGATGGAAGAGGTTTATGTTGAACAACCTCTGGGCTATGAGAAAGAAGACCAAGAGCGCAAAGTCTGCAGATTGAAGAAAGCTCTGTATGGGCTAAAACAAGCACCAAGAACATGATACAGTAGGATAGATACCTATCTACTAGAAAATAGGTTTGAAAAATGTGAAGGAGAACCGACATTATACATCAAGGATAAAGATGGTAAGATGTTGATTATTGTTTTATATGTTGACGATGTGATATTTACAGGTAATGATGCTTACCTCATTGAGAATTTTAAATCAGTCATGAAGGATGAATTTGAGATGACTGATATGTGAAAGGAACAAAGAGGTATGGAATTTTATATACCACTTTTAAAATTTTGAATTGATTGGATATACTGACAGTGATTGGGATGGAAGTATAGATGACTGGAAAAGTACATCTGGTTATGTTTTTCATATGGGTTCAGGAGTCATTTCATGGGCTTCTAAAAAACAACCAATTGTGGCTTTATCTACAGTACAGGTAGAGTATGTGGCAGCTATAGCAGCAGCTTGTCATGCAGTTTTGATGAGAAGAATGTTGAGGAGTTTGTGTCGTGAACAAGTAAAAGGCACAATAATTTATTGTGACAATAGCTCAGCTATAACATTTTCAAACAATTCAGTGTTTCATAAAAGAACTAAACACATTGATGCCAAGTATCACTACATCAGGGAGCTACTGAACAATGGTGAAATTATTTTGAAATGTTGTAGAGCAGAGGAGCAGTTTGCAGACATTTTGACAAAACCATTGGGGCATAAAAGTTTTAGTTATTTGAGGAAATGTTTGGGTATGGTAGAAAACCCAGCAATTGAATTTAAGGGGGAGTGTTGAATTTTAACTTCAACTGCAACAACGCAAAGAAGGACAAAGGATAGTAGTAACGTTCTTTTGTTTTCTTTCACGCCATCGAACATTTAAAAAACTCTGCAACTTAACAATTTTGGTAATGGCCGTAGCCTGTATGGAATGGAGAAGCCGCGGATTGACCATGCAAACCTACAAATTAAATATTGTCCATGCCGCACATTCAAACCTTCAACCATCACATTTAAATGCTGCAACAAACCTGTTTCTTTTATCGCTAGTTTTGAATTTTTAAATGAGCCCATGTCACCAGCATGGAACCCACCTCAACCAATCAAATGTCGATTGCGCAGGTTTAGAGTATAGTCAGCAGACTTCATTTCGGACCCGATAAGGCTTGGTAAACTCGATTTATTTTTTATCGTGCATCCATTGAGCCTACGTCATCGAGGAAAATTGGTATGTGAAAAGTCTATTCGACACAGTTTAATCTCCTATTTTTGAAATCCGCAAAGGTTTTATACCATAGGATAAAGAGGGTTAATGGTTTTTTTTTAAAGGCCTCCGTCATATGAGTTTCATTACATAAACTTTCTTTTGACTTGGTTATAATACATATAAAGTTTTATTATATATATATATATATATATACAACACTACATTGTAGTTTGTAAGTTAGAGTGTTTTGTTTTAAAAAGTGGACTGTGTATTATTGAAAGAGATCGCGAAGGAAAAGTTAATGATTGTAGTGTATTTTTTTTAAAAGAGTGACAGAGTGTAAAAACTGAGTGTGAGACTCTATATTATGTGCATTTGAAGACTGTGTATTTTTGTAATGCCAGAAGGCAGAAAACTAAAATTGCATTGGTGTGTGCATTTTAAAAGGAGGACAGAGAGTAGATTAAACACTGTGTGTGTGTAGCAGTTGAAGAATTTTTTGTAAATGCCAGAACAATAGTTCTGTGGCATATTTTGTAATAATTTTTCAAGTTTAATGAAATAATTTCTTCTGTGTCATCTCTGTCCAACAAATTTTAATTGAATCTTTGTGTTGAAGTTGAGGAATTTTATTCCTATGTTGTTTGGAAAACTTTAGAAATTTCAACATATTTTTCTATGCCAGAATGGCTTTCTCGTAGTAGAGGTGTCTGTTAAATGATTCTGTTTTAATATTCCCCAATGATTCAATTATAACTACCATATCTGTCACAGTTGTCCAATGTTGTCACTCCCTCTATTGACACCTCCATCTCCCACACCTTTTACATAGGTTGCCCAAGCCCACACCTGACCTTGCTGGTTGACCCACCCTTTGGTTTTGTAGGGGCTCAAAAAAATATATCTTTTTTCAAGGGTTTTTTTACAGTTACAAATATACTACTAGCCCAATTTTTCTTTTGCTTACTATTGGATAACCATTGTGTTGGCAATATGATGCTGAGTGTTTTCCTTGATGGCAACCCACTTGATGAAGATGATGGAAACCTACTTGTTGAAGTTGTCCCTAATGGAATATGTCTTGATTAACTTGTTAAATGATGTAAATCTGATGTATATACAATGAGTACAGAAGGAAATGATGGAAGGAATGTCAGTATGTGCTAGAACATGATGAAAAGAGTATGTCTCAAGGCATACGCGGGTTCGTCTAGTCGAAGTAGCGTATGCACGCAAGAAATAACGTGCCAAGTCGCGTATGGGCAAAAGCACTCTAAATATGTAAAACCAGGGGCAACCACCATGGTATTGACCCATTGTATTGAGTAATGATTCATCTATGTGACCCCGTCCAGGAATACCATCAAAAGTAATGTGGTTTTGCCTCATGGTATTGATAAAGGGTAAACCTATATAAGGAGAAGAAATTCATTGTGCAAATGTGTGCAAGAAGTCTGAGCTTGAATGAATACTTCTCTCTGAAGCATATCTGAATGGAAAGAGTTACAGTTGAATGAAAGATCTGAATGTATGATGCACCAATGAAGAAATGATGAAGAAGGGAATCTAGATCTGGAATGTATTTGTATCTGCTAGATCTGTTTATGGAATGATTAGATTTGAGATGAGGCAAACATCTGTCTGAAGTAAAGTGTAAAATCTGAGTGATGTATCTGTTCTGAAGAATTGCAATGACCTAAGTGTTTGAAGAACTATACGCTAGTTCGCCGTAGAGTAAGCGCTTATATACGCGGGTTTTCTGAAGAGAAAGCGCGTATGGGAAGTAAAATTAGCTTTGTAATATGTGCAGAAGTATACGCGGGTTTGTATGGTCGAAGGCGCATATATACGTAGGATCAGTGAAAGGAAAGCGCGTATGAAAACTAGGGTTTCCTGAAGTCTGTGGTAAGAAATGTCTGATCTGTTCTAATGGTTTACTGATATCTGTCAGTGAGTTATATATATCAGTTTTATGTATGATTGAGCTTAAATGTGTGGAGTGGATCCAGTCTAAAAATATGATGAAATGTGGCATGCAAGTTGTGTTCTAAAGGAAGCTTTGGATCCAGTGTGAAAATTGATGAAACGTCGTCCATGGTTTGTTGAGGGTTGTAGCCTTCAGTCTGGGGGTCGTAGCTCCCTTCCAGGAGAGGCTGGTAAACGAGCGCAGGTGGGTGCCTGTGTGCTGGTAGGAGACTGCACTAGCACATATGTTGTAAGATGTTTTCTCTATAATAAAATATTGAAGGCTGAGACAACGGCAGCGGTGGTTTTCTCCCGACTTGGGTTTCCACCTAAAATCCTGGTGTTCATGTGTGATGCTTATGTGTGATGAGTTATTCTGTTATTACTGCACATGTCTGTTGCTATATAAACATCTAATGAATGAATAAATGCAAGGATCTAAGTAAAGAACTAATTGCATATTAAGATCTCCGTACATACACAAGTTTAGTAAAGGGTATCTGCGTATATACACAAGTATGATGAAGTAAAGTAGTGTATGGGTTTTAGAGCATGAAAAAGTAAAATTTTTTGAGTATGCCCTAAATACTAATTCACCCCCCCCCCCCTCTCAGTATTTTTCCCAAAAATTGGTATCAGAGCAGGTCCTTCTGCAGAAGCCTCATCGCTTGAAGGAGATTCGTCGCAATGGGAAGGAAGCAAAAGAAGAAGGCTACTGAAAAGGAGATATCTCAGAAAACATGTGTAGCAGAAAATGAAGAAGATAAATCAGGTATTGATGTTGTTCTTATGATTCACTTTCTGGTGCATGCAATGATAAAGATAGTGAAAGGAATGCTATGGATCTAGAAGAAGCTCTCAAGATCAAAGTTGAAGAAAAACAAAGATCACTTAAAGAGAAAGATTCTATCTACAAAGACGTGATCTCTAGAATGAAAGAATAGATAAATGAGTATCAAGGGCTATACGATGAAGTAACCAACTACAGTGAAAGACTTGAAGTAGAACTCATCGCCCACAAAATAAATCTGGAAGAATCAAATAAGAAGAATGAGAGACTTGAAGCAGAAATCATCTCTCTGAAAGCAGATCTCAAAGCATCGAATAAGGAGCATGAAGAACTTCTACAAGCATTTGAAGAACAATAAAATGGGTTGAAAGAAGAAATCTTGAAACTGAATGATCAAGTAGAAGAAGGAAGAAGGGTTGAAGAAAGTATGAAGAATCAATGCCAAAGCTTGGAGGTTGAGGTAAATATTCTCAAAGGTAAATTAGAAGAAAAAGATAAATTGTTGAAGTTTCAAGATAGTACTAAGATTCTGGACAATATTCTTAGTAGTCAAAGGTCTCCCTCTATCAAACTTGGTCTCGGTTTTCATGAAACGGTTAAAGGGGATTCTAGTTCACAAGGAGGTGCTAAAGAATCAAAGGACATCAATGCAAAATCTGAAGTGTTGAAAGAAACAAAAGGTCAACCGAAAATCATGAATTCTCAAAGGAAATCATTCAATAATGTTGAATGCTTTAAATGTCATAATCATGGACATGTTGCAGCCAATTGTAGAAGCAGATTATTTCAGCCACAAACAAACAGATCCTACGCAGAAAGGTACTCTGATTTCTTCAAGGGATATTGTTTTTCATGTAACAAGTATGGACATAAAGCAGCTGATTGCAAAAGAAGGAAGATTAGAAATACTCATTATGATTCTTATGCTTATTTCTCTGGACACATGAGATGTTATTCTTGTAACAAGTATGGACATGTAGAAAAAGAATGCAGGTTGAACAGATCTGAGAAAGTGGACAATTTTTAGCACACAATTAGAAAGTTCAAGAAAATTTGGAAAAAGAAGGAGGACCGGTCAGAAACGTAGGGAATATTGACCCTACTGCAGTCATCAGCTTCTGAAGCTTACTTCTCTTAATGACTGCAGAAGTGATGTGAGATACATTATGGAGCTTAGTAATGTATCGTCACAGGGGGGAGCAATGTATGACGATTCTCATGCTTGATTTGGAAAATATGGTTATGATTATTGCTGACAGAGCATCTGACATGAAGAAGACAGGTACAGGAAGGATAAATTCAGGGGGAGATGGAGGAATGTGAAATTTTCTATAATTCACTTTCCATACGCGGGTTCAGTGAACTAAAGCCGCGTATACACGCGAGTTCCAGCAGACACAGTCACGTATGCATTGATGATAAGAAAATTTTTATAACAGCTGAAGATCAGGGGCACAGGTTCAGGGGGAGCATCGGTCTAACTACTAATGATTTTATTATTGGCACTATATCTGTTTATTTCTCAGTTCTAAATGATGATGACATGTTACATGGTTTCTTATGATTGTGGATGAGCCTTGCTTGTTTTTTGCTGAAGGATATTCTTTGCTTTCACACATGGATGAGATGGAAGTCTTATGATTCAGAGATAAGGACAGATCATGCAGAGATTGTTGCTGATAACTTGTTGTTGAAAGTATTCAGGTTGCACAAACTAAGGAGGAGCCTTGGTCATATGGAAAGGATGCTTGGATGCAAATTTTCAGGGGGAGCATTAGTCTTGCTGAGTATAATGCATTGTTGGCATTATGATGATTCTGAAATATAATCTCTCTCTTGATGTCCTTCTGGTATTGGTCATGAAAATTCATATTTGTAATTTGATGAAAAGGTCATGTTGAGACCTATGATGTAAAAATTGTAATATTCAGTCATGTAAGGACTTGATCAAATGTGTAAACCCACTTGGTTGGGTACTTGAGTCAAAATGTGTAAACCCTCTTGGTTGGGTACTTGAGTCACTTATGTAAATCCACTTAGTTGGATCATTTGATGTAAGTATCAGTCCTTAGTGATAAGAAGGTCATAGAGTCATGTACTTCATTGAAAAATATGTTTGTAGGTTCAGCATGAACTCAGGGGGAGCATGGTCACTTCAGTGTACATTAGAACTGCAGAACGCTTCCTTCTACAAGAGGAGAAAAAACCTTGTGTTGGTTTTGGTCCGCCCTTTGCCCTTGATGTCAAAGGGGGAGAGTGACATGGTGTTTGAATAAAGGGAAAGAATCGTGTCAAAGAATGAGGAGAGTGACATGGAGTCATTGTATTCTTAATGTATCTATCTATTGTGATGATCAAACACCATCGTGGTTGCCATCAAGTCCAAAGGGGGATATTGTTGGCAATATGATGCTGAGTGTTGTCCTTGATGGCAACCCACTTGATGAAGATGATGGCAACCTACCTGTTGAAGTTGTCCCTGATGGAATATGTCTTGATGAACTTGCTAAATGATGTAAATATGATGTATATACAATGAGTACAGAAGGTAATGATGGAAGGAATGTCAGTATGTGATAGAACATGATGAAAAGAGTATGTCTCAAGGCATACGCGGGTTCGTCTAGTCGAAGTAGCGTATGCACGTAGGAAATAACGTGCCAAGTCGCGTATGGGAAAAAGCACTCTAAATATGTAAAACCAGGGGTAACCACCATGGTATTGACCCATTGTATTGAGTAATGATTCGTCTATGTGACCCCGTCCAGGAATACCATCGAAAGTAATGTGGTTTTGGCTCATGGTATTGATAAAGGGTAAACCTATATAAGGAGAAGAAATTCATTGTGCAAATGTGTGCAAGAAGTATAAGCTTGAATAAATACTTCTCTCTGAAGCATATCTGAATGGAAAGGGTTACAGTTGAATGAAAGATCTGAATGTATGATGCACCAATGAAGAAATGATGAAGAAGGGAATCTAGATCTGGAATGTATTTGTATCTACTAGATCTGTTTATGGAATGATTAGATGCGAGATGAGGCGAACATCTGCGAAGTAAAAGGGTAAAATGCGAGTGATGTGTCTGTTCTAAAGAATTACTCTACACAAATACCGAAGAACTTGGATGGCAGTTAGTGAAATGTACGTATATACGTGAGTTTTAAAGAAGAGCGCTGTGGGTAGTAAAATTAGCTGTGTAATATGTGCAGAAGTATACGCGGGTTTGTATGGTCGAAGGCGTGTATATACGCAGGATCAATGAAAGGAAAGCGCGTATGAAAAATAGGGTTTCCTGAAGTCTGTGGTAAGAAATGTCTGATCTGTTCTGATGGTTTACTGATATCTGTCAGTGAGTTATATGTATTAGTTTGATGTATGATTGAGCTTAAATGTGTGGAGTGGGTCCAGTCTGAAAATATGATGAAACGTGGCCTGCAATTTGTGTTCTAAAGGAAGCTTTGGATCCAGTGTGAAAATTGATGAAACGTGGTCCATGGTTTGCTGAGGGTTGTAGCCTTCAGTCTGGGGGTCGTAGCTCCCTTCCAGGAGAGGCTGATAAATGAGCGCAGGTGGGTGCCTGCGTGCTGATAGGAGACTGCACCAACACATATGTTGTAAGATGTTTTCTCTATAATAAAATATTGAAGGCTGAGACAACGACATCGTTGGGTTTCTCCCGACTTGGGTTTCCACCTAAAATCCTGGTGTTAATGTGTGATGCTTATGTGTGATGATTTATTTTGTTATTACTGCACATGTCTGTTGCTATATAAACATCTGATGAATGAATAAATGCAAGGATCTAAGTAAAGAACTAATTTCATATTAAGATCTCCGTACATATGCGAGTTTAGTAAAGGGTATCCGCGTATATACGCAAGTATGATGAAGTAAAGTAGCGTATGGGTTTTAGAGCATGAAAAAGTAAAAAGTTTCGAGTATGCCCTAAATACTGATTCACCCCCCCCCCCCCGCCTCCCCCCTCTCAGTATTTTTCCCAACACATTGTTTGTCGGGAAAACCCCATAATTATATTTTAGATAATTAATCCATTTTTGTCGAAAAAAAAACAAAACAAAACAAAACATCATTTAAACACTTGTATTAATCAAATTTCTTGAAAAACTAATTATATACTTCGTGGGATAAAATCTCATCCCCTTATTATGATCCAAATGTTTCTCATAACTGAACTCTACTACCACAAAATTTGAGTCTTTACCCCTTCAAGTTTTAATAAAGGAGTTGTTTTTAGTGTAATTTTTTAGAGTTCTTGATATTGAAATTATGTGAAAATGAGGTTGAATCTTGATTTCTATTATTTTAATTGTTTTTTTACTGTATATATGGATTCATGACTCTAAAAAACTCCTAGAGCATTTTGATTGTGCAAGGTTATTCATCTAATTTCTATTTTCAATAAATTCATATCAGATTTTAAGGAAATTAGATATCCAGTAAAAAGATCTTCAAAAAATCGCACTAAAACAACTCATTTAATAAATTTATTTTCAAATCCATTCTCCTTGTAGCAAGCTCTGTTATTTGTACTCCTCTTAGCTTTTACATATTATTCAACCCTTCAAATTTTAATAAATTTATCTTCAAATCCATTCTCCATTATGACAAGCTCCGTTATTTCTCCCTTCCATTTGCTTTTACATATTTTGCATGAATATCAAATATTCACCTAAATCAAGGTTTTCCGTGACAATCTTGGTTTACTATTACCTTAATCTTTTGGATTCTGAATTTATATTAATGGAAGATTTTGGTATATAATTTGCAATGGACATAAAGATGCTTTACTTTGAAAATGTGTGAAATTGTCAATTTTCTTATCTAATTTAACTGTTATTAATCACATAAGCTTTCTGGTAGGTATATATATATATATATATATATATATATATATATATATATATATATATATATATATATATTAAAGAGAGTTTTTATAATTTATTTAGTTTTTTAGTTTTTTAATTATATCATTTTTTCATAAATCTGTATATTTTGAAATAAGGTTTTTAAAATTTTAATTTAATCATCAAATATGTTTTAATATTTATCAAAATTTATAAAATTGGTAAGAAAATAATTTATATTTTTATATTATTATTTTAAATTATATATTTTATTTTTTATGTTTGATGTTAAATATTAAATGTTAAAGGGTTAAATTAAACTTTTCTATTTATAATGTTAAAAGAAAAATTGACGGACTGGCATATGGCTAGATAATTAGCTGATGTGTGATTGTTTGTGCAAGTGAGGAAGGAGCAATTATGTTAAACTCAATTATAGCTAATTCAGAATTCAATTTCAAGTAGATATTTTGAGAGAGGCTACCTCTTGTTGAAATATTAAATCCAACTGCCACAAAGCAGGGGAAGGACATGAATTTAATTCTGATGTGAATTTGGGAAAGACAATAGTAGCATAAAGTATTTTTTTTGTTTACACACTACCTCGCATTTAAAACCTATAAATCAATTTTATTTCATAAAGGTCATAGCCATGTTTATGTAGTGAGAACCATGGCTCCATCCCTCCATTTAAATCACAGCATCTACCGCATTAAAACTCCACCAACCAACCATTTTCACTTACTGCATTTGATTTCATTTGAATTGGGCCATGTCACTTGAGTGGAGCCCATGACTCCACATCACCAAAATCACTCAATGCGCGACAACCACAATTCTGTCAGCAGCAAGTTTGAGCTGCAAAAGGGAAAATTAACCCACTGGAGAAGGTCACGTCACCTTCCTCTGGACCAATGAACGCAGCTCCGTGGGGAAAAGAAAAAGGCTTTTGGAAAGTATTTTGACTCCACGGAATATGGAATGAATAAAGTTTTAATGTTTTGTTTTTATTTGTCACAACATAGTTTTGTTTTAATGGACTTTAGGTTATAAATATTTGTTTTATATAAGATATATTGTAAATATATAATATTTACAATATATATATATATATATATATATATTGTAATAGACAGCAATGTACTGCATTGACTGTATGTATGTGTGATTTCTTGCCCGAAGGCAAAAAAGAAAAATAGAGAGAAAAAGCAGTTTTGGTTAGCATTGTGTTGTGTAGTAGCTTGAAGCACATTGACTGTGTGTATTGTTTTTATGTCTGAAGCATAATAGAAAAATACAGAGAGAGACAATGAAGTATTTTTTTTGTAACACTGCGTGTGTAGCAGTAAAACTGAAGTATTTTTGTAACCCAGAACATCTGCAATTCTAAAGACCTTCATTTGTAACAGAGTTTTTGTTTAATGAGACAGAAGTGTTTTGTCTCACATCTCTGTCTATAATTTTTTATTAAATCTCTGTGTTTGCAGAGGAATTTTATTTTTCCTCTCAGTTGTTTTTTGAAATAACCAAAAATTCCAACATGGAATTATGGCATGTCATTTGACATTTCCAACATGGTACTAGAGGTAGTCTAGGCTCTTTGAATTTTTCAAAGAAGCTGAAGGAAGGAGTTGTTGAAGTTTTCTTCAGCAGTGTGAAGGCTCAGCAAAACAAGCAGTGAGGAGCTTTATTTGAGAAACATAATCAAGTTTAAAAGTATAGTTCAAAAACCTAGCCATGGTAGGAGCTAGCACAAGAACGAGTATGGGAAATACTAAACTCACATAGTTCAATGGGAAGAATTATGATTATTGGGAAATCACAATGAGAGCCCTGTTTGCCTCTCAAGATTTATGGGAGCTAGTTGAAGATGGTTTTGAAGAACCAGCAGATGAAGAAGCTTTTAATGTTTTAACACAGGCAGAGATGGATTTGCTAAAGAGTAATAGGAAAAATGACTCAAAATCCCTCTTCTATCTCTATCAGACAGTGCATGAAAGCATATTTCCAAGAATTGCAGCAGTAAAGAGGTCCAAGGATGCATGGGATACCCTCTAGACAACCTGTCAAGGTATGGAGAAGGTAAATACAACAAAACTTCAATTAATGAGAAGAGATTTTGAAGTCATTTACATGAAAGAGTATGATAGACTAGACTCATTCTTCACATTGTTTATTGGGTTGGTTACCCAAATGAGATCTCATGGAGAGATAGTAGAAGAAAGAAGAATAGTGGAGAAATTATTGAGGAGCTTACCGTCAAGATTTGATGTGATAGTAACAGCCATTGAAGAGACAAATGATCTCTCAAAGTTTACTGTTGATGAGCTTCATGCATCATTGATGACACATGAACAAAGATTGTGTAGAACAACAAACTCATCTTTGGAGCATGCCTTCAAGACACAAATGTCTTTTGGAAGAGGAAAAGGCCAAGGCAAAGGAAGCTACAAAGGAAAAGGAAGAGGCAGAAGCCAAAATAGAGGAAGAAACAACCGTATAAATGCAAGTGGAAGGGACAGCAACAAAAGTCAAAATCAAAGCCAAGGCAACAACCAACAAGGTGGACAAAATCAAGCACATGGACAAAGGTATGATAAATCCCAAGTCCAATGTCATTACTGTAAGAAGTATGGCCATTATGCCAATGAATGTAGGAATAAACAGAGTGACATGGGTAATAGACCCAGTTCTAATTTTACAAAAGAAAATATCAGTCAAGAGAATTTGTTTTTAGCAAGTAATATGACTGAAGATAAAATTGAAGATATATAGTTTCTAGATTCAGGATGTAGCAACCATATGACTGGAAACATTTCAATGTTTTCCAAGTTAGATGAAAATGTGAATTCTTAGGTAACATTAGGGACAGGTAATAAAGTCTCTATCATGGGAAAAGGCAGAGTAAGTGTCTTGACAAAGAAAGGAGAAAGAAAAACCATATCAGGTGTTTACTATGTGCCAGGTATGAAGTGTAACCTTTTGAGCATTGGACAACTCATTCAAAAAGGCTACAATGTGTTCTTTGAGGATGATGTATGTATCGTCATGGACATACCACCAAGCAAGCAAAGAATTGCACAAGTGAAGATGACAAGAAACAGAATGTTTCCTCTCAAGATGAGAGCAAATTTGAAGAAAGGAGCTGCAATGGAAACAATGACAGAAAATACATTCCAAAGAGAAGCAGAGGATGAAAACTGGTTATGGCACCTGAGATTTAGACATCTCAACTTTGGAGGTCTGAATTTTTTACACAGAAAAGGAATGGTAAAGGGATTACCATTGATTGAAAAACTAGTCAACCTATGTGAAGGCTGCACCTTGGGAAAACAACAAAGAGAAACCTTTCCATCATGAAAGAGCATAAGGGAAAAGACACCCTTAGAAATAGTCCATTCTGATTTGTGTGGACTAATGCAAACACCATCATTAGCAGGCAATCATTATATGCTGACCTTTATTGATGATTACACAAGAAAAACTTGGGTTTATTTCTTGAAGTTGAACAGTGAAGTTCTTGAGAAATTCTACCACTTTCAGGCTATTGTAGAGAATCAAAGTGGCCATCACATAAAAGTCTTAAGAACATACAGAGGAGGAGAATACATCTCCAAATAATTTCTGCATTTTTGCAGAGAAAATGGGATAAACAAGAAATTTACAACAAAGTATACACCACAACAAAATGGAGTTTCTGAAAGGAAGAATAGAACCATCTTAGATATGGTAAGAAGTATGTTGAAGGCAAAAAATTTCCAAATGAATATTGGGCTGAAGCTGTACATTGTGCAACATCTATTTTGAATATATGCCCAACCAAATTTGCTATGAACAGAGTTCTGGAAGAAGCATGGAGTGGAACAAAGCAGTTTGTGACTCACATGAAAGTATTTGGATGTGTGGCTTATGCACATGTCCCAGATCAACTAAGGAAGAAGTTGGAAAACAAGGGGGAGAAGTGTATATTTTTTGGATACAGTGATGAGTCCAAGACATACAAACTCTATAATCAATCCACCAAGAAAGTTATAATCAGCAGATATGTGCAATTTATTGAAGAAGAAGCTTGGGATGGAAGCATTGAGAAAACAATGAATGTGAAACACTGTTTATCTCATGATGAAGTTGAGGAAGAAATGGTTGAAAGACATTCCTCATTAGTAGCACCATCTCCATCAACACAAGGACAACAAGGGATACCATAAACAGGTATGAGAACACCCTTGAGAAGTGATGACATTAATTCTCCAAGCACATCACAAGGAACACATTTGAGTGCTTCTACAAGTACAAGTTCAGCAAGTCAAAGAAGAACCAGATTCAAAAGTTTGAATGAAATCTATGAACAAGAGTCAGCAAATGAAGGTATGAACTCCTTATTTGCATTATATTGTCATGTAGAAGATCCTATTCATTTTGAAGAAGTTGTGAAAGATAAGAAATGGATAGATGCTATGGATGAAGAAATATATGCCATAGAGAAGAATAAGACATGAGAATTAGTTGATCTCCCAAAAGGTAAGGAAGTCATTGGAGTGAAATGGGTTTATAAAACCGAAAGTAATGTTGAAGGTAAGATTGAAAGGCACAAGGCTAGACTTGTTGTCAAACTCTACAAGCAGCAACAAGGAAGAGACTATGTGGAAACTTTTACACCAGTTGCAAGAATGGAAATAGTAAGAGTAGTGTTGTCCATAACAACGCAACATAAGTTGAAAGCTTACCAAATGGATGTGAAATCAGCATTCCTGAATAGAGTATTGATGGAAGAGGTTTATGTTGAACAACCATTGGGCTATGAGAAATAAGGCCAAGAGCACAAGGTATGCAGATTGAAGAAAGCTTTGTATGGGTTGAAACAAGCACCAAGAGCATGGTACAGTAGGATAGATTCCTATCTACTGGAAAATAGTTTTGAAAAATGTGAAGGAGAACCCACATTATACATCAAGGAGAAAGATGGTAAGATGCTCATTGTTGTTTTGTATGTTGATGATGTGATATTCATAGGTAATAATGCTTGCCTCATTGAGGATTTTAAGACAGTCATGAAAGATGAATTTGAAATGACTGATATGGGATTGCTAAGATACTTCTTAGGAATAGAAGTAGAGAAAAATGAAAATAAAAATTTTATTTCTCAAGCAAAGTATGTTAAATAATTTTTGGAAATATTTAACAAGCACGATTGTAAGGCATCAATTACTCCTACCATGATGGGATTGAAGTTAAGCAAAGAAGACAATAGAGAGGATTTTGATCCAAGTTTGTATAAGAGCATAGTTGGCAACCTTATGTATTTGATTGCAATTAGGCTGGATATTATGCATGTTGTGAGTTTAATTTCTAGATTTATGGAAAGGCCAAAGGAGGCACATTGGCAAGCAGCAACAAGAATTATAAGGTATGTGAAAGGAACAAAAAGGTATGGTATTTTATGCACCACTTTAGAAAATTCTGAATTAATTGGATATACTGACAGTGATTGGGTTGGAAGTATAGATAACAGGAAAAACACCTCTGGATATGTTTTCCATATGGGTTCAGGAACCATTTCAGGGGCTTCTAAGAAACAACAAATTGTGGCTTTATCAATAGCAGAGGAAGAGTATGTGGTAGCTACAGTAGCAGCATGTCAAACAGTTTGGATGAGGAGAATGTTGAGAAGTTTGTGTCATGAACAGGTAAGAGGCACAACAATTTACTATGATAATAGCTCAGCAATAGCATTATCAAAGAATTCCGTGTTTCATAAGAGAATGAAACACATTGATGCCAAGTATCACTGCATCAAAGAGTTAGTGAACAATGGAGAAATTGTTTTACAACATTGTAGAATAGAAGAGAAGTTTGCTAATATTCTGACAAAACCATTGGGGAAGAAGAGTTTTAATTATCTCAGGAAATGCCTGGGTATGCAAGAAAATACAGTAGTTGTATTTAAGGGGGAGTGTTGAAATACTAAATCCAACTACTGCAGGGGAAGGGAAGTACGGGAAGTTAATTCTGATGTAAATTTTGGACAAATAACAGCAGCAAAAAGTCTTTTTTTTTGTTTACACACTACCTCGTATTTAAAACCTACAAATCCATTTTATTTGATAAAGGTTGTAGCCCTGTTTATGCAGGGAGAACTATGGCGCCATCCCTCCATTTAAATCCCAGCATCTACCACATTAAAACTCCACCAACCAACGATTTGCACTTACTGCATTTGATTTCATTTGAATTGGGTCACATCACTTGAGTGGAGCCCATGACTCCACATCACCAACATCACTCAACGCGCAGCAACCACAATTCCGTTGGCAGCAAGCGTGAGTTGCGAAAGGGAAAATTAACCCACTAGAGAAGGTGACATCACCTTTTTCCGGACCAATGGACAAAGAAAAATGCTTTTGGAAAGTATTTTGAGTCCACAGAATATGGAATGAATGAAGTTTTAATGTTTTGTTTTTATTTGCCACAACATAGTTTTGTTTTAAAGAACTTTAGGTTATAAATATTTGTTTTATATAATATATATTATAAATATATAATATTTACAATATATATATATATATATATATATATATATATATATATTGTAATAGACAACAATGTACCACATTGATTGTGTGTGTGTAATTTCTTGCCCGAACTCAGAAAAGAAAAACAAAGAGTGAAAGAGTAGTTTTTGTTAGCATTGTGTTGTGTAGCAACCTGAAGCACATTGACTGTGTGTATTGTTTTTATGTCTGAAGATAGAATATAAAAAGACATAGAGATACAATGAAGTATTTTTTTTGTAACACTGCATGTGTAGCAGTAAAACTAAATTATTTTTTTAACCCATAACATCCGTAGTTCTGAAGACCTTCATTTGTAACAGAGTTTTTTTTTATAATGAAATAGAAGTGTTTTGTCTCACATCTATGTCTACAATTTGTTATTAAATTTATGTGTTTGCAAAGAAATTTTATTTTTCCTCTCAGTTGTTGTTCAGAATAACCAAAAATTCCAACGTGGTATCAGAGCATGTAATTTGAAATTTGCAACATGGTATCAGAGCATGCCATTTGAAATTTCCAACCCCTCTAACTTTGGACCATAAAACAAGCTCTGCGAAGGAGATTTTGGATTTGTCTTCAAATTTTCCTCAGTGTTGCATTTAATTAATTGAAGACTGATTATTTAGATACACCATCCATCTAAGGGAAATTATAAAAAATATTAACGTACTTTCAACATATATACTTCATGTGCAGGCAAAAGAGAGGTTGCAATCAAACAGTTGTTTATGAGTTCAAGGTGGAAGAGAGTTTGCAATAAAACGGTTGTTTATGAGTTCAAGGCGAGGAGATGTTGAATTTATGAAAGAATCCAATTTCACCAGCCGTGTTCAGCATAGGAATCTAGTCAAATCACTTGGCTGCTCTATTGATTCCTCGAAAAGACTATTAGTTTATGAATACCTTCCCAATAGTAGTCTCAACAAGTTTCTATTCAGTTTCCACTCTTTCTTCACTCTAATTGGGTTTTTATTTTTATTTTCTTCTTTAATTTTTAATTTTGTAGTTGCTTAATGTTTTTATGGATGTTATGGACTTATCATTAATTGCATATACACGCAGACGTCATTTACTTGATTGGAAAGAGAGGTACCAAATCATGGTGGGAATTTCCCACAGCCTAGCCTATCTTCACCAGGAATCTGCAATTAGGATAGTCCACAGAGATATCAAAGTAAGTAATATTTTAGTTGACGAGAATTACAGACTGAAGATAGAAAAATTTTTCTTAGCGAAATTCTTTGTAAAAGATATGAGCCACCTTACCACTACAGTTGCGGGAAATTAATAAGAACTCTAACAATTACTCTTGTCATCATGTCATAATCATAATTAAATAAATTGACCTATAAATAAACCCATTACAATTCTTACTTGTAAATATGCTTCATATACTTTCGATGGATGTGGAGATTTAATTTTTGATGTTGATATTGTGCAGAGGTTACATGGCTCCTGAGTATGCCTTATGCAGACAGCTGACAGAGAAAGCAGATATATTCAGCTTTGGAGTGCTTCTACTTGAAATAATCAGTGGGAGAAAGAGTCAGAGTTTGGCTCCAGATGCGGAGTTCCTCATCAATGAAGTATTCCTCATATGTATCTTATCTCTCTACTGGAAAATTTTCAAAGTATCCACATCATTTTTCTCATTAACACATGTTTTGTTGATATTGGTGAAGTAGACATGGAGACTTTATAAAGCAGACAGAGGTTTAGAAGCTATGGATGCCACATTTGAGGGAAGTTATTCAATGGAGAAAGGGATTAAAGTGATTAAAATTGGTCGTCTGTGAACACAAGAAGCCACAGCGTTGAGGCCTTCAATGTCTCGCGTGCTGTGGATGCTGACAAATGAGCAAGAACATGATGATCTTCCTTCGCCCACAAGGCCTACTTTTATAGGTCTCGATTCTGGGGGCACACATCGCAAACTTAAACGTGCTGCTCCTTAAAACCCTGACGGAACATCAACCAGTGGCACAACAACGTCTTCTTCGACAAAAAATTCCCATATCTATTTTGCAGCTGTTGATCCTACATCAGGGGCAAGGATGGAATTTGACAGGCATTTTTCCTGCATTAACCATTTTATTCGTATTTTCATTTTACAATATATTGCTGCCCATTTTCTCAGGCGTGTTAGGAAGGACAAAAAACTTCATTTTGACATTTGAAAAAAAATTGAAAACGTTCTTATATGTCTATTTTCTATTTATTAAAATTTTCTATTTTTCATTTACCAATTGTTTCTTAAATATTACTATGTTTTTATATATCTATTTTCTATTCGTTGTTTCATAAATGTTAGTACAACTGCAACTTCAACTACATTCAAACATTAATAGAAAATATGAAAATCTTAATTTGCTTTGTGCTGCCAAATTCCAATTACAAAAAAACTACCTCATTCCCAAAAAAGGATTTAGTTTCAAATTTCAATGGCGAGTTTCTACACCCATCATATCAAATTTCAATGGTGAGTTACTACACGCAAACTCAAGCAGCAGGGTGAATCAGTGTCAAAATTTCAATGGTGAGTTGTTGCACGTAGTGTGTGAATCGGTGCTAAAATTTCAATGGGGAGTTGTTGCACGCAGGGTGAATCGGTGCCACCATTGCTATGAGCTTGGAGCTTGGGGCATGTAGCATGGTAAGTCCAAAGTCCAACACACTTGCATTCTCAATGCTCAGTAATTTAATTTTCATAGAAGTTATAAGGAATGAACATCATAAATTAGAACATAAAACCTTCATGAAAGATTTTGGGGCATTTTTCACCAAATCCATTGTCATTTTTCACTTAATCTGGAATTGGGTTTTGAATTTTAGATAAAATATTCACATTATGTCTCTCAACTATGCAAGGAGCTTTCAAAAATAATTTCCGATAATTTATTCAATAGGATTTACAAATAGTTTAAATTTATTTAATGCCACTAATTTATTTAACTGAAATTACAGACAATCAAATTTAAAGCTTATACAATTGGATTTACAAATAGTTTAAATTTAAATAGATTTACAAATCATTTAAATTTATTTTACAGACAATTGAGATAAAAATTTATTTAATTCCGCTAATTTATTTAAGTGGAGTGACAGATAGTTCTATTTCAAGCAAACTACAACAATTGAAGATAATTTAGATTATTGGTTTTGTGTGTCGACAGCTAGAATCTCATACTATTCATTAGTTCTGAAGGAGGTAGGGTGATCTTTCCATCCTAGTCCTCTTTTTGAAAGCAACGAAGTCCTCTTTTTGAAAGCAGCAAATTAAAAATGTGTAGATGTTCTTACCGAAGATATTTTATGAGCACCACCTAAACCAAGAAAGTTCTGCACTTATTTTTTTCCAAAATAATAAATTGGGTATATATGGACATGTTTTTTTCTCTTAACAATATAACAGATTGGATATATATGGATTTTTTTTAATTTTTTATTTTCTTTTGAACAATGTAATGGATATTTAAAAACTTTATAACTTCTAAACGAAGAAAAAAAAAAACTATGCACATCACATTACTTTCTTGACTAGTTCTATTTTTTTTATTCAATTAAATATCAAGTTTTTATAAAGTTGAAGGTGAAATTAATAATTACATGCTAAGCAATAACATTAAATTTAATATCAATAGTTGTTTTTTTTTAAAGTGATCTACATCTATTTTCTTTTCATTTCATTTCATTTTATGTTAAAGGAAGAGATTGAAGAAGACTAGATTTATAGGGTTATAAATAGTTGTAGTTGTTTTCTTACATAGTTTTCCTTTTCCCAATGAATGAAAGTGTGCAAAGAGTTAATTTTAGTTTTGGATTGTGGTTGGTATTTGAAAACCGAAAATGGTCATGTTGTTTTAACCTTGGTAGATGGTCAATTTTGGTTTTTCTTTGTGTGATTTTTTTTAGACGAAATTAGTTTCTAACAATATGACTATGGGTGACGCAGAAGTACAGACTCCCCGCAAATTGGATTTGGGGTTTTCTGGCCACATAAATAAGGAGGACAATTGAAAACTAAGGCTGAACCACCAATATTTCCTTCTCACAAAAACTACTAGTAGGTGGTCTCTAATTTTTACGTTTAGTTTTAATTATCTAGATGAAATATAGTGCATTTAATGGTCTTTTTTTTAACTTGGTGGATGAATTTTTTCCTTATTTTAAAAATCAAACACATGTTGCCAATATCTTCGAGTACCTATCATTTAGAAATTTCCTTATTGTGTTTTTCTTATTTAATATAAGTGCAGTTTCTTTTTCAAAATTATTTGAATTCTAGTTCAACATTTCAATGCAATTCTAGTTGAACATCATCAATAAAGGGAAAATTTTTAAAGATAACGTTTCTTGAAGAGGAACATAACCAGCCTAGATCCATCTTAACTCCGGATCTATCAAGCGCCGAGAGGGATCAAATATCTCGAGGTGAAAAACTCTTTTTTGAGTGCAAAACTTGAGGAAAGGTTTTCACCTCGAGAGATTTGATCCCTCTCGGCGCTTGATAGATCCGGAGTTAAGATGGATCTAGGCTGGTTTCAGTCATGTGCGACCAAGAAAAATCTATCGATAATATGAAGAACATATGCTTAATTTTATCAATAATATGTAAATACATCTAATATTAACATAACCATTTTAAATATGTTAAATATGTCTGAGATTTATTGAGTCATTTTAATTTTAAATTTGATTAGTTACCTCAGCTTGTTGAGATGATAAATATTGTAAAATAACTTTAATGATGAAATAAAATTTTGAATGTAAAGTGACAATGTAATAATATTGAATGATAGAAATTGTGAATAATAAGAATGTAGTCAATTACCAATAGTCTTCATTGTGATTGATTTCAAACTATTTTCTTCTACTGTTCTTATTTTTAGCTATGTTAGTTTTGTCATATTTTCATATTGATTATTTGAAAAGGACAGTTGGAATCGTAAACCATTTAAATATTTAGCTCTAGTTGTTGTAGTAAACATCATACTTTGTCTCTCTTGATGTCCAATATTAATAGGTTGAATTACTATAACACAAAAATCAATGTAAATTGTCAATAATTTGTTGTGCTTACACTGAAATCATTGCACACACACTATTAATCCAATGAATTTAAAATTAATGTACCATGTACCATCATACATCCAATTACATCAAATTAGAAATCAACATATACACTGAAATCAATGCAACTAATGCAAGAAATCAAATAATAATAGAAAACAACATCTACACTAAAATTTATGCATCTAATGCAAGTAATCAAATATGATTAGAAATAAACATCTAAACTCAAATGAATGAGTCTAGTGCAAGTAGGAAAATAGGATTTAAAACCAACATCTACACTCAAATCAATGCATCTAGTGCAAGCAATCAAATAGGATTAGAAATCACCATCTACACTGAAATAAATGCATTTAGTGCAAGAAATCAAATAGGATTATAAATCATCTACATTTAAATCAACGCATTATTTCAATCATCTACATTTAAATCAATGCATTTAGTGCAAGCAATCAAATATAATTAGAAATCAACATCTACATTCAAATAAATGCATCTATTGCAAGCAATCAAATAAGATTAGAAATCACCATCTACATTGAAATCAAGGCAAATTTTAGTGAAAGAAATCAAATCGGATTAGAAATCACCATATACACTGAAATCAATGCATTCAGTGCAAGCAATAAAATAGGATTAAAAATAATCTACATTGAAATCAATTCATCTAGTGCAAGAAATCAAATATAACCAAAAATAAAAATCTACATTAAAATTAATGCATCTAGTGAAATCAATCAAATAGGATTAGAAATCATCATCTACACTGAAATTAATGCATTTAGCGCAAGCAACAAAATAGGATTATAAATCATCTACATTAAAATCAATCCATCTAGTGTAAGTAATCAAATATCATTAGAAATCAACATCTACACCAAAATCAACTCATCTAGTGCAAGAAATCAAATAGGATTAGAAATCACCATCTACACTGAAATCTATGCATCTACTGCAAGAAGTCTTCTTCCCTCTCTCCCCCATATATATCTATATATCCCTCCATCTCTCCTTCTTTTTCTCTTTATCTCACCCCACCAAACACACACTCTCTCTCACTCCATATCTATCAATTTCCTTGTCCCTACCTCCTTCTCTTCATCTATATTTTTTTCTCTTCACCTTACATCTATATCTATATCTCACTCTATCTCTCTATATCAACTCCAAAACATAAACTCTCTTTCTCCAATCTATCTATCTATCTATCATTCCCTCCTCCTCATCCTCTCTCTCTCTCTCTCTCTCTCTCTCTCTCTCTCTTTCCCTTCCTTCCCTCTCTCTTTCTTCCATCTATCTTCCTTCCTGCTACCCTTTCGCCCTCTCGCTCCATCTTCTTTATCACTCCCTCTCTCTCTCTCTCTCTCTCCATATTTCACCCTCTATATCTTTATTCTTACTCCCCCCTCTCTCCCTCTCCATCTTCATTCTCTTTCCCTGCCTCTCTTCACTCTCTCTCTTCCTTTCTCTCCCCATCCTCTCTTTCTCTATCTTCACCTTCCAACTTTGTTACCATATGCCTCTCTCTCTCCTTCTCTCCCCCCCCTTCTCTCCATATCTCCTTATTTTTCTCTTTATCTCACCCCAAAACATACACACTCCCTCTTCATCTCTCCCTTGTCACTCCCCCTCTCTCTCCACTAATCACTCTCTATGTATTTATTCTTCCCTCACTCTCTCCTCATCCAGCTCCATCTCTCAATCCCTCTCTCTTCCCCTCCAAATCCATATTTCTATCTCTCCCTCTCTCCTCCCCTCTCTCCTCCTCTCTTTCAAGACCCCTCTCTTTTCCTTCCTCTCTCTCCCTTTCTCTCACACCTCTCTTTCTTTTCCCCCATCTCTTTCTCTCTCTCCATATCTCAATCCCTCCCTCTCTCCCCCTACAAATCCATATTTCTATCCCTCCCTCTCTCCTCCCCTCTTTCAAGTCCCCTCTCTTTTCCTTCCTCTCTCTCCCTTTATCTCCTACCTCCCTTTCTCTTCCCCCATCTCTCTCTCTCTCTCTCCCCTACAATCCTCTCTTCCCCATCACTCTCTTCCTCTCTCTCATCATTCATCTGTCACCTCCTTCTATTTGACCCCCCAGCTCTCTTTCTTTCTCTCTCTCTCTGTCCTCCAATCCTCTCTCTTCCCCATCACTCTATCTCACTCTCCAACTATCTTACTGTTTCTCTCCCTTTATCCTTCTCTCCCCCCTTGTCTCCATCACCCCCCCTTTCTCCTTCTCTCCACCCTTGTCTCCATCACTCCTATGTATCTTTATCTCAGCCATAAGCATATACACTCTCTCTCCATCTCTCCCTTGTCACTCCCTCTCTATGTATTTCTTCTTTCTTTCCTCACTCCACCTCCAAATCCATCTCTCTATCCCTCCTTCTCTCCTCCTCCTCTCATCCTTTCTCTCTTTCCCTTTCTCTCCTACCTCCTTCTCCCTTCCCCCTTATTTCTCTCTCTCTCACTCTCTACCCTCCAATCCTCTCTCCTTCTCTCTCCCTCTTTCCTTATCTCTCTCCGGCCTTCATCTTTATGTCTCCCTCTCCCTCTCTTACCCTTCTCTAACTCTCTCACTCTTCTCCCTCTCTCTCTCTTCATTCCTCTTCTCCCCTCTCCTTCAATTTATCTCCATATCTCCCTTGTCACTCCCCCTATTTCTCCACGTCTATCATGTATCATGATATATTAATATATATTACAATATAATAAATTTAATATTGTATTAATGTAAACATATTAAATTTAATAATATTAATATTTTAATATTAATGTTAGAGTTAGTAATGTTTTTTTTGGCATGGTATTAATAATAATTTGGTCCATGGTATTTGACCTTATAATTTCATATATAATTAGATGTTGATTTCTAATAGTATTTGATATATTTTTATTTATTTACCTTACCTCTTTATATCTCTTTTATATTTATTTATGTACTATACCTCTTTTATAAATATGTTATTTTGCCCATGGTATTATTAAAAGTTTGTCCCATGGTATTTGGCCCATGGTATTATTAATAATTTGTCCCATAGGCTTCACCTAAATAAAACCTCTTTTTGAATTTTTGTAAATATAAAAGTGGTTTATTGAGTAAATATAAAAATCAGTTTTATTTATTTACCATACCTCTAGTTTATTTATATTTTTATTTATTTACCATACCTATGGTTTATTTATATTTTTACTTATTTACCATATTTTATTTATTTACCATATATCTGTTTTGAGTGTTAGTAAACCTCTTCATATTTTAAGTTTATATCGTTTAAATTTATTTTTAATTGTTCATTTATATGTTTATGTAAGTTATTGTTCAAGCCGACATTTTTTTTTGGCTTCCGACATACTTACACATCAGGGTCATACTGGGCTGTAGAATGGGCCTCTCGGCGCAATAATCCAAAACGTCAAAAAGAAATTATGTCATAGGTAAAGAGAAATCCAAATTCCAACCCTGATCACGACTATAGAACCGAGGTAAAAATACGAGGTTTCATATACTACGTCGACCTTTTGAATATTTATAGGAGTTGGTTACATTTTCTGCTAGCATAAAGATGGTAGACCATTCTGGCCGTGTGCCAAACTTTCTTTGATTTACAAACGGTACCGATGATCACATTAGGTCAAGCATTTCTCTCGCGAGTGTGAATGGGTTAGCATCTTCACGCTCATAGTGGCATCATCGTCACTTTGTAGGGTAACAATATTCACGTTATGATCCTATCTGCATCTTCCATTGCCATTTCAGTTATGGATAAGGATGTTGCAGTAGGTGCAATATGTCTCCGTTAATGTTTTAGTGCCCTATGATGACTATAATGTCATTATAAAGAAGTTCTGTTACTATGGAATTTATCTTTTCAGAAGTTATATAATTAGTACATGTCTGTTCGAAGCAATATGATTTATGTGTTAGCCAACAATAGACCGTAATGTCATTATATTGAAATTGTTATGTCACTATAGTGAAATAATGTTATGGAATTCAATTTTTCATGAAGAAGTTACCTAGTGAATATATAGATTTTCAAAATAATATAATTGATGTGTTAGTGGCAAGGCATATTGTTAAGATAGTTTTGTTCTAAATCTTATGGAAGTGGTTATTCTCTTTTATATCTATAGAGTAAATATACAATTTTAAAAATTAATGATGATTAAATTTTATCAAAGATATATAATTATTTTAATTTATAATTTATTAAATGATGAAAAAAATCATGTTTTGATATATGGATTTGAATTTTTGTTTGAATACAAAATTTTAAAAATGATTTATATATTTAGAGATTTGATTTCTAAAAACTTCGTAAATTTAAAAATAAGATAAATCTATATTACTTAATAAATTTATGTTAATTAATTTATTTATATGTATATAAATTTATGTAGAAATATTCTTATATTTGATTTCTAAGAACTTCTTAAATCTAAAACAAAGATAAATATATATATATATATATATATATATATATATATATATATATATATATATATATATTTCTACATAATTTATATAAAGATAAATAAGTTAATTAACATAAATTTATTAAGCTATATAGATTTATCTTAATTTTAGATTTACGAAGTTTTTAGAAATCAAATCTCTAAATATATAAATCTTTTTTAAAGTTTTGTATTCAAACAAAAATTCAAATTATATATATATATATATATATATATATATATATATATATATATATATATATATATATATCATTTTTTTTTCACATGTTTTATAATTTTTTAAATTTAACTTTTTAATGTGATATGCTTAATATTGTGACAGCAAAATTTTTGAATCTGGGCATTAAGGAGAGCTGGTCCCTGTTTCTCTGTCAAATTTATTTATCAACTTCATAGAAATTGACAAATAAATACTTTAGTCAAACCTTAATTGTAACCCAACATATGTACTGCCCCTTGGTGTTTTTATTCAGCGCGCATAGGCCATATACATATACATCTTATATTATAATCTCGGTCCTTTATTATAAGGCGCTCGAATTTCAATTTAAATCCTCCCCTTATATACTGTGTAGAAAACAAATACCCCGAAGCTCAAATCTTAATCAGGCTCTTATATCATATGTGAACCCTTCCTAAACTTTAATTTATCAACTGTGTTTTCTCGTTGCACAATCCTTTTAACCCACTTCCTAAGGCCTCTATTTAATAAATTACCTCCCTCCGCCTGACCTTATCATTTAACAGTATGACAAAGGTTCGAAGTCTTTAACCCGATACGCTAGCACATATGATATTCCGACTATGGGTTATAATATCAACACAACATTTTATAACAAAATGGGCCCTACACCTTGGAACTCATAAACAAGCGGTTTTTAACATAATTCAATGGCCCATACCTCAAGTTATCTTCCATGCTACTTGTTGCGCGACCACCATCAATGAACCATCATCCAGATCGAACAGCGCATAGAAATATCGCATTATTTCCATAGTCAAGAGTTAACACGTGAGAGTCACGTGATGAGGGCGGTATTGCCTCGTCAATGTGGCAAAATTCCACTGGATCACGTTTTTTTTAGTGGTTTCGCTCTAGCCCAAAGGCAGTGCGAAACTGGCTATATTGGTTTCAAGAAACCGCTTCAGGATTTAAACAGTGCTCGACCGGGGATCTACTCTAGTTAATGCACTTCTAGCATAAACTCTGTCTTGTTAACTCTGGAGTCAAGCCTTAACAATATCACTCAACTCATAATAAAACACATCAATTTCTTCCACGGGCAGGGTTACCGCCTTTAATAGAGTTTCAAAGTTTGATGGGAAACCAAGGAAGGATAAGGGTTTCGCTTCTCGGCAGAGTCCTATTCGACCTCTCTGAGGACTCAATACAACTATATCACCTTCAAATTCGGGCACTGGGAGTCTGAGCTCCAAACCAGACAGAGACAACAAGAAGGAGATTAACACAATGTTATGCATAGAACCATAATTCGTAAGAATGAGTTCCCCAAGGAATTTCGATACACACAGATAGACAATTGCAACCAAGAATTGTTCAATAGAGAATAATGCCTCTTTGATTCAATGATTCACTACAAAAATCCCCCCTCTCGAAGTAGTAGGGGTTACAATATATAATTCAGTACATGTCTCTTCGGTTCCTTTGGGGACCGTTCTATTTTCAACAAAAGCCTATTTACATACTATTTTGACACCAAAATTGAACAGGTTGACACAAACCAACCCATTCGACTTCTATAGTTATTTAATTAATCCTATCAATAGATTGACACAGAGAAACTATTCAGCTTCTTCAGTTATTTACTAATATATCTTCCCTAAGTATAACGGACAGCTAAGTTGTTGACACCTTGCTGGTACATCTTTGAGAATTTAGAACTCTTCTAGCCACAACATGTGGACAATCCTCCTACATTGCTAGCTAGTGTCTAATGCCCCTGCATCAGACTCTTGAGGGAAATTTTCTTCATGGACTCCTGTCCATGAGCTCTTTCACTGAACTGTCTATCTTCTGCAACATCACTTCAGTCATCCAAGTGGCATCTTCATCTGGTTGGTCCTTCCACTTGATTAAGTACTGGAAGTACTCTTGTCCTCTAGTCTTCTTGAACACTCTCTTGTCCAATATCTTCTCTGGTTGCAATGGCTGTGGAGGGGGTAGCTGCCTTGCCCATTCAATTTGCTCTTTGTCTGCTGGTCCTTCTTCTACATCATCATATTCATACTTGTACAAGTCTGCAACATTAAATATGGGAGATATTCCAAAATTAGGAGGCAATTCAATCTCATATTAAGCATTAGCAGAAAACTTTCTAAGTATCTTGCATGGCCCAATATTTTTAAACTTCACTTTTTTATACTGCTTCTTTTGGAATTTCTCCTTTCTCATGTGTGCCAAAACCAAATCTCCAACTTCAAATTGGTCTTATCTTCTGCTCAAGTCTACTCTGCTCTTATATTTTATGTTGTTGTTGCACTTGTTCATGTATGGCTTGGATCTCTAAAGCAAATTCTTCACCATCTGCAATCCTCAACTCTGCCTTTCCCAAATTTCTTAACTCTGATATTCCTCTGGGGTGCATTCCATAAACAATATGGAATGGGCTCTACCCTGTACTTCTATTTGGTGAATCATTGTATGCATATTCTTCCTGCGGCAAAATATGGTCCCACTACTTGGGATGCTCTCCTGCAAGACTTCTCAATAGATTTCCCAGACTCCTATTTACTACCTCAGTTTGTTCATCAGTCTAAGGATGATAAGATGAGGTGAAACTCAGTATGGTACCAATTTTCTTCCACAGTGTCCTCCAAAAATTGCCCAGAAATCTAGTATCTCTATCTGAAACAATATTCTTGGGCAACCCATGCAATCTAACAATTTCTTTGAAAAAAAAATTAGCAACATGGGTGGCATCACTAGTTTTATAACATGGAATAAAATGTTCCATCTTGGAAAAATTTTCAACTACAACAAAGATTGCATCATTCCCTCTCTGAGTCTTGGACAATCCTAGAACCAAATCCATACTCACAATGTCCCAAGGCCTGTGTGGAATAGGCAATGGAATGTACAATCCTGCGTTTTGGCTCCTACCTTTTGCATATTGACAGATTTTGCAATTCTTCACAAATTTTTCCACTTCTGTTCTCATCTTGGGCTGATAATAAAAGTGACTCAGCTACTCATAAGTTTTATTAGTACCAAAGTGTCCAGCAAGTCCACCACTATGCTTCTCCTTGATCAAATTCTCCCTCATGGAACATTTTGGTA
This sequence comes from Pinus albicaulis, assembly GCA_034641835.2. Lineage (NCBI taxonomy): Eukaryota > Viridiplantae > Streptophyta > Pinopsida > Pinales > Pinaceae > Pinus > Pinus albicaulis. Next base: position 568,673,325 of record CM076569.1, on the reverse strand, counting down.
CACACAATTGGTTCCTCCTGAATAATAAGTCCTCCTACAAGAAATAATCCAGCCACTGGCTTCTATCTGTTAGAATAGGGTTACAACATGCTTCAAATGCTTCCTTAAAATCTGAATCTATTTTATACAATTATTTGAGAAAATCAAATCCTACAACTTCAAATTTGTTTTCTTGAACAAGCATGTTTCTCCTACTCAAAGCATCAGCTACTTTATTTGCTTGGCCACTTATGTGCTTCAAAAAAAAATTAAAACTCTGGAGATATTCAACCCATTTGGCATGCTTATGATTTAATTTAGGCTGTTGTACAATGTACTATAAAGCATGATTATCAGAGTATAATACAAATTCTTTAGACATTAATTAATGCCTCCACTTCTTCAATGCCTGCACAATTGCATAAAATTCCTTCTCATAAGAGGAATACTTTCTTCTGGTGTCATTCAGATTCTCACTGAAGTACGCTACAGGCCTATGATTCTGACTCAACATAGCTCCAATGACTTCTCCAGTGGCATCACACTTCACTTGAAATGGTTTAGTAAAATTAGGCAGAATTAAAACAAACTTTTCAATTATCTTTTGCTTCAAAAGCTTAAAATTTCTTTCTTCTTCAGCAGTCCATTTGAATGGTTGGTTGTTCTTCTTTATTGTCTCAATCATGGGTGCATTAATCTTGCTGAAATTTCTTATGAATTTTCTGTAAAAACTGGCAAGTCCATGGAAGCTTCTTACCTTGAAAACATTCCTTGGTGAAGGCCACTCCACAATTACCTTAACCTTTTTTGGGTCCAAATTCAATCCTTTAGCAGAAATAACAAAACCCAAATACAGCAACTCTTCTTTCATGAATGAGCATTTCTTTAAGTTTATCAGTAGTTTCTCTTGGTGTAACTTCTTCAAGACATAATTAAGATGCCTTAAATGCTCTTCTTTTGTTTTGTTGAAAATTAATATGTCATCCAGATACACTATCACAAATTTACCAATAAATTCTTTTTAACACTTCATTCATAAGTCTCATAAAAGTACTAGGTGCATTTGACAACCCAAAAGGCATTACGAACCACTCGTACAATCCCTCATTTGTTTTAAAGGAAGTTTTCCATGCATCACCCTCTTTTATTCTAATATGATGTTATCCACTGTTTAAATCCAATTTTGAAAAATATTTTTCACCACTCAAACAGTCCATTAAATATTCAACTCTAGGCAAAGGGAATCTGTACCTCATTGTGATCTTATTGATTGTTCTGGAATCATTACACATTCTCCAGCCTCCATCCTTCTTTGGGCTCATCACTGTTGGTACTGCACATGGACTCAAGTTCTCTTTGATTAGACCTTTTTCAATCAGCTCCTGCACTTGCTTCCTGATTTCTTCATTTTCTGTGGGAGTCATTCCGTAGGCTGCTTTGTTTGGCAGATTTTAACTTGGAATAAAATCTATCTAGTGGATGATTTTTCTCATAGGTCGCAACTCATTAGGCAAATCATCCACAAAAATGTCACAATAACTGTCCAACATCTCTTGGATTTCTATTGGGAAATCAGAAATCTTTGTATAAGTAAGCACTACTTTAGGCTTGTAGAATAAAGAAAACTTACCTCTTCTTCTTCAATCTACTGTAGATACTCCTTCCCACTCAGCAACAACGTCTTTGGATTAGCCTTTTCGTTAGATGGTTCTCCCTCCTCCATGGGTATCAATATGTGATGCACTCCATCCTTGAAGAACTTGTAAGTGTTCTTCTTACCATCATGCACTGCTACTCTGTCATACTGCCAAGGCTTGCCCAACAGTATGTGACACACATCCATGGGCATCACATCACACATGACTTTGTCTTTATAGTTGCCCATCTGCAACTCTACCTCACACTGCTCCTTCACAATCATCTGGTGTCCTTTATGCATCCATGACACCTTGTAGGGAGTTGGATGCTCCCTTGTCTTCAACTTCAATTTCTCTATCACCTCTGTGGAGACTAGATTGTCTGTGCTTCCATTATCAATGACCAACTGACACCATTTTCCTTGGACTTTGCATATACTCCTAAACAAAGTCTTCTTCTGTGTTGGCTCAATAACCTCTTTTGCTTACTTCAATAGGACCTTATTGACCACCAGGGATTGTCCCTTCTCTGGCAGAATTACCTCTTCAATTTCAGATATCCTTGTTGCCTCTTCTCCAGCCTGAGCAATAATAGCATTTCTTGGACCAGCACCCATATTCTCTGGGAACTCATAGTGTTTGTGTCCCACATAGTGGCATCTATAACACCTCACTTCTCTACCTCTACCTCTGCCTCCTCTTCCTCTATAGGAACCCCTTCTTCCTCATGAATCACCCTCTATGGACGCATTCTGAGGTGAGCTGCTACTAGCTCCATCTCTAGGTGCTGTAGATTTTTCTCTACCACCCTGACTTCCCTTTCTTTGGAAAGTACCTCTTCCTTTGGCAGACTATTTTCTCAGGAGTTTATCTTCTTCTTTCAAGGCCATCTGATAGGCCTCTTCAACTTTCTTAGGAGACAAAAGACTAATCTCATCTTGGATCTCCATCTTGAGACCATTCACATATCTGAAAACCTTCTCTGGTGTGTCCTGGAATTGTCCAACTCTTATAATCACTCTATAAAACTCTTTTGTATATTCTTTTACTGTCAGCAATCTCTATCTCGGGTTCTATATTTGTCTAAAAAATGTTAGCTGATAATCACTGCGAAAAAACTTACCTTTCAGTTTTGCCACCATTTTGGTCCAGCTTTTGATAGGCTATTTACCAGCTCTCCTTCTTTCTGCTTGCACTCCATCCCACCAAAGTGCAGCATGTCCTTTCAACTTTGTTACTGCAAACTTGACCTTTTTCTCTTCACTCATTTCTTCATAATCAAAGCACTTATTCATTTCATTAATCCAGTCCACCAGCTCTTCTAGATTCAATCCTCCTGCAAAAATTGACACTTCTAGTTTGGGCTTGAATGTAGATCCCAAAACAGTTATAAGGAGCCTCATCTCAGGAGGAATCTCAGCATTTTCTCCTGCTTCTTCTTCTGTTTTAGGTTCACTAATGTCTTCAGGATCTCTTGGGTGTCCCAAATCCATTGCATCTAGTCTGGCATGGACCCTCTGCAAGGTCTCCAACACTTCTGCATTGGCAATAGGCCTGCCTCTTCTTCTGCCAGCAGCTCTGACAACTTGGACAACCATGTTAAATTCTATGCAAAATATCTCAAAAACAGATCCGATACCATAATTGACATCAAAATTTTTGAATCTGGGCACTAAGGAGAGCTGGTCCCTGTTTCTCTGTGAAATTTAATTATCAATTTCATAGAAATTGATAAATAAATACTTTAGTCAAACCTTAATTGTAACCCAACATATATACTGCCCTTGGTGTTTTTATTCAGCGTGCATAGGCTATATACATATACATCTTATATTATAATCTCCGCCCTTTATTATAAGGCGCTAAAATTTCAATTTAAATCCTCCCCTTATATACTGTGTAGAAAACAAATACCTCGAAGCTCAAATCTTAATCATGCTCTTATATCATATGTGACCCCTTCCTATACTTTAATTTATCAACTGTATTTTCTCGTCGCACAATCCTTTTAACCCACTTCCTAAGGTCTGGATTTAATAAATTACCTTCCTCTGCCTGACCTTATCATTTAACAGTATGACAAAGGTTCTAAGTCTTTAACCTGATACACTAGCACATATGATATTCCGACTATGGGTCATGATATTAACACTATATTTTATAAAAAAATGGGCGCTACACCTTGGAACTCATAAACGAGTGGTTTTTAACATAATTCAATGGCCCATACCTCAAGTTATCTATCGTGCTACTTGTTGCGCGACCACCATTCGATTAACTAGCATCCAGATCGAACGATGCACAGAAATATTGCGTTATTTCCACAGTTGAGAGTTAACACGTGAAAGTCACGCAATGAGGGAAGTATTGCCCCATCGACATGGTAAAATTCCACTGGATCGCGTTTTTTTTTAGTGGTTTCGCTCCAGCTCAAAGGCAGTGTGAAACTGGTTGTATTGGTTTCAAGAAATCGCTTTGGGATTTAAACAATGCTCGACTGAGGATCTACTCTAGTTAACACACTTCTAGCATAAAATCTGTCTTGTTAACTCTGGAGTCAAGCCTTAACAATATCACTCAACTCACAATAAAACACATCAATTTCTTCCATGGGCAGGGTTATCGCCTTTAACAGAGTTTCAAATTTCGATGGGAAACCAAGGTAGGACAAGGGTTTCGCTCATCTGCAGAGTCCTATTCAACCTCTCTCAGGACTCAATACAACTATAACACCTTCAAATTCAGGCGCTGGGAGTCTGAGCTCCAAACCAGACATAGACAACAAGAAGGAGATTGACATAGTGTTATGCACAGAATCATAATTCATAAGAATGAGTTCCCCAAGGAATTTCGATACACACAGACATACTATTGCAACCAAGAATTGTTCAATAGAGAATAATTCCTCTTTGATTCAATGATTCACTACGAAAATCCCCTCTCTCAAAGTAGCAGGGGTTACAATATATAATTTAGTACATGTCTCTTCGGTTCCTTTGAGGACCATTCTATTTTCAACAAAAGCCTATTTACATACTATTCTAACACCAAAACTGAATAGGTGGACACAAACCAACCCATTCAACTTCTATAGTTATTTAATTAATCCTATCAACAGAAATCAATAGATTGAAACAAAGAAACTATTCATCTTCTTCAGTTATTTACTAATCTATCTTCCCTAAGTATAACAGATAGCTAAGGTGTTGACACCTTGCTGGTACATCTTTGAGAATTTAGAACTCTTCTAGCCACAACATGTGGACAATCCTCCTACATTGCTCGCTAGTGTCTAATTCCCCTGCATCATATTGATTATATTCACATATAAAATAAAGTTTATTATAGTTATAAAGGTTTTATTTACTTATTAATTAAATTTAAATATGAAATTTAATGATTATAAAATGTATATTAATTTGTAGTTACTATTTATAATTTATATGTATTTCTATAAATATTTTTATTTATAGTCTTGGGATCTTGGTTAAATGGCGATGAGGCTGGTTGTTATGGCACTTATTACATCTGGACATCTTGATGAAGATGGAGAAAAAAAAAAGAAAAAAAAGATAAATAAATGATTGGTACTACCAAGCTTACAAAAAAATTTATATTTTTATTTATAGTTTTTTGTTTATTAGTTCAGTTTATTAAGTTTTCATATGTTTTTTATTAGGTCTATAGCCATATCTATTTTGGAATAAGGATTTTGTAATTTATCATTAATTATTAGGTTGATGGTAGGGATTTAACTTCCAAGAAATTTTCTATAATATTCTTAGTAGTAGTCATAGATCATAGTTATGTCATTTCAAATAAAAGCAAGGTGAGGTGAGCAAACCTCATATGAAATGAGTTATGGGTGTTTTGGACATATAGTATTGATAGTCCATGTTATTAGTCATGATATTGTAACAAAACCTCTTTATAAATTAATAATCTCCATGGTATAATTTTGAATTCAATCTCTACGGTTATGAATATTTTGGTTAACTCATATATTAATTATTTTTATAATTAAAAATAATAATAATAATATGACAAACTTATAATTTAGTTAATTTTTATGTTTTTTTTTCAATTATACAGTTAGTTGTGTCACCCTCACTTGGTCATGGATATTATTAATGTTAGGCTTTGTTACAATACCATGGCTTATCATTGTCATATGCCCAAAAACCATAATTCATTTCACAATCAAAATATTTTATTTGAAAAAAGTTTAAATTTTTCAAAAATATCTAAACCCTTTACCCTCACTACTACTAAAAATGTTTTGTGGACATTTTACGATTAAATCAAATTTTTAATAAAATTGAAAATGAGGATACTTTTGTACATAAAGATGTGAAATTTATATAATACCACCCTCGATACATCTTAACTCTAAATCTATAAGGGTTATTCTCTCTTCAAAATAGATTTACACTATAAGAGATTTGATCTCTAGAATCTACCATCAAAAGATTTACACTTGATAAATTTAGAGTTAAAAATAAATCTAATAAGGTAATTAAATTTTCTTTCTAATTAATATTATTATGAGGTAATTAAATTTTCTATTTTTTTTAAGTTACTTTTTCTCTTTTAGTTATTAAGGTATTTTATTATGATTATGTATTAAATTTTTTTAAAGAAGTATATGTATTATATATGTTTGTTAAAAATGACAATACAATATTTTTTCTTTTTCATTTTAATTACTTTATTTTTTTTAAACATTTATTTATTGCTATATTAAATTTCTATTTTAAATGAGACACAAGAAATTACATATCTTTTTTCAGCTATAAAATATAGCTATAAAATAAATAAATAGAATATTTTCTTTATTTTTAAATTTTTAAATATATATATATATTTTTATTTAAAATAAATAATATATTTCTATTATTTTAATTTTATAAATAAAAATAATTTTTTTTCAAAAATTCCATTAATTGTTTTGTAAATAAATAATAAATAATTTTTAAAAAATAAAAGTAAAAAATGTAAATTAATATCAATATCATGATCTAAATTAATATCAATATCAATGATTCATGAAATGGAGAATAATTGGCCATGAAAGAAAATATCGATAAGTCATGAGATGGAAGATGCCTCGGTAAGGAAAATAAAAAATCTCAAGTAATATCAATATCAACCACTCATGAGATGGCCATAAAAAAAACCTCAAATAATATGAACAACTCATAATATGGAGGATAATTGGCCATAGCTTGTTGTGCGATGAGTTTTACAAAGATATATTTATATCTATTTCTAAAATGAATTGTACATTTTTCTTTATCTTAATATTTTAAATAATAAAAAATCATTTCTTTATCTTAATTCTAAAAAGTAAAAGAAAAAGAAAACGACGTCAATTAATATCAATATCAATGTTTCATGAGATGGAAAATAATTGGCTATTAAAAAAAATGTCAATAACCCATGAGATAGAAGATGCCTAAATGAAAATAAAATATCTCAATTAATATCAATATCAACCACTCGTGAAATGGAGAATAATTGGCCATAGCTTGTTGTGCGATTAGTTTTATATATATATATATATTTCTATTTCTAAAATGAATTGTACATTTTCCTTTTTCTTAAATTTAAAATAAAAATAAAGTGAAAATTAAATATTTTATTTTAATTTAGAATTAATAATAATATTTAATTTATAAATAAATATTTTTTTTTAATTTGTATTTTTTTCAAAATATAATTGTACATGAGTTTTTTTGGCAAGTTTTAGGTTGGTTTTTCAGCAAGAAAGTCACATTATAATAAAAAAAATTACTCTGAGTAGAGAGACATAAGGTATCAAAGTACTCAATAGTGTATAATTGATTAAACAAAAAATGAAAATTAGACTTATTGAGCTTTGAAAATAAATAGTAAAGATAGAAAGCGTGGAAGCCAAGAACATGCCAAGAAACAAGAAACTAGGTGGAGAGGTCCAAATTGATTGTTGTGACCTAGATAATATCCATTTTGTCTGTAGGGGTGCCTCTAGAAAGGGTTGGGATACCAAGTTGCTACTCTATGCATTCTAGCCTTTGATGTAAGTCCTTTATGTGGTGATGCAAGCACTCCATAAAGTGGGGAAGATCTACCCAATGTTCAAACCTATCCAAAAGATCTTTCCAAGAAGCAATTTCATATGCCAATATAGATCCACCATATGCATGTTATTGTTGATGCGCCCCAAAGTATGATAGATGTATGGCACCTAATAGGCTAGTTCAACAAGAACCTCTATGTCAAAAATTTGATGCTTGTGGTAGATTCCTTCTCTCTCTATGTGGGTGAGCTCATCCTGGATGGGGCCTAGGGTGAGCTCATGCAATCGAGTAGCAGTTTCCTCCAAACAATGGTTTGCATATGTGTTGCTCCTGTTGGACCATTACCAATAATATGTTGATTATCCACGGATTGTAGCTCGTTAATGGGGAATGGGGGTGATACCAAGAGGGAATAGGGGGCAAAGAGCCAAATGAGAGGAAGCACTAGCATAAAAGGGCTAACATAAGGCCACATGTTGGAGAATCAAGGAAGAGTGACGGGGATGTTTGGGTGACCAAGACAAGAAGGAGATACAAGTAAGAGACTGAGAGCAATGGAGAGAGGTTGGCTAGTGATAGAGCACGGAGATTGCCTCATGACCAACTGGAAATATATTTTGGGTGGGGGGAGGACTAAGGAGGCATGTTGTTGAGAAGCCTCCTGGATTTGAAGCAAGCCAATTATAGGAACAAATAAAGAAAACCAAAAAATGAATACATAGAAGAGACAAAACATAACCAAGGAGTAAGAAATGGGACCACAAGACAAGAGAGGTCACCTGAATATGGGTAATATGATTCCTTTACTATAAAACATGAATTCCAACAATGGAAGGATCCATGGATATGCATGCAGTAAAAACCAAGTGCAAAAGCTGCAAAGTGCCCTCTGAACTTGTAAGGAAAAAGTGACAATAGGGTAGAGCCAAGCTCTAGAACCATATACTAGTGATTGTCACCGATGTTGTAGTCCCTATTAGTAAGTTGGAGAATTTACTTATTTAATTTAAAATACAAACTAAAGATTACTAGTCCATGGTATTCCAAGTTTTGAAAGAAATGGATGGATGAGGACTCCAAGAAAGAGCGAATGTTTGTCTACAAAACCAAAAGATCCAAGAGTATGAAACAATAGAACTGTGAGGATTTTGAAACATAATTTGAAGCACCATAATCCACATTAATTGAGGGTGATGTTTCACACGGGTGAAGTCTTAACATATAGTATGGGATGGTGAACAGTCGTTGTTGCAGGTGAATGTAGTGCTTAAGGAAGTAATTGAAATGAATATTTTTAGGATTTGGAAATAGCTTGGGTTCTCGTGTTAGAAGCCACTATTAGGCTGAGGTGAAGGTATATGGCTTGATGTAGTTTCCCTGGGATTTTCTATATTGTTCCAACTATAGGGGGGATTTGGGGTGTGTTGAGTTGGGTGTTTCTTGGATGTACTCAGGTCCTCAGGTGGGGCACTTGGTGTGGTGGTAGGTGATATGTGGCCCTCTTTGGGAATAATAATATCACCCTATGGAGCATTTATGGGAGAAGCATAAGTTGTGGGATATAATTCCCAGCCAAAATTCATGAATAAGGAGAGGAGAAACATATTAGTAGGATGAAGCCTTAAGAGGGCAATCCCCTATGCACCAAATAGCGGAAGGGTTCAGTAGATGATACAAATTTTTGACTTTATGCCTGGTTAAGGAGGAAATTTTCCAAGCTAATTTTGTGGCCCCCATTATCTCACACAAAGGTTATAGCCGAATGGGCTAACCAAATCCTGGACATTGGGAAAACCAAGGGATAGTTAAGTCAATACCTGCGAACTATAGGATAGTTAAGTCAATACCTGCAAACTATAAACTCTACAAGTAGATGGAATTTATTTGGGAGTGTACAATGTTTGATAGGAAGGAGAATTGGGAGGATGTTAGGAAATCCTTTGATTTGCATCTTCATCAATCAGGGTAGAATGGATCAGAAGATCGATAGGATTGGAAATTAAATGGGTAACCCTCACTTATCAACAATAGTTAAGGAGGGATCCAAGGAGCCTATGTAGAGAACCATGTCATATTCTTACCCATCTAGATAGTTTTTTTGATGACTCCCTTTTATGTATTTTTTGAAACTAGTAGATCTTAGCTTTGTATCCCAAGAAAGGTCCATAGTAACCTTTTATATTTTTCTTGTTCATTTTGTCTACAATTATTTTTTTCCTCTCTTCAGAGGGTGTTTTTTTGGTTATGTTCTAGTCTCCATTGTGAGAGACTCATGGGTCAATGAAAATATTTGATGTAACTATTAGTTTTCAAAGGAAATAGAAATTTAGTTTACAAAAAATAAATCTCTATGGAATATCCACAAAATATTTTTGGTAGTAGTGGTAAGGATAGAGTGTCTAGATATGTCTTAAAAGTGATTATAACCTTTTTTATTTTAGATTTAATTTTAAAAAATTTATAAAATTAAAATAAGATAAAATATTTTGATTGTGAAATTTGTTATAATTTTTGGGCATGTGGTATTGATAAGCCATGGTATTGTAACAAAGTCTATTTACAAGTCCATAATATCCATGGTAAAGTAGGGGTGACTATCCATGATTAAGAATATTGTTATATTGTATGATTATTGTAAGTATTAAGTTTTTATGTGTTTATTAATTGAATTTTAAAATAGTTAGGGAATAATTTAATTTATATGGTAAAATGAATCTTAATTTGTAGCTACTATTTATACCTATATATTTTGATGTAATATATATAATTTTTTTCTTTCACCTAAAAAAAATAGTTTGTAATTTTATTAATAAAAACAAAATTACAATATAAAAAATTAAATTTTATTATTTTTAACTAATAGAACCAACATAGATCCATATTAACTAAGGATCTACCAAATCAAATTTCTCTAGGTTCAAATCTTTCCTCAAGTTTTGCACTCAAAAATAAGTTTGCATGTTGAGAGATTTGTGCATATTGAGAGATTTGATCCCTCTTTGCCCATAGGAGATCTAGAGTTAAGATGGATCTATGCCAGTTTTACTTACATTGTAGACTTTCATATCGTATCAAAATTTAAATGTTTACACTTCTTCACCGACACTACAACATCTCTCCACCTCTAGCTATGTACTAAGATTCTTAATCATGGAGATTCACTCCCACTTTCTCATGGAGATTATTAAATTTTAAATAGGTGTATTGCAATAACATGGCTTATGAGTACCACATGCCTTAAAAACCATAACTCATTTCATATGACATGGATTTTTTTAAAGTAATCAATTTAATTAGAAGGATAAAAAATGTATAACTACTTTTAAAATAAATATCAACCTTTAATCAATATATATTATTGATACTTCTAGCCTAGATACTTAGGTCCATCAAATCTATGAAACACCGATAATGATCAAATCTCTAGACCTACAAACCTATTTTTTGACCTCTCCAATTTTAATTTTTCTTCTTTTGTAAGTTGAGTAGTACCTTTCATTCATTTATAAAAAAAGAGCAGATTACAATAGATGATCTTTTCCGATGCCTCAACCTGCCCTATGGGAAACCGGGTATGTTGGCCATCAGAAGACATTATAAGCCAACTAGAACCAAAATGTCTTTTGTCTATCACATGCAGCTATATAAGCCAAAATGTCTAAATCCTTTAAAGATTTTGTCCTACTAAGTCTACAACGTTTTATGTTCCTCATCAAAATAAACAAAAAACAGAATAGTAAACAGACATGACAAGAAAATAACTAGTCCTCTAAGGACTCAATAGGCATCGAGTCCTTGGTGCTAGACCCAGGAATTTCATATTGATGTGGCTTCCTAAGAAGTTGTTCACAAATGGGCATTCTGCTGCTATACCTGGAACTATAAGAGATGGGAGTCTTTTTCAATTTCTTGCAGAGAGGAGTCTACCTGCATAAAATTAGTAGTGTGCATGATTGTTTTTGCAACTAGATGTTTCATCCACCAATATAGATGAAGGGTTTGTTGGTACTAGGATACCCTACCTCTGATATTGCCCAGATTAGGAACAAAGAGTTCACCTTCCAAATTCACTTCTTCTTCTTCTACTTGGTGAGTGAGGGCATTTTCCCACTTCGCAATTACCTTCCTTACTTGAATCGAAAATCTCCTGAACATATGCCTCAGTGGCATCCACGATGTGCTTGGCTTGAGGTTTGCGGGCTGACCTTCTAAGCACCTACGAGGAGGGATCACCTTTCTCCTTCCGAGCACCTAGCTTCTAGGTCCGCTTTTGGCAGTCCACCCCTGCTTCCTCTTTGATGCTATTTACCCACGCCGTTGGAGTTTGATGCCTTGTGAAGGTTCAATATGCTAATAAACATAATGCTGGTGTTCCCATAATTGAGGTCCTGACTCCTCGCCTAGGGCCTGTTTCTATGATAGGAGTGAATACCATACACAAACGCATCCCGTTATCAGTGATACATAACATATAAACCATAAATCGTCATCCCATACCACGATAATGATTATGAACCATACCCCTATCTAGGGTTTGATGCCCAATTTTCCGATGCCTCCCAAAGGAAATTACAATGGATTTATCCATGTCTTCCTTGTGCAACATAGAGGGCCAATAAAAACATACCTTAATAATAGAATGATCCCCAAATTTAACATGCAGGTCAAGATGTTTTCGCCAGCCCACAATACGGGTGGCCAACCCTGCCCATTTAGAGTGTTTGCAAACGCAACCTCCCCAACCTAGACCCATATCCCCCATTTTCTGAAGCATTGTGACATACAGAATGGAAATTAACATTACCAACCCAGAAAGAATCAAGGGAGACTTCCCAGGACCCCATGCAGATAGAAGAGTCGGTGCTACCAATAGACTATTCCATTTAGAAGCTAAAAGAATTGAATTGCCTGCGTTCTCCATGATTGTGAGACATAAAAGTGAGATGTACATTCTTACATACCCTTGTTTGGTTGGGCATCGAATGCTAAGGTTCTTCCTCCCATCGGTCTTGTTGGCTCCGAACTAATTAACTTACACGCACGGAAAAATGGCTTGAGAGGAACAAAGCCGAATCATAAACTCCTGATGGATCATCCTCCCTTTCGTTTACCAACTTGCATTATGATGGCACCTTTGAGATATGAATAACCCACCTCACATGTGGTTGTCACCGCCACCTTCCCTCGGTCACCTGCCATTATTTGGAGCACCTTGCCGGCCGTAAGGCCTTTCTTTAAATGTTGTTATCATGATCCTCGTGCAGATCTGTGACTGGATTGTACCGCGATCATGGATTTTAATACTTATTTTTAAGTATGAAAGGGATATTAATAATTATTGATTATATTTGTATAATTTTAACTATCCATACATTATATAACATTACAACACATAAAAAGACATTACAATATCTCTTCCATTTTAAACTCATAAAATCCCTCTTTTCACAAACAAAAAATATTGTGAAAATTAAATCTTTATCGTGCCTGTACCAATTTTATTAATTAAATTCAAATTCTAAAAATCCAATTATTCTAAAATAAACACACGTACCCACTTAAATAATTAACTTTATATTAAACTTTTTATTAAAAATAATTCATATATCAATAATATACTACGATGCTTATGTGACATTTAGTTTTATATTTTGAGACTGAAGAGTAACTTTTTATATTTATCTGATTTTTCATCAATAATTTAAATTAAATATTAAAAAGGTATTATCCTCTATCCAACTTTCGGTGGAGAATATTACAACAATCGCAATCACAAAAAATCACGAATCCTTTGATAGTAAATGCCAGAGACTTGAGCATCAATAGGCAACTCAAGAGACGTTCAAGAATCAATCGGGCTTTGCATAATGAATGCCAGAGACTCCAGCAGCAGCCAATCTATGGGTTAATGAGCTCCTCTTCAAGGCAATAGATTCAGGAGAACAAAACCAGGTTTAACTCCTCTTATGCCAGTGTGCGCTCAGGGCACGATTGCCATTAAGATCAAAACATTAGTCAGTACCATGCTACTTTTCGCGATGCTTTTGTTCTCAGCTGCTGATCCAGGGACTGCTGTCGTTTGGTTTGGTTGTCAGAGACCCGAATACAGAAATGGCAGCTCCTTCCAGCGTAATCTAAACCAGGTTTTGGATTCACTGGTGGGGAACGTTTCTACAAGCGGATTCAATGTTTCTAGTGTCGTTGTGGAGGGACAAAACAGCAATAGTTCGGTTTACGGGCTTCTCCAGTGCCGGGGAGATTTAAATTCCTCCGATTGCAAACAGTGTGCGTCCACGGCCAAAGCAGATCTTGTTGAGCGATGCCACAATACTTCTGGACTCATTCAACAGGATGGCTGCTTTTTACGCTACGACAATCATAACTTTTATGGGCATATTGAGAGTATGCCGAAAAATTTGATCTGCAACGGTGGGAAAAGCAGCAAGCCACAAGAATTCACAAATGCTGTTGATGCCCTGCTCTCAAACGTTACAAAGAAAGCTGCGCAGAGCCCGGAACTTTTCTTTGCAGATTATTCTCTGCCTTCTAATCTTATGGTGTATGTATACGCCATAGCCCAGTGTTGGAAAGATCTGTCCCAAAAGGACTGTGGGTCTTGCCTAACTTCTGCGTCCTCATCACTAGAATCATGCGGCACTGGGACTATTGGAGCACAATTTGCATCTAAGAACTGCTATTTGCGTTTCGAGATGTATTCTTTTTTCAATTTGTCCGTGCTGCCCCCGCATCCGCCGCCATCCACGCCGCCTCCTACAGCAGCCCCAAGGGGTAAAATTCCTACAGTATCCGGTATTTCTTTCACATAGTTAACCATGCAAGGAATATACTGCTTTACTAAGGGTTTATATAATTTTAGTTGAATAGATCATACCCATTAACTCTGTGCAAATCGCAGAAGGGAAAAAATGTGATGTACTGCTTGGGATAACTCTAGGAGCAGTAGCCGCCCTGATTGGATTAATTGTAGCGATTGGAGTTTGCGAGTGGAATTTTTTCGCTCTTCCTGAACGGTTTTCTCGAAGCAAATGTGCCGAAATTTCAGGTAAATCATCCAGTCTTCAGATTCCGCAACGAATCCTTTTACTTAAGCGAAACTGTAACCAACGTAGTCGTCACAGTTGTGTAAGATTTTGTTTACAGTTCGATACAAATTTTATCCCCTTACAAATCTACTAAGATCCAATTTGTGTTTGTAACTGAACTCTGCACCACAAAATTTTATAGTTTTTGTCTCCACCCTTCAAGTTTTGATAAATTTATCTGCTATCCCAGTTTTGCTTCTCTGTTATTTGTCCCTCCTACTTGTCCGTATTTCTCAAAAGTACTACTCATTCACCTAAATCGAGGCCTTCGCCTCACAATCTTGATTTAATATCACTTCATTACCTTGGAAAGGTTTGCAATCATCAGTTAATTGAATAACATAAACAAAGTTAAAGCGTTTCTATGATTGATTTATGATTGATTCCCTCCTCAGTCTTAAAAATGTT
This sequence comes from Pinus albicaulis, assembly GCA_034641835.2. NCBI lineage: Eukaryota > Viridiplantae > Streptophyta > Pinopsida > Pinales > Pinaceae > Pinus > Pinus albicaulis. The sequence goes on along the minus strand of CM076569.1, from coordinate 568,658,139 downwards.
AAGAATTCCATGACCATATAGAAACAGAAAATGATAGGGTACTAATTATTTTAATATATTTATTACTGTAAACAAGATACCCACTTATATTTTGGGTATGGTAGGAATGATTTTGATTCTTATATTATTATATTAATTTATTAACATGTATTTATTTTAATTATAAATTTATTAAAAGTGTAGTTAAGTCTTATTAACACAATTGGTTGAGAATGGATCAAACCTTACTCATGATTAAACCTTCTCACGGAGCCCAACTCAGTTTTCTTAGTGTTGATATGTCTCAAAAATTTGATCCCTAGATCCATGTTAAAATGGATATGCTATATGTATAACATATCATGTATAAATCTTCATTATTTTTCAAATATTATGTTGATTTTAGTAATACACAAATGGAATTAATGTCTTGAAATTTCTTGAATTGTATTAAATAACCCTACTTGAAATCTTTTAACTATAAGAATTTGCTTTTTTTAATATATATAAATTTTTATATTTTTTTAGCTTAACATGGAAAGAAACTAAGTTTTTAACTTAATTTATTTTTTTCATTAAATTTTAAAATATTTCACTATGAACAATATTAAAATAATGTATTTCATGTTATATATATATATATATATTACTTAACAAGGATATTTGAATGATTTATTTAAATTTTATGTTAAAATATTTTGAATTATATATTTTTCTCTTATTTAAATAAAAATATAAGTTGTTTTTTTTCTTTTTTTACTTTTAATTACTTAAAATTTGATATAAAATTATGTTATTTAACATAAACATTAAAATATTATTCATAGTTGAAAGTATGAAAATTACTACTTTAACTAAATTATAAAATTCAACTATGAAAATTACTTCTTTAACTAAATTATAAAATCAATATTATAATAGAAAAATTGATTATTAATATTTTATAATACTTTAATATCGATACATAATATTATGATTTTTAATATAGTCCATATTGATTATTCAGGGAATACTCATCGTCCTTAAGTATAAATTCCCCCTCTAAAGTTTATAAAATTTTAATTATTACATTAAAAATGTTTGAAAATTTTATTTAAGCACGAAATGTGAAAGCATAAAATTAAAAGTTCCAAATTTATATCGACGGATTGGCATATGCCTCGATAATTAGACGCCTTGTGATGCTTTCGCAGATGAGAAAGGAGCAATTATGTTGAACCCAAATATAGCAAAGTTGGAATTCAATTTCAAGTATGATATTTTGAGAAAGGCTACCTCTAACTTCAAACCACAAAATAAGCTCGGCCAAGGAGGTTTTGGATCCGTCTTCAAAGTGAGTTTAGAGTTGCATTTTATTAATTTAAGTATTTAGCTACACCATCCGAGGGAAATTATAATGAATATTGACGCAGGGGGTTCACCATACAACTTGATGTGATGTGCAGGGGGTTCTTCCAGGTGGAAGAGAGATTGCAGTGAAACGGTTAATGTATACGAGTAGTCCATTAAGGCGTGGAGATGCTGAATTTGTGAATGAAGCCAATCTCATCAGCCGTATTCAGTACAAGAATCTAGTGAAACTGCTTGGTTGCTCCGTTGGTGGCTCTGAAAGGCTATTAGTTTATGAATACCTTCCCAACAGTAGTCTCGACAGGATTCTATTCGGTTTATCTCTTTCTTTAATTTAATTGGGTTGTTTCTGTTTTTTCTCTTTTCAAGTTATGTATATATAATGTAGTTTTGTTTTTTTTTATAGATCTTTTCAGGTTTGCATATAATGTAGTTTGTTAATGTTTTTAAGAATGTTATGGATTTATTAATTGCAGATACAACCAGACGCCATTTACTTGATTGGAAAAAAAGGTTTCAAATTATTGTCGGAATTGCCCGTGGCCTAGCCTATCTTCACGAGGAATCTGCAATTAGAATAGTCCACAGAGATATAAAAGCAAGTAATATTTTACTCGACGAGAATTACAGACCGAAGATAGCAGACTTTTGCTTAGCCAAACTCTTTGCAGAAGATTTGAGCCACATTGCCACTAGAATTGTAGGAACAGTGTAAGAATTGCCTCTAACGTTTATTCTAGTGAGGTCATCATCATTAAATAAATTGAACTGTACAATTAGAACCAATTGCAATTCATACTCGTGAATATGGTTCATATAATTTAGAGTGGCATTGTGCAGAGGTTACATGGCCCCTGAGTACGCCTTACGCGGACAGCTGACAGAGAAAGCAGATGTATTCAGCTTTGGAGTGCTTCTACTTGAAATAATCAGCGGAAGAAAGAGTCAGAGTTCGGCTCCAGACGCAGAGTTTCTAATAGAAGAAGTATGGTTCATATATATGGATCTCATCTTTCGAGTGCAAATTTTCTAAAATGTGCGTAGCATTTTGCTCATTAATGTTTTATTTTTTGTGATATTGAGCAAGCAGACATGGAGACTGTATAAAGAGGATAGAGTTCTAGAAGCTATGGATACCACATTGGAGGGAAGCTATTCAGTGGAGGAAGCGATTAAAGTGATTAAAATTGGTCTTCTGTGCACACAAGCAGCTGCAGCGTTGCGGCCTTCAATGTCCCATGTGGTGTGGATGCTGACAAATGAGGTAGCTGAACATGATATTCCCTCGCCCACAAAGCCTGCTTTTATAGATCTCGACTGTGAGGGCGCACATGGCGAACTGAAACGTCCAGCTCCTGAAAGCCCTGACGAAACATCAAGCGGTCGCACAGAAACTTCTTCAACAACAACTTCTGATATCTGTTCTGCAGCTGTGGATCCTTCATCAGGACTCTGACCCGCGATGAAAATCAGCCAATGCCTGTTGGCATTATATTACTTCAGCCTGTTGGCACTATATTACTTTAGTTTATTATATCTTCTCTTTTTTTAAGGACAAGGTTCATAAAGACACCTCGACTTTTATTTCATTCATGCATTGCAATCCTCCGAAGTTTATTGGGTTTTTGTTATGAATAATTTATAGGACTTTTTCGAGACGAGGAAAAAACACTTTCTTTCTTTTTTTTATCAAAAGTTATAGATGTGAGAGTCCTATATCCAGAAATATGATCATAATATTGGAATAGTAAACATGTATATCCACAGGGAGCCAAAAACAATATATACAACTGAAGCATAAAACAAAGTATAGATATAGACTATAACCAAAATACAGACACGAGTCCCTAAAACAGATGGATCAGAAGTTAAGGAATGTGAAAAGTTCTCTCCGCTAGCAACTGATGGTCCTCATAGTGTTGCAATTTGATGTAGCCGAAAGGATAGGCCAAACCTAATTTGGAGAGAAAATCAGCCTTACTATTAACTTCCCGAAAAATATGCTGCAAAGGATCCTGAAGTTTTACATAGGAGGAATAATTTGTAAGACTTACATAGCACATCAGGGGTTGGGTTTTTTCCTATGAAAAATTTGTAGGAGTTAAATATCACATAATGATGGTGGACCGTTGTGGTATCTGTAAATTATATTGGTTTTTGTTGTGAATAATTTATAGGAGTTAAATAGTATATTAGGGGTTTGTTTTTTTAATGAATAATTTTAATAACACATTAGGTGTTTGGCTTTTCTTATAAATAATTTGTAAGAGTTAAATAGCAAATTAGAGATGGACTATTGAATTTTTGTATTTGACTTACAAAGGGTAACGATGATTGCATTCGGTTAAGAGTGAGTATTTCTTTGGTCAATGTTAAAAGGTTAGCAAGTTCATGTTGTAGTTGTAGCTCATCAAGTTTGTAGGCTAAGCATCTTCATGATTTTTAGTTTTATTATTGACTTATTTTAGTGATATGCTGATAAGTTTTTTTATTGAATGTTTGGTATATTATTATTTTTTAATTTAGATTTTTATTTTAGAGTTATAAATGAAAAATGGATTAAAGTTAGCAAAGTTTATTATTTTTATTTTGTTTTTATCTATCAAATTTCCATAATATTTATATTTATATTTTAATTTCAATATCTTTTTAACTTTGATATTATAGTGATAACTGCTAAATTTGATTTTCTGCCTCTTCCAAATTACTCTAACAAATTATTAATTTAATATAATTAATATATATGTTGTTAGGAATATCACTATAGAAAAATAACTGTGTTTATATATAAAATTAGTGTATTAATATTGATGTTCTAAAAAATATTGTTAGAACACGAGAATATATCTATATATATATATAAACAAAGTATAAAAAAAATATAGAATTTAGGAGTTATAATTACTATTAAAATACAAATTTAAATTAATTTATGTTATTAAAGAATAAATAATTTTAATTAAATAAAAAAGATAATTAATTTAAATAAAAAAATATGAGTTAAGAGTTAAAAAGAGTGTAATAGAAATTTGTATTAAATATTAATATAAAAAATAATTTTAATTAAATGAAAATCATTTTTATTCTTATTTTTCTTGTTAATATTGAAAATTTTTCATTATTATAAAAAGATATTCTTTATTATGCATAACTTTCTTCAAATTTTCATAAAACTATAAATGATTATCATTATTATTGTTTTATTATAATATTTATTATATTTTCTGTGTAATGTAATAGCAAACATTTATGTGGAATGCGAAGAGATTTGTAAAAATTGTCTCAATGAATAAAGTCAATTGAATAGAGCCAATTGGATCCAAGTTCTCACATTTGGAGGTCTTTTTTTCCAAAGTTTCTTTTTCTTTCACTTTTTTCATGATATTGATTGGAGTGTTTATATGATGACGTGTTTTAAGCAATTATGGCTTGTTTTCCTTTTTCAAATAATTTTAATTACCTATCCATTTCTCTATGGAGTTTTTAAAATATGTTGTTTGACTTTGTATCAAATATGTTGTTTGAATTTGTATCTAAATATACTTTTAGCTTCTTTTATATATATATATATAATTCACTCTTTTATGAAAAATTCTGCTATTGGAATTTATACATTTTATCATTAAAGTATTATTTTTATGTTGCTAGTTACGTAAATTTGTTGCATTTGAAAATGCGTTTTTTTGAAAGTATTGATGTACTCATCAAACCATTTTTAAACATTCAAGCAAGAAAATATTTAGAATGGTCTAAATAGTTCAATTGGATTCTTAAGAATATCACTTTTTGAATTGACTCAATTTATTTATTATTTTTTGAATTGACATAATAATTCATTTGAGTTAATAATTCATTGGAACTTTCATAAAGTCTTATGTTTTGAATTTTTTCATTGGGACTTTTTCAAAGTTTTATGTTTTGAATTTCTTCATTGAGACTTTCTTAAAGTCTTATGTTTTGAATTTCTTTTTTTCAATACACTTATTGGGCCATGCTTGAAAAAAAGTTTATATTCTTTTTTGAGTTTCCCCAAAAATATATTAGGGGTTTTTAAAAAAAAAATTGAATGTTTAAAGTGGTTCAACAAAAATGTTTCAAATGTTGTATTTTGAAAACCATTAACAATTGATCAAGTTCATTTCAAATATCTTCTTTTGAAATGTCTTGATTGTTGATAAATTAATAAGACAACAATTAGGGTGATTTCTCTTTACTTAATAATTGTATGTGAAGTTGTGTTGGCTTATTCCTACTTTTATATGTTCTTTTCATCAAACAATTACCAAAATGATAAACCATGAAGATCACAAAAAATAAAATGAAAACAAGATGTAGGATCCAAGCGAGGGAAAACCCCCTTCCAAGGGGAAAACCTAGTAAAAATATTATCTTCTTCTAGAATCATATCAACGTGATAAATCCAAGGCCCAAACCCCAAGACTGAGACCTCCCACGATACCCACGCCAACCTTCCTTCCAAGCTCCTTCAATGAGTCAAATTAAACTCAAGTATAATAATTTGACTTATGAAAAATATTCTCTTGACTTGGAGAAACCTAGAAGTTGAAGAAAATGCTTGAACTAATTAATAAATTGACTTGAGCATGAAAAAAAATCTTGAAAAATAATAATTAGTTTTTCTTCTTTTTATTTTTACATGAAATACATAATGATACAAGTTTTGAATACTGAACATAGTTTCATTTTCCAACACTCCCTCTTAACTAGGGAGGCATTCATAATTACAAAACTGGTACAAGGATACTCTCCAATTTAAATTTTCTCATAAGAAGAGTCAAATTGATAAGCTATTTTCAAACATCAGCATCATGACCAACATTATCAATATGAAAAATAGAAAGACCTTGATCAAAAATCTCTAACTCTCCACTAGATTAGAGCACAATGTTGGGAGGCATACATATGGACATCAATGCCATAACCTCTTCAAGGCACATAGCCCATCTGGATGTCCACCAGGTATGTCCTTTTAGGACTAATATTATCTTGGATTCCCAATCCTCAAAGAATATTGGTCCTCTTCAAATAATCTTATCTTGGATAACATGTGATATCCTCAAAGAGTATCAACCCAGAAGACTACTTCCTATATTGAATTGCCAAACCTTAAGGAGTACCAGTACGACATGCTTATCCATTCCTCCATTCTCCCTCCCAGTCCCTTCACTAAATGCACGGTTGTTAGTCCTGGGCTAGTGCATTACACATGGAGAATATGGTGTCCCACATTACTCCCTCTCAGTTAGGGAGGTAATCCTTATTCCCTCTCAAATACGGATTAGACCCTAACTCTCTCTCAACTGAGGAGACACAACCATTGACTTCATCTTTTATCTCATTCATATGCTACTTCTTCTTTTGTGGAGATCTTAGTAGTAAATTCAAGGGCTCCTTTTCTCGTATCATCATATCATACCCGACCTTGGACCTTCCTAGATGTTATAGAGTCAAACTATTTCATAATCTATATTTATGACAGGGTTCTTTCCATCAACATTTTACATAACTTTCTCTTAATCATCATTTATAATATTTAGATCATCAATATTATCTTGTCAATCCAATCAATGTGGTTTTAATCATAGATAATTTTTTCCTTCTGGAAAGTGAATATCAAATCCAATATGACCAACAAGTTATCTTGTGAAAAAATGATATTGCAATCACGTTTTTCACTTTATAAGAACCAATAAGATTGAAGATGATGATGTCAACCATGGGGGATGATTCATCATTTTTGGGGTAAAAATGTAAAAATATTAAAAAATAATAAAATAATAAAACTACTTTTTAAATTTTTATTTTCAACTTATCTCCCTAAGATTTTACTCAAATTTCTAGTGGGAGTACACGTTGGATGCAAAATTTAATTCCTCATCCAAGGAGTACTCATGTTGCATACTTTTGATGGACCCTACTATATGAAAAATGAGAAATACATGAGAAAACAAGATTGCAATCATGTTTTCCATGTAGAAGGGTCCATGGAAAGTATGCAACATGGGTACTCCTTGTATGAGAAATAAATTCTGCATCTAACAAGTGTTTTTGCTTGAAATTTGAGCAAACCCATATGGAGATAAGTTGAAAATATGAGTTGAAATAGTATTTTTTTTCTTTTTTCCCTCTAGAATTTGATGTTGTAATCTAATCTTATTTTATTATTTCCACTATTATTTTAGAATTTCCTTACGAGGCTCATTTTAGACCTCAAAATTCCCCTAATTCTAATCCAATACCACCGATTTCCACCCAATTCATGTGCTATTATAATTGAGTTAAACCAAATAGTTGTAGATACATCATATTATCTCAACTGCTATATTTTCCAATCTATACTACTACAATATGTTCTTCGAGGTAGCCAAATAATATCTCAAAATCATCAATATCATAGTTACCAAGTCATGATAGCCTCATGTCAATATGTCAAGTCCTACTACTTGATTCCTTCTGAGGTCAACATCCCTTTACATGGTCTATCTTCATACTAGAATCCATCTTCATTATATTTTACTTTTAGTCATGAATTAATATGTTCATGGAATGAACCAACAAGCTTCAATATTCTATCCATAAGAGTTTTTGTAGCTCCCTCTAGATTTTTCATTACTATATATCTTTCTTAAAGATACAATATCAGATGTTGATAAATACCATGCTCATCTATCATCTTTCTATGTATGGAGTAACCAAATGGAAGAGTTTTATCTTATCCAAAATTAAGCAAGACATACCATACTCATGCTACCAAGAATATTTTTGCAACCATCTCTTCCTACAATATTTCTGAAGATGTGAATTCTATTTTCTAATTAAGAACTCTAAATATATGCATACCTCTTCCTTCATACAAAAATCTAGTCAACTTCGAGCTACTTCTTTCGTTGAAGACGAGATTTTTTCTCCTACAAGAGAAATGCTCCAATTATGCCTTCTTGTTGCAACTTGACTATCTTCATACCTTTAAAAATTTTAGACTACTTTTGATATTTCTTCCATGATATTATAATTGAATATACTCTTTCCATGTCACAATGATTTTTCCATATACGTAAGAACTTTCTCATAATTATGGTTATGTTACCATCAAGGATCCGTGTGATCCTTTCTTGCTAGAATATTGTTTTTATAACAACATGAGTCCAAAAAGTAGCTTCATGAAATGTGGAATGCTAGATGGTCCAAATCCTTCCATCCTTGCTATATTACTTCTACCATTAAGATGCAGCCGCCGATATAGAATATAATCCTTCCAATGCTTCTTTCCATGATGCCATACTTTTTTCGAAAACAAAAACACTTCAAATGTAACTACATATGATACTCTAATTGTCATTTTTAATACAATAGGAAACTACAAGTAAACTTGTTAGTGGTCGAGTTCTTCAATAAAATATATCCTTAGGATATTCACACTTAGACTACTTTTCAGGTTCTTCATTTTCTTTAGCTACATGGGCTCGACTCCTTTCCTTCATTTTATTGTTATTCTTATTCAGAGGATCCTTTGGACAATATATTTTAAAATGTCAATATTCAATGCATCCAAAACATTGTACTTTGGACATATCTTGTCTTCCTCATGGTTGATTGTAATTATTCTTTTAATGAGGTTTAAACTTTCCAAACTTCCCCTTCTTCTTCTTCAATATAACAACAAAAGCTTGAGACTTTTCATTACCTTTGATATCATCCTTTGCCTTCAACCAAATCTCTTCTAAAATACACAAAGACGACAACTCATCGAAGTTTGAATTTTCCTTTCTTGAATAGATTCTTGTCGCAAAACTACAGTCTAAAGGTAATGCATTGCGTATACAAGTTGTTAATTCAAAATAAAAAACAACTTCTCCAAGCCCTTGTAATTGATCCTCAACTGAGAGACTTTAATAAGGTATGATTTCATGTATTCATCCTTTGATAAACTTGTTTTGTAAAGTCTATTTCTCAAAGATTTTTTCTCACCTGTGGTACTCGTAGAGTATAGTTTTACCAACTTGCCATATATTGCTTTAGATTTTCCCAAATATGAAACAAATGGAATGATATGACCTTTAATGGATTCAATGAGAATACTTGAGCCCTAACTTCTCCTTTAGTGTACTTGGTGCATTCTTGATTCTTATTCTTCTCTCATTCTGCAACTTTTCCTAGAACGTAGTCCATGACTTCATTTTCTATGAGCACTAAATCAGTTCTCTTTTTCCATGATTGAAATATTGTTGACCCATCAAGCTTGTTTCCTTCCTTAAAAAATGAAGTCATTCGATCTGAAGATTGAGACATGGAGAATAATATAATACTTACTTGTAAAAAGAGTGTCTTACTTGATAATGAAGTCTTCAAATATTTTGATGCTCCCAAGACTTCAAATATGTCCTTGAATGATGACTCCTAGGATGGATGGCACAATAGTGTTTTAAAATTGCTTCAAAAATGAATAATTATGACTTTAAAAAGTGCAGATGATGTTCCCAAGATTCTTCAAGCTTCTTGAGTAAAACCTTCTATAAAGATGACTTCAAAAATAAGTGATGATTTGTTGGGCGCAACCCAACTTGGTCCATTTTTTCTCAAATACTCTGCATTTTGAGGAGCAGAGTGTGCTGTACTATGAATATAAATCTACCATGCGATGTTAAGGGGCTTTAGGGTGGGTCTAAACCCCTCATTTTGTAATAGGTTTTGGGTTTTAGTCTATTGTTTTGTCTGCCCATGGTATGTGGATGATGGTTTTGTATGATGTAAATGTTATATAAATAAATGTAATATTGAGTCGAAGTAATGATACATGAATAGTTGATGAGTGAAATTTTTTGTAATATATGTCTTTATTCTTTCTTAGGCCTTAAGGGAAGGCTCTGCAGCTAAGTGCAGGGAGGCCTTCAAGAGTCTGCAGCTGTGCAGACCACCTGTAGTTATGTGCGCAGGTCGAAGAAGTGAATGTATTGAATATACTTATCATAGAGAAGAAGAAACATTTTTGAAATATATTTTGTGTATTAATGTGTTGTGTTTATCTTTATTTGTTATGCGAAGTAATGATAGCATTGATCATCTTATGCTATAATGTCTTCATTTTTATCTGAATGATATAAAGTAATTGATTAAGCTTAATCGCACAATAGTTTCTTGTATGTTAGAAGGTTGGTTAAGTATAGAAAAGCGAAGTAAAGCCAGCTCACGCAGACCCTTAAGGCTGCAGAAACATGGTTCTGCAACCACCCATAGCCACCTTGGGTGAGACTGCGATATGCTTGCAGTTCGATACCAAAAGGGCTGATGTCTGGGGTTTTGTTGGTGCAAAGTACAAGTCGAACCTGGTTCAAGCCCAACTGAGAAAAAATTGTTACATTGTCAGGATCGGGATGTGTTTGAGGGACATGTGGATGTGGCATCCATTGAAGAAAGAAATAAAAGATTGGGTAGATCAAAAGGAATGAGAGTTTGCAGCTCAGGAAAATAGAAATCCTGTATTGACGTCTGAAACCTAGCTGCAGAGGTATATTTTCACAGAACAACACGATATTTTCTTCATGTTGTTTTCTAATGAAATACATGAATGGTTATCAAGGTTGACTGAGAACAAGACTTGTTTTAAGAGCGACGAGACTACTACATAGAGTCAGCCTGAATTGATATAATGACTCAAGGACACCGGTAACAACACCTCAAGAGATGTTTATTTATGGATCAACAATATTCTGGGAGGATTTATCACTAAGTTTCAAATAGACACGTCTATATCTTACAATGAAGCTGAGTGAATATTTTTCAAGGGTCCGCGAGGTAAGTATCTAAATTCTTTGAAATGATTTTATGTGAAAAGGGCATACTATGGATACAATCATATTAATGTTTGGAAGAAGTAAGTTTTGAGCCAAATCTATGCAAAGTGGAAAACGATACAAAGTAGATCATGATAACTTCATTGACACTAACTACATTCCGTTGTTAGGAGAATATGAAAGCGAAGAGGAAAGAAGTAACCCTAAAACCATAGAGGTGAATCGCAGCTAGGAGTTGACGATAATCAAGGCACCACTGGGGTTCCCCATCCCCTAGTCCCCTTATGCCCCATCCCCCTCCCCATAGTTCCCATACACCCCCTCCACCTCCCCTCTTCCTCCTCCTCCCCCTCCCCCTCCCCCTCCCCCTCCCCCATATCCCCCAAGAAGCATAGCCGATGATATCAAGCTACTTATATTTAGAGGACTTAGATCAGTGGATCCTAAGCAATTTTGGTTTGTAGTTGAGGAAGTATTGAAAGAAAGACCGATTACCGAAGATAATGTAAAGAAGGCGCATATTATCACAATGCTACAGGAAAGAGCACTGACATGGTACATAAAGTATTCTACGATTTAGCAAGATGCTTCACTGGATGATACAAAGAAATCATCATATTCATAATTTAAGAATCCAAAATTGCTATAGCAGTGTATTATTGAACAAAATTAGATAAAACAGATGACAAATGAATTTGTGTATGAGTTAGATCAAAGGTTCAAAAATTTTATGGGACAAGTAAGCTTTAGAATTTTCTTAGAGAAGCATAAGGAGTGGTTTATAGTTGTGTTGTTGCCACATATCCGATTGCCCTTGAAATAACAAAAAATAGAAACTCAAGCTGAAGCTCTTGAAATTGAAATGAAGTTAGAATATTCACTGATAAGATATACTCATGCAGGAGTACAATAGATTCAGACTCAACTATCACATCTGACCTTGGAACTACAGGATCTAAATAAAGGTAGGGAAGTCAGAATAGACGTGATAACAATAGTGTGTTGTATAAAGTTTAAAAATTAAGGTCACTCTAAGGAACAATGCGTGGTGTTCCAAGGTTACTTGGCTAGTGGAGAACCTAATCCATTAAATCCAGGATCAAACCAGTGGTGTGAGATATGAATAACTTCAGAAAAAAAACAACCAGAACAATGTTATTTATTACAGAAGTATGTCAGACCCCAAGGTAGCTATTTTTCACCTTATGTAAGTCGGTGGGACATGATGACAAAAAATTTTGAATTTATTGGTTGAGGAGGTTTCCAAGGACGCGGATTAGGATGAGGAGATGGAGTTGGTCAAGGGCGTGACCAGACTATCTGTTATAACTATGAACATACAAGAAAATATGCAAGAGATTTCCATAATCCTACTTCCACCTATAAGTAATTCAAATATTTTGATCACGTGATAGAAGAATGCTCGGTCCTTATGGAAAAGATGCAGGAGAAAAGGAAACTGCAGCCCACACAAAATCTACAGATGATGACTGTTGAACCAAGGGAGGATGAACAACTCACCAATATTGTAATGAGGAGTGGAGCTTCGATGGGAGATGATATAGCAGAAGGTATGAAGTTGAGGAAAGATACATGGGTAAGAAAAAATACATAAAAATTCCCTGGGTTCAGTATTCAGAAAAAAAAAAAAAAAAAAAAAAAAAAAAAAAAAAAAATAAATAAATAAATAAATAAATAAATAAATAAATAAATAAATAAATAAATAAATAAAAATAAATAAAAATAAAAAAAATAAAAAAAAAATAAAAAAAAAAAAAAAAAAAAAAAAAAATGCATTCATAGAGGCAAAGCGAAGCTTCATGGATTTTGGAGCTTCCAAATCTAAAGCACAATCACTGTAGAAGTTAATATCGAAGAAGGAAATCACTGAGGTAACTACACAACTGAAAGAATTTGATCCAAGTATTTTAAGTTCATTTTTACACACTTGCATGAAGTTGTTGAGGAATCAGAAGGCCATCGAAGGACTTCAGGAGTTTCTAAACTCCTGCATTGATAAAGAAGTGCCAAAAAGTGCTCAGCACACAGTAAAAAATTTACATTGACATAAGAAGAGAACAGGGAAGGAAATGAGATTAACTGCGTAGATCAGGGAATATGATATGGATCAGGTACTCCTAGATTTGTGATTCAATGCCAATGTATTACCTAAAAAAACTTGGGATCGAATGGGAAACCTTAGTTTCAATGGTCACTAATCCAATTGATGATGGTCAACTAGGAGAATTTCATCCCTATGGGAAGGTTATCTAGTGTTGTAGTAGATATTCAAGGAGTGTGCGCTGTTGAAAATTTTTAAGTAATTAAAATTTCAAATGATAACAATCCATATCCGGCACTGCTTGTATTGGATTGGGATTTTGATACTATGGAGATAATAACTTTTAAGAAGAGACAAATGGTGTTCAAAAATGATGGTATGAGGTTCATTGTTCCTCTAGACCCATCAGAATGAGTGTGTTATACAGAGCCTATCCATGATGAATACTCCGACGCAAATGTCGAAAACATTTACAAGATAACAACTAAGGAGGAAGATTGGATTAATCCCACTGGAGATGGAAGGCTAAGCTGGGAACAAGACAATTACTATACTTCAGATTCTGTGTAAGAGCTGGAAAATTGGCATAACAGGCTACATGAAATATCCACCGGACGATGTGTGAGAATCAGAAGATCACCTCACTATATAACTTCAAAGGTATGTGATCTACCTTATTATGATGGGATAGGAGATGTAAGTATTATTATTGATAAATTTGAAAAGAAAATACCAAAAGAAAAATTTTTCCAAGCTTTGGATGTAGCCCTAAGGTCTACACCTACTAGATGGTGGGGTACTCACAAAGAAAATAACGAAAGTTTGGAAGAGTATCAAAGGCTGATGAGGATAAGATTTGGGCCAATAGATACTGGAATAAAAAATATGATGTCAAGGTTGACCCCCGGGAGAACATAAGTCATTGAACTTTAGTTTGGGAAGAATTTCCAGAAGAAGAATGGGTACATGTATTTTTTCACACACTGGAAATGATACCTATGAATTTGTATCTTGAGACAGAACAATGACATGGAACTGCGAACTGGAAAGATATGGTTGATGGGTTCATACTAACATTAGTTTTGAAGATGACTGTCTGTGCATAGGTGAAGCCCTTATGAAAATCAGAGAAAATGTTTTTAAGGAGACAACTTTGCTAAAATGGACACTACTAAATTGGACCGTGCATTTGGAGCAAGTAATAGAATGCTATAATGTGACCACGAAAGAGGATGATGAGGATCCATGCAATATTGATATCCCAGAATTAGAAGGACATCGCAAAGTTGTTGGACTAGAACCTAACATACTTGGTATAAAAAATCCTGCAAAGATGAATAAGGTGAATGTCAGGCCAGAAGAAGAACCAAAATTTAGAATGATTTGAGATTATTGGGATGAAGACAGACTCTAGCAAGATTACAGAGCTACTACATGAGTATCAAGAGCTCTTCCCCACGAATTTTTCTGAATTGAAGTGCATAGTAGGGGCTATAGGAGTTATGAGGATTCCTCTGAAATTTGATTTGAAGCCGATAAAGAAACAACCCTTTAGGTTGAACCCGAAATAAAAAGAAAAAGTGAAGGTGGAGTTAGATAAAATGATCAAAGTTGGGATCATTGAACTGGTCAAAGAGTCTGAATGGGTAAGGCCCGTGGTAGTTCAGGAAAAGAAGGTAAAGGATGATATTAGAATATGTATCTACCTAAGGAATTTGAATGAGGTATGCTTGCATGACCGCTTTCCCACACCATTTACAAACAAAGTGTTAGACAATGTTGGAGGACAATAGGTCTATTCTTTCACAGATATATTTTCAGGCTACCATCAGATCAAAATTTCACCACAGGATAGACATAAGTCTACCATTTTTTCTACAAAGTGGGGATCTTATCAGTACACAGTGATGCCTTTTTTATTCAAGAATGCTTTTGCCATATTTTCTAGATTCGTAGTCCCAGCATTCAAGGAGTATATACATAAATATTTGGAGGTTTATTTTGATGAATTGAAATCCTTTGGGTTGTTGAAGAAGCATGTTTCAATGTTGAGATTGATGTTGGATACACGTAGGGAGTATCAATTATCATTGATTTTGAAGAAGTGTATCTTTTGTGTACCTTTTGGTATCTTATTGGGCTATGTGGTTTGCAAGCAAGGACTCATGGTGGACCCTGCAAATATTGTTACTATTATAAAATTGGACCTAACTAAAACTGTGAAACAACTGCGCATGACACTGGGACATACTGGCTATTAGAGGAATTTTATAAAGGGGTACGTGTAGATAATTGTGTCAATGGATATTTTATTGAATAAAGATGTTATTTTTCACTGGGATGAAGAATTTCAAAAGAGCCTCGACATACTAAAAGAGAATATGGTGACTGCAGCTATTCTAGTTTTCCCATACTGGAACAAGGAATTTCATGTACTTGTTGGTGCATCTTGCATAACATTGGGTACAATACTCGCACAACCAAGAGAAGGAGAAATTGATCACCCCATATCTTTTGCAAGTAGAAAATTGTGCAAGGCAGAAAATAACTATTCCATGACAAAAAGAGAAGGGTTGGCTATGGTCTATGCATTACAGAAGTTCAGGAATTAGATTTTGGGAGCATAGTTCAAGATGTTCATTGATCACTTTGCACTGAATTTTTTGGTGAATAATCCTGTTTTATGAGGAAATATTTGTCGATGGTTGTTATTGTTTCAGGAGTACGAACTCAAAGTTATAGTTTTTCCATGAAGATTGAATGTTAGACCTGATCATCTGTCAAGGATAGAAACAGATGAAGAATCCACAAGTATCGAGGATAACTTGCCAGATGCACAATTATTCACAATTAGGGTCGCAGATGATCAATTCATGGATATAATTAAGTTTTTGGCCATAGGAATGGCACCCGCTGATTACACTACACAACAAAACAAGGAGTTAGTAGTCAAAGCGGTTGATTTCTCATTGATTTCAAGAAATTTACATAAAATGGGACAAGATGAAATATTGCGTAGATACGTCGCTGACCATGAAAGGAAGAGTGTTTTTGCACAAGATCATGAAGGATTCATAGGAGGACATTATGTAGGAAATGCCACTGCGTGGAATATCTTGAGAGCTTTGTTATGGTGGCCCATAGTGCATAAATATGTGAACAAGTTTTGTCAAGCTTGTGATACATGTCAGCAAACAGGAAAGCCATCTAGAAGATATGAAATTCCATTAAATCCACATGTGACATTGCAACTATTTGAAAAATGGGCTATTGAATTTGTTGGACCTATTAACCAACTAGGAATGATGACTGGCGCAAGATACATAATCACTGCAACTGGTTATTTGACGAGGTGGGCTGCAGCAAAGCTAGTGAAGGATTGCAGTGTAGATACCATTGTGAAGTTCATATTTGATTATATTTTTTCCATATTTGGATGCCCAAAGATCTTGATAAGTGAAAGAGGTTTACATTTCTTGCATAATACTATTGAGGCGCCGACAGAATAATTTCAAGTGTACCATCAAAAGAGTACACCGTATCAGCCTGCGGTGAATGGGACAATTAAAGCTTTCAATAAGACTCTGGAGAATGCACTCACAAAAGTGTGCAATGTGAACATAAATCAATAGGATCTGAGAATTCCAACGGTGTTATGGGAATATAGGATAACTTGTAAGAAAATGACAAGACAAACACCTTTTAGGTTGGTCTATGGACAAGAAGCAGTCATGCCTATTGAATATATAGTGCCAAGTTTGAAATATGTAGCCTTCATAGACATGGAACACCACAATAAAATGGAAGAAGGGATGGAGCAATTGCTTGATCTTGAAGAAGACAGGTTTATAGTAGGTTTTCATCAGCAAGTGAAAAAATCATAGTAGAAAGCTTGGAATGACAGGCACATCAAGCAGAAGACATTTACAGAAGGAGATATTGTACTATTATATGATATAAAATTCGTGAAGTTCCTCGGAAAGTGTAAAATGAATTTTTTGGGACCATACATCATCAAGCACGTCTTTGATGGAGGTGGAGTTCAGCTCGTGAAGTTATATGGTCCGTTGATTTTAGGACGAGTGAATGGTAGCATATTGAAGATATACACAGATGACTTTTTCCCTGGAAATTTGCACTGAAAAATCAAAGGGGAAAGTATCAGTGCCACCTATAGTTGTAAATGGGAACTGGACTATAAAATACTGTGCAGAAAGGGACTTCGTCGAGGGAAGGTCATTACGTGATCATTAGGAGTATGGCGAAGCCCAAGGGAACCGTGCCAAAGGAAGATTATTGCTTGATATTCAGGAGTGTGTCGAAGTCTGAAAATAACTGTGACGAAGGATGAATTGTTGCGACAAAACAGAAGGTTCATCAAAGTTCACGAGAAAAATGACCATTGGAAGGAAAAATTTGACATGAAAGGAAATTTTCTGTTAAAAGGAGTGGGGGAAAAACATTCATTAGGAACAACTAGTCGAATATATCACCATCTCTACATTAAATGAGCCAAATATGAAGAAAATCACGAGGTCCAAAATTAAAATTCGTTATAAAAGCAAGGTCTCGCTCCACATTTTGACAATTTTCTTCTTGAGAATTCAAATCGAGAATTTGGATCCTTCATTAGGACTGACCCACGATGAAAATAAGCAAATGCCTGTTGGCATTATATTACTTTATCCTGTTGGAACTATATTAATTTAGTTTACTATATCTTCTCTTTTTTTAAGGCCAAGGTTCATAAAGACACCTCGACTTTTATTTCATTCATGCGTTGTAATCCTCCAAAGTGTATTGGGTTTTTGTTATGAATAATTTGTAGGACTCTTTTGAGACAAGGAAAAAACACTTTTTTTTATTTTTTAATCAAAAGTTATAGATGTTGTGAGAGTCCTATATCCAGAAATATGATCACAATATTTGGAATAGTAAACATGTATGTCGACAGGCAGCCAAAAACAATATATACAACTGAAGCATAAAACAAAGTATAGATATAGACTATAACCAAAATACAGACACGAGTCCTTAAAACAGATCGATTAGAAGTTAAGGAATTTGAAAAGTTCCCTCCGCTAGCAACTAATGGTCCCCATAGTGTTGCAATTTGATGTAGCTGAAAGGATAGGCCAAACCCAATTTGGAGAGAAAATCAGCCTTACTATTAACTTCCCAAAAAATATGCTGCAAAGGATCCTGAAGTTTTACATAGGAGGAATAATTTGTAAGACTTACATAGCAAATCAGGGGTTGGGTTTTTTTTTATGAATAATTTGTAGGAGTTAAATAGCACATAATGATGGTGGATCATTGTGGTATCTGTAAATTATATTGGTTTTTGTTATGAATAATTTAGAGGAGTTAAATGGTATATTAGGGTTTGGTTTTTTTAATGAATAATTTTAATAACACATTAGGTGTTTGGCTCTTCTTATAAATAATTTGTAAGAGTTAAATAGCAAATTAGAGATGGATCATTGAATTTTTGTATTTGACTTATAAATGGTAATGATGATTGCATCCAGTTAAGAGTGAGTATTTCTCTTGCTAATGTTAAAAGGTTAGCAAGTTCATGTTGTTGTTGTAGCTCATCAAGTTTGCAGGCTAAGCATCTTCATGGTTTTTAGTTTTATTATTGGCTCATTTTAGTGATTATGTTGATAAGTTTTTTTTTATTGAATGTTTGGTATATTATTTTTTTTTAATTTAGATTTTTATTTTAGAGTTATAAATGAAAGATGGATTAAAGTTAGTAAAGTTTATTATTTTTATTTTGTTTTTATCTATCAAATTTCCATAATATTTTAATTTCAATATCTTGTTAACTTTGATATTATAGTAATAACTGCTAAATTTGATTTTCTGCCTTTTCCAAATTACTCTAACAAATTATTAATTTAAATTAATTTATGTTATTAAAAAATAAATAATTTTAATTAGATAAACAAAAATAATTAATTTAAATACAAAAATATGAGTTAAGAATTAAAAAGAGTGTAATAGAAATTTGTATTAAATATTAGTATAAAAAATAATTTTAATTAAATAATTAAATAATTTTTATTTTTATTTTTTCTTCTTAGTATTGAAAGTTTTTCATTATAAAATCATGTTTTTTATTATAAAAATATATTATGTATTTGCATAACTTTCGTCAAATTTCCATAAAACTATAAATGATTATCATTATTATTGTTTTATTATAATATTTATTATATTTTCTGTGTAATGTAATAGCAAACATTTATGTGCAATGCGAAGAGATTTGTAAAAATTGTCTCAATGAATAAAGACAATTGAATAGAGCCAATTGGCCCAAGTCCTCACATTTGGAGGTCTTTTTTTACCAAAATTTCTTTTTCTTTCACTTTTTTCATGATATTGATTGAAGAGTGTTTATATGATGACGTGTCTTAAGCAATTATGGCTTGTTTTCCTTTTTCAAAGAATTTTAATTAGCTATGCCTTTCTCTATGGAATTTTTAAAATATGTTGTTTGACTTTGTATCAAATATGTTGTTTATGAAAAATTCTACTATTGGAATTTATACTTTTTATCATTAAAGTATACTTTTCAAATTTGTTGCATTTGAAAACGCGTTCTTTTGAAAATATTGATTTACTCATCAAACTATTTTTAAACATTCAAGCAAGAAAATATTTAGAATTGTCTAAATAGTTCAATTGGCTTTTTAAGAATATCACTTTTTGAATTGACTTAATAATTTATTTATTACTTTTTGAATTGACTTAATAATTCATTTGAGTTAATAGTTCATTGGAACTTTCTTAAAGTCTGATGTTTTGAATTTTTTCATTGAGACTTTTTCAAAGTTTCATGTTTTGAATTTCTTCATTGAGACTTTCTCAAAGTCTTGGGCCATGCTTGAAAAAAGTTTTATATTATTTTTTGAGTTTCTCCAAAAATATATTAGGGGTTTTTTAATAAAATTTTAAATGTTTAGAGTGGTTCAACAAAAATGTTTTAAATGTTGTATTTTGAAAACCATTAACAATTGATCAAGTTCATTTCAAATATCTTCTTTTGAAATGTCTTAATTGTTGAGAAATTAATAAGATAACAATTAGGGTGATTTCTCTTTACTTAATAATTGTATGTGAAGTTTTATGGGCTTATTCCTACTTTTATATGTTCTTTTCATCAAACAATTACCAAAATGATAAACCATGAAGATCACAAAAAAGAAAATGAAAACAAGATGTAGGATCCAAGCGAGGGAAAAACCCCTTCCAAGGGGAAAACCTAGTAAAAGTATTATCTTCTTATAGAATCAGATCAACGTGATAAATCCAAGGCCCAAACCCCAAGACCAAGACCTCCCACAACACCCACACCAACCTTTCTTCCAGGCTAGTTAAATGAGTCAAAGTAAACTCAAGTATAATAATTTGACTTATGACAAATATTATCGTGACTTAGAGAAACCTAGAAGTTGAAGAACATGCTTGAACTAATTAATAAATTGACTTGAGCATGAAACCCATGCTTCAAAAATAATAATTAGCTTTTCTTCTTTTTCTTTTTACATGAAATACATAATGATACAAGTTTTGAATATTGAACATAGTTTCATTTTCCAACACTCCCTCTTAACTAGGGAGGCATTCATAATTACAAAACTGGTACAAGGATACTCTCCAATTTAAATTTTTTCATAAGAAGAGTCAAATTAATAAGCTATTTTCAAACATCAGCATCATGACCAACATTATCAATATGAAAAATAGAAATACCTTGATTAAAAGGCTCTAACTCTCCACTAGATTAGAGCACAATGTTGGGAGGCATACATATGGACATCAACGTCATAGCCTCTTCAAGCCACATAGCCCATCTGGATGTCCACCAGGTATGTCCTTTTAGGACTAATATTATCTTGGATTCCCAATCCTTAAAGAATATTGGTCCTCTTCAAATAATCTTATCTTGGATAACATGTGATATCCTCAAAGAGTATCAGCCCACAAGGCTACTTCCTACATTGAATTTCCAAACCTTAAGGAGTACCAGTCTGACCTGCTTATCCATTCCTCCATTCTCCCTCCCAGTCCCTTCACTAAATGCATGGTTGTTAGTCGTGGGCTAGTGCATTACACATGGATAATATGGTGTCCCACATTACTCCCTCTTAGTTAGGGAGGTAATCCTCATTCCCTCTCCAATAGGGAATAGACCCTAACTCTCTCTCAACTGAGGAGACACAACCATGGACTTCATCTTTTATATCATTCATCAGCTACTTATTATTTTGTGGAGATATTAGTAGTATCTTCAAGGGCTCCTTTTCTTGTATCATCATATCATACTCGACCTTGGACCTTCCTATATGTTATAGATTCAAACTATTTCACAACCTATATTTATGAAAGGGCTCTTTCCATCAAATTTTTACATAACTTTCTCTTAATCATCATTTATAGTATGTTGATCATCAATATTATCTTGTCAATCCAATCAATGTGGAGTTAATCATAGATAATTTTTTCCTTCTGGAAAGTGAATATCAAATCCAATATGACCAACAAGTTATCTTGTGAAAAAACGAGATTGAAATCATGTTTTTCACTTTATAAGAACCAATAAGATTCAAGATGATGATGTCAACCATGGGGGATGATTCATCATTTTTGGGGTAAAAAAGTAAAAATATTAAAAAATAATAAAGTAATAAAAATACTTTTTAAATTTGTATTTTCAAATTATCTCCCTAAGGTTTTACTCAAATTTCGAGTGGGAGACACGTTGGATGAAAAAT
Source organism: Pinus albicaulis (assembly GCA_034641835.2). Lineage (NCBI taxonomy): Eukaryota > Viridiplantae > Streptophyta > Pinopsida > Pinales > Pinaceae > Pinus > Pinus albicaulis. Next base: position 568,636,153 of record CM076569.1, on the reverse strand, counting down.
TTAATTCCTCATCCAAAGATTACTCATGTTGCATACTTTTGATGGACCCTACTATATAAAAAATGAGAAATACATGAAAAAACAAGATTGCAATCATGTTTTTCCTGTATTTTTCATTTTCCGTATAGAAGGGTCCATGGAAGGTATGCAACATGGTTACTCCTTGTATGAGAAATCAGTTTTGCATCTAACGAGTGTTCCTGCTTGAAATTTGAGTAAACCCATATGGAGATAAGTTGAAAATATGAGTTGAAATAGTAGTTTTTTCTTTTTTACCTCTAGAATTTGATATTGTAATCTATTCTTATTTTATTATTTCCACTATTATTTTAGACTTTCCTTATGAGGCTCATTTTAGACCTGAAAATTTCCCCTAATTCTAAGCCAATACCACTGATTTCCACTCAATTCATGTGCTATTATAATTGAGTTAAACCAAATAGTTGTAGATACATCATATTATCTCAACTGCTATATTTTCCAATCTATACTAATGCAATATGTTCTTCCAGGTAGCCAAATAATATCTCAAAATCATCAATATCAGAGTTACCAAGTCATGATAGCATCATGTCAATATGTCAAGTCCTACTACTTGATTCCTTCTGAGGTCAACATCCCTTTGCATGGTCTATCTTCATACTAGAATCCGTCTTCATTATATTTTACTTTCAATCACCAATTAATATGTTCATGGAACGAACCAACAAGCTTCAATATTGTATCCAAGAGATTTTTGTAGCTTCCTCTAGATTTTTCATTACTATATATCTTTCTTAAAGATATGATATCAGATGTTGATAAATACCATGCTCAAATATCATGTTTCTATGTATCGAGTAACCAAATGGAAGAGTTTTATCTTATCCAAAATTAACCAAGATATACCATACTCATGCTACTAAGCATATTTTTGCAACCATCTCTTCCTACAATATTTCTGAAGACATGAATTTTATTTTCTAATTAAGAGCTCTAAATATATGCATACCTCTTCCTTCACACAAAAATCTAGTCAACTTCCAGCTATTTCTTTCGTTGAAGACGAGATTTTTTCTCCTACAAGAGAAATGCTCCAATTATGCCTTCTTGCTACAACTTGACTATCTTCATACCTTTGAAAATTTTAGACTACTTTTGATATTGCTTCCATGATATTCTAATTGAGTATACTATTGCCATGTCACAATGATTTTTCCATATACTTAAGAACTTTCTCATAATTATGGTTATGTTACCATCAAGGATCCGTGTGATCCTTTCTTGCTAGAATATTGTTTTTATAACAACATGAGTCCAAAAATTAGCTTCATGAAATGTGGAATGCTAGATGGTCCAAATCCTTCCATCCTTGCTATATTACTTCTACCATTAAGATGCAGCCGCCGATATAGAATATAATCCTTCCAATGCTTCTTTCCATGATGCCATACTTTTTTCGAAAACAAAAACTCTTCAAATGTAATTACATATGATACTCTAATTGTCATTTTTAATAAAATAGGAAACTACAAGTAAACTTGGTAGTGGTGGAGTTCTTCAATAAAATATATCCTTAGGATATTCACTTTCAAACTTATTTTCAGGTTCTTCATTTTCTTTAGCTACATGGGCTCGAATCCTTTCCTTCAATTTTTTTTTATTCTTATTTAGAGGATCCTTTGGACAGTATATTTTAAAATTTCAATATTCAATGCATCCAAAACATTTTACTTTGGACATACCTTGTCTTCCTCATGGTTGATTGTAATTATTCTTTTAATGAGGTTCAAACTTTCCAAAATTCCCCTTATTCTTCTTCAATCTAACAACAAAAGCTTGAGACTTTTCATTAGCTTTGATATCATCCTTTTCCTTCAACCAAATCTCTTCTAAAATACAAAAAGATGACAACTCATCGGAGTTTGATGCTTCCTTTCTTGAATAGATTCTTGTCGCAAAAATACAGTCTAAAGGTAATGCATTGAGTATACAAGTTGTTAATTCAAAATCAAAAAAAAATTCTCCAAGCCCTTGTAATTGATCCTCAACTGAGAGACTTTAATAAGGTATGATTTCAAGTATTCATCCTTTGATAAACTTGTTTTGTAAAGTCTATTTCTCAAAGATATTTTCTCACCTGTGGTACTCATAGAGTATAGTTTTACCGACTTGCCATATATTTCTTTAGATTTTCCCAAATATGAAACAAATGGAATAATATGACCTTTAATGGATTCAATGAGAATACTTTGTGACCTAACTTCTCCTTTAGTGTATGTGGCACATTCTTGATTCTTATTATTCTCTCGTTCTGCAACTTTTCCTAGAACGTAGTCCATGACTTCAATTTCTATTAGCACTAAATCAATCCTCTTTTTCCATGATTGAACTATTGTTGATCCATCAAGCTTGTTTCCTTCCTTACAAAATGAAGTCATTCGATCTGAAGATTGAGACATGGAGAATAATATAATAGTTACTTGTAAAAAGAGTGTCTTACTTGATGATGAAGTCTTCAAATATTTTGATGCTCCCAAGACTTCAAATATGTCCTTGAATGATGACTCCTAGGATGGATGGCATAATAGTGTCTTAAAATTTCTTCAAAAATGAATAATTATGACTTTTAAAAGTGCAGATGATGTTCCCAAGATTCTTTAAGCTTCTTGAGTAAAACCTTCTATAAAGATGACTTCAAAAATAAGTGATGATTTGTTGGGCGCAACCCAACTTGGTCCAGTGTTTCTCAAATAATCCACATTTTGAGGAGCAAAGTGTGCGGTACTGTGAATATAAATCTACCATGCGATGTTTAGGGGCTTCAGGGTGGGTCTAAGCCCCTCATTTTGTAATGGGTTTTGGGTTTTAGTTTATTGTTTTGTTTGCCCATGGTATGTGGGCCATGGTTTTGTATGATGTAAATTCTATATAAATAAATGTAATATTGAGTCGAAGTAATGATACATGAATAGTTGATGCGTGAAATTTGTTGTAATATATGTCTTTATTCTTTCTTGGTCCTTAAGGGAAGGCTCCGTAGCTAAGTGCAGGGAGGCCTTGAAGAGTTTGCAGCTGTGCAGACCACCTGCAGCTATGTGCGTAGGCCGAAGAAGTGAATGTATTGAACAAAATTATCATAGAAATTAAGAAACATTTTTGGAATATATTTTGTGTATTAATTTGTTGTGTTTAACTTTATCTTTTATGTGAAGTAATGATATCATTGATCATCTTATGCTATAATGTCTTCATTTTTATCTGAATGATCTAAAGTAATTGATTAAACTTAATCGCACAGTAGTTTCTTGTATGTTAGAAGATTGGTTAAGTATAGAAAAGCGAAGTAAAGCCAGCTCATGCAGACCCTTAAGGCTGTAGAAACTTGGTTTTGCAACCACCCATAGCCACCTTGGGTGAGACTGTGATATGCTTGCAGTTTGCTACCAAAAGGGTTGATGTTTGGTGTTTTGTTGGTGCAAAGTACAAGTCAAACCTGGTTCAAGCCCAACCGAGCAAAATAATTGTTACATTATCAGGATTGAGATGTGTTTAAGGGACATGTGGATGTGGCACCCATTGAAGAAGGAAATAAAATATTGGGTAGATCAAAAGGAACGAGAGTTTGTAGTTGAGGAAAACAGAAATCCTTTATTGACGACTGAAGCCTAGTTACAGAGGTATATTTTCACAGAACAACACAAGATTTTCTTCATGTCGTTTTTTAATGAAATACATGAATGGTTATCAAGGTTGACTGAGAAAAAGACTTGTTTTAAGAGCGATGAGACTATTGCATAGAGCCGGCCTGAATTGATATAATGACTCAAGGACACCAGTAACAACACTTCAAGAGATGTTTATTTATGGATCAACAATATTCTAGGGGATTTATCACTAAGTTTCAAATAGACATGTCTATATCTTACAACAAAGCTGAGCGGATATTTTTCCAGGGTCTGCGAGGTAAGTATCTAAATTCTTTGAAGTTGTGGATTAAAATTATTTTATGTGAAAAGGGCATACTATGGATACAATCATATTAATGTTTGGAAGAAGTAAGTTTTGAGCCAGATCTATGCAAAGTGGAAAGCAATATAGAGCAGATCATGATAACTTCATTGAGACTAACTACGTCCCCTTATTAGGAGAATATTAAAGCGAAGAGGAAAGAAGTAACCCTGCAACCCTACAGGTGAATCACAGCTAGGAGTTGAGAATAATCAAGGCACCTCTGGGGTTCCCCATCCCCTAGTCTCCTTACACCCCATCCCCCTCCACCTCCCCCCTCCTCCTCCTCCCCTCCCCCTCCCTCTCCCCCTTATCCCCCAAGAAACATGGCTGATGATATCAAGCTACTTATATTTAGAGGACTTGGATTAGTGGATCCTGAGAAATTTTGGTTTGTAGTTGAGGGAGTATGGAAAGAAAGATCGATTACCGAAAATGATGTAAAGAAGGCACATATTGTCACAATGTTGTAGGAAAGAGCACTGACATGGTACATAATGTATTCTACGATTCAGCAAGATGCTTCACTAGATGATACAAAGAAAGCGTCGACTTCATAATTTAAGAATCCAAAATCGCAATAGTAGTGTATTATTGAACTAAATTAGATAAAACAGATGACAAATGAATTTTTGTAGGAGTTAGATCAAAGGTTCAAAAATTTTATGGGACAAGTGAGCTTTAGAATTCCCTTAGAGAAGCATAAGGAGTGGTTTATAGTTGCGTTGTTGCCACATATCCAATTATCCTTGACATAACAGAAAATAGAAACTCAAGCCGGAGCTTTGGAAATTGCAATGAAGTTAGAATCTTCGCCGATAGGATATACATATGGAAGAGTATAGTAGATTCAGACTCAACTATCACATCTGACCTTGGAACTATGGGATCTAAAGAAAGGTAGGGAAGTCAGACTAGATGTGATAACAAGAGTGTGTTGTATAAAGTTTAAAGATTAAGGTCACTCTAAGGAACAATGCGTGGTGTTCCAAGGTTACTTGGATAGTGGAGAACCTAATCCATGAAATCCAGGATCAAGTCAATGGTGTGAGATATGCATAACTTCTGAAAAACAAAAACAAGAACAATGTTATTTATTACAGAAGTATGTAGACCCCAAGGCATCTATTTTTCACATTATGTAAGTCAGTGGGATATGATGACAAAAAATTTCGAAGTTATGACTTGATGATGGAAGAAACTGTTGATTCTTATCGAATGCAAGCTGAAGGATATGTGCACGAAGAACAAAGACATCATGTTGGTCGAGGAGGTTTCCAAGGATGTGGATTATGACGAGGAGATGGAATTTGTCAAGGGCGTGACTAGACTATCTGTTATAACTATGGACATACAATAAACTATGAAAAATATTTACATAATCCTACTTCCACCTATAAGTAATTCAAATATTTTGATCACGTGATAGAAGAATGTTTGGTCCTTATGGAAAAGATGTAGGAGAAAAGGAAATTGTAGCCCACATAAAATCTACAGATGATGACTGCTGAACCAAGGGAGGATGAACCGCTCATCAATATTGTAACAAGGAGTGGAGCTTTGATGGGAGATGATACAGCAGAATGTAAGAAGCCGATAGAAGATACATGGGTAAGAAAAAATACATAAAAATTCCCTGGGTTCAGTATTCAGAAAAAAAAGAAAGAAAAGAAGCATTCATAGAGGCAAAGCAAAGCTTCATGGATTTTGGAGCTTCCAAATCTAAAGTGAAATTGCTGAAGAAGTTAATACCAAAGAAAGAAATCACTAAGGTAACTACACAACTGAAAGAATTTCATCCAAGTATTTTAAGTTCATTTTTACACACTTGCATGAAGTTTTTGAGGAATCATAAGGCCGTTGAAGGGCTTTAGGAGTTTCTAAACTCCTGCGTTATAAAGAAGTGCCAAAAAGTGATAAGCACACAGTAATAAATTTACATCGACATGAGAAGAGAACATGGAAGGAAATGAGATTAACTACGTAGATCAGGGAATATGATATGGATTAGGTAATCCTAGATTTGTGATTCGATGCCAATGTATTACCTAAAAATCCTTGGGATCAAATGGGAAAACCGTAGTTGCAATGGTCGCTAATCTAGTTGATGATGGTTAACTAGTAGAATTTCATCCCTATGGGAAGGTTATATAGTGTTGTAGTAGATATTCAAGGAGTGCACAATGTTGAAAATTTTGAAGTAATTGAAATTTCAAATGATAACAATCCATATCTGGCAATGCTTGTATTGGATTGGGATTTTGATACTATGGAGATAATAAATTTTAAGAAGAGACAAATGGTGTTTGAAAATGATTGTCTGAGGCTCATTGTTCCTCTAGACCCATCAGAAGGAGTGTTTTATACAGAGCCTATCCATGATGAATAATGCGACGCAAATGTCGACAACATTTACAAGATAACAACTATGGAGGAAGATTGGATTAATCCCACTAGAGATGGAAGGCTAAGTTGGGAACAAGACAATTACTATACTTTAGATTCTGAGTAAGAGCTAGAAAATTGGCATAACAGGCTACATGAAATATCCACCGGACGATGTGTGAGAATCAGAAGATCACTTCACTATATAACTTCAGAGGTATGTGATCTACCTTATTATGATGGGATAGGAGATGTAAGTATTATTATTGATAAATTTGAAAAGAAAATACCAGAAGAGAAAAGTTTCCAAGCTTTGGATGTAGCCCTGAGGTTTACACCTACTAGATGGTGGGGTACTCACAAAGAAAATAACGGAAGTTTGGAAGAGTATCGAAGGCTAATGAGGATCATATTTGGGCCAATAGATACCAGAATAAAAAATATGATGGCAAGGGTTGACCCTTGGGAGAATATAAGTCATTGAACTTTAGTTTGGGAAGAATTTCCAGAACAAGAATGGGTACATGTGTTTTTTCACACACTGGAAATGATACCTATGAATTTGTATCTTGAGACAGAACACTGACATGGAACTATGAACTGGAAAGATATGGTTGATGGGTTCATACTAACATTTCGTTTTGAAGATGACTGTCTGTGCATAGGTGACGCCCTTATGAAAATCAGAGAAAATGTTTTTAAGGACACAACTTCGCTAAAATGAACACCGCTAAATTGGACTGCGCATTTGGAGCAAGTAATAGAATGCCATAATGTGACCACGAAAGAGGATTATGAGGATCCACGCAATATTGATATCCCAGAATCAGAAGGACATCGCAATGTTGTTGGACTAGAACCTAACATACTTGACATAAAAAAGCCCACAAAGACGAATAAGGTGAATATCAGGCCAGAAGAAGAACCAAAATTTGGAATGATTTGAGATTATTGGGACGAAGACAGACTCTAGCAATATTTCAGAGCTACCACATGATTATCAAGAGTTATTCCCCACGATTTTTTCTGAATTAAAGTAGTAGGGTCTATAGGAGTTATGCGGATTCCTCTGAAATTTGATTTGAAGCCGATAAAGCAACGACCCTTTAGGTTGAACCCAAAATACAAAGAAAAAGTGAAGGTGGAGTTAGATGAAATGATCAAAGTTGGGATCATTGAACTGGTCAAAGATTCTGAATGGGTAAGGCCAGTGGTAGTTTAGGAAAAGAAGGTAAAGGTGATATTAGAATATGTATCTACTTGAGGAAGTTGAATGACGTATGCTTGCATGACCCCTTTCCCACACCATTTACAAACAAAGTGTTAGACAATGTTGGAGGAAAATAGGTCTATTCTTTCACAAATGGATTTTTAGGCTACCATCAGATCAAAATTGCACCACGGGATAGACATAAGTCTACCAATTTTTCTACAGAGTGGGGATCCTATCAGTACACAGTGATGCCTTTTGGATTCAAGAATGCTCTTGCCATATTTTCTATATTTGTAGTCGCAACATTCAAGGAGTATATACACAAATATTTGGAGGTTTATTTTGATGAATTGACAACCTTTGGGTTGTTGAAGAAGCATGTTTCAATGTTGAGATTGATGTTGGATACACGTAGGGAGTATCAATTATCATTGAATTTGAAGAAGTGTATCTTTTGTGTACCTTTTGGTATCTTATTGAGCTATGTGGTTTGCAAGCAAGGACTCATTGTGGACCCTGCACCTATTGTTGCTATTGTAAAATTGGGACTAATTAAAACTGTGAAATAACTGCGCACGACACTGGGACATACTGGCTATTACAGGAAGTTTATAAAGGGGTACATGCAGATAATTGTGCCAATGGATATTTTATTGAATAAAGATGTTACTTTTCACTAGGACGAAGAATTCCAAAAGAAGCTCGACAAACTGAAAGAGAAGATGGTGACTGCACCTATTCTAGTTTTCCCATACTAGAATAAGGAATTTCATGTCATGTTGGTGCATCTTGCATAACATTGGGTACAATACTCGCACAACCAAGAGAAGGAGAAATTGATCACCCCATATATTTTGCAAGTAGAAAATTGTCCAAGGCAGAAAATAACTATTCCACGACAGAAATAGAAGGGTTGGCTATTGTCTATGCATTACAGAAGTTCAGGAATTAGTTTCTGGGAGCACAATTCAAGATGGTCATTGATCACTTTGCGTTGAATGTTTTGGTGAATAATCCTATTTTATGAGGAAATATTTTTCGATGGTTGTTATTGTTTCAGGAGTACGAACTCAAAGTTATAGTTTTTCCATGAAGATTGAATGTTAGACCCGATCATCTATCAAGGATAGAAAGAGATGAAGAATCCACAAGTATCAAGGATAACCTACCAGATGCACAATTATTCGTAATTAGGGTTGTAGATGATCAGTTCATGGATATTATTCAGTTTTTGGCCATAGGAATGGCACCCACTGAGTACACTACACAACAAAACAAGGAGTTGGTAGTCAAAGCAGCTGATTTCTCGTTGATTTCAAGACATTTGTATAAAATGGGACCAAATGAAATACTGCATAGATACGTCCTTGACCATGAAAGGAAGAGTATTTTTGCACAAGATCATGAAGGATTAGTAGGAGGACATTATGTAGGAAAGGCGACTGCATGGAATATATTCAGAGCTGTGTTATGGTGGCCCATAGTGCATAAATATGCGAACAAGTTTTGTCGAGATTGTCATACATGTCAGCAAACAAGAAAGCCATCTAGAAGATATGAAATGCCACTAAATCCACATGTGACATTTCAACCATTTGAAAAATGGGCTATTGAATTTTTTGTACCTATTAACCAACTAGGAAGGATGACTGGTGCAAGATACATAACCACTGCAACTGGTTATTTGATGAGGTGGGCAGAAGCAAAGCTAGTGAAGGATTGTAGTGCAGATACCATTGTGAAGTTCATATTTGATTATATTTTGTCCATATTTTGATGCCCAAAGATCTTGATAAGTGAAAGGGGTTTGCATTTCTTGCATAATACTATTGAGGTGCCCACTGAATAATTTCAAGGGTACCATCAAAAGAGTACACCGTATCAGCCTGCGGTGAATGGGACAATTAAAGCTTTCAATAAGACTCTGGAGAATGCACTCACAAAAGTGTTCAATGTGAACATAAATGAATAGGATATGAGAATTCCAATGGTGTTATAGGGATATAGGATAACTTGTAAGAAACTGACAAGACAAACACCTTTTAGGTTGGTCTATGGACAAGAAGCAATCATGCCTATTAAATATATAATGCCAAGTTTGAGATTTGTAGCCTTCATAGACATGGAACACCACAATGCAATGGAAGAAAGGATGGAGCAATTGCTTGATCTTGAAGAAGATAGGTTTATAGCAGGTTTTCATTAGAAAGTTAAAAAAGCATAGGAGAAAGCTTGGCATGACAGGCACATCAAGCAGAAGACATTTACAGAAGGAGATCTTGTACTATTGTATGATAGAAAATTCGTGAAGTTCCCCAGAAAGTTTAAAATGCATTTTTTCGGACCATACATCATCAAGCACGTCTCTGGTGGAGGTGGAGTTCAGCTTGTGAAGTTAGACGGTTCGTTGATGTCAGGACGAGTGAACGGTAGCATATTGAAGATATGCACGGATGACTTTGTCCCTGGAACTTTGCACTGAAAAATTAAAGGGGAAATTATTAGTGCCACCTATAGTTTTAAGTGGGAACTGGACTATAAAATACTGTGCAGAAAGGGACTTCGTCGAGGGAAGGTCATTACATGATCGTCAGGAGTATGGCGAAGTCCAAGGGAACTGTGCCAAAGGAAGATTACTGTGTGATATTCAGGAGTGTGCCAAAGTCTGAAAAGAACCATGACGAAGGATGAATTGTTGTGACAAAAGGAAAGGTTCATCGAAGTTCACGAGAAAAATGACCGTTGGAAGGAAAAATTTGACATGAAAGAAAATTTTCTATTAAAAGGAGTGGGGGAAACACATTCATTAGGCACAGCTAGTCGAATATATCACCATCTCCGCATTAAATGAGCCAAATATGAAGAAAATCACGAGGTCCAAAATTCAAATTCGTTATAAAAGCAAGGTCTCGCTTCACATTTTAACACTTTGCTTCTTGAGAATTCAAATCAAGAATTTGTGCCTAAGTGAGAATAAAGTATCTAATTGTATGTCTGAGAGTATTTTTGAAGAAATTTCCAGAAATTTTGTGAAGAAAGGATTAGCAGGAATTATGGAAGCACAAGGAAGTAAATATGCACATTCAGGTGTACCAATATCTCCAGGGTGCCAAAGGTCATCGCGAAGGTACGCAACCACAGAAGATCCGTACCTGAAGAAAAGGCAGGAAAAGAGGCTAGTTGTGACCCCTAGAGTTAGACAATCTCCAAGGAAGAAAGTAGCCAAAGAGAAGGAGGCAAAGCAACGACATGAAAATAAATAGAAGAAATTGATGGAGATTGATGACAGTAACGAAGAAATTGATATACCAAAAGTAGAGATACTATAAATTGAGGTAGAAGGTGTGAAAGTCCTCTCTATACTACCACCATATGTATCGCCAAGGAAGTTGGGTGCTAATCTAGTTAAAGACCCTGAAAATGGGAAGTTCGGTGTCTTCACACCACTGATGCCTGAAAAAGTGTCATTTGAAGGAGAACCATTTAGGAAAGTTCTGCAAATAAAGATGGAGGATTAAGAATTCAATGATCTTATTAAGTACCCAAAACTTGATCCAAGTAGGTACCTACACGAGGGTCACTACCCGAAGAGTAAACTCACTAGGTTGGAACCATAGCAGTGGGATAAAGGATTGCAAAGGGAAGGGTTATTAAATATGTTGAATGTGCCACAGGTTTTAGTGCATGACAAGTACCTCTTGCTAGGAGAGAGGATCCCAATAGACGAAATTTTTATCATAAGAATCACCATGCTACCATACGAGGGAAAGAACCTCACCAAGGAGTTCATTGGAAAAAGTTAGGATATGACAGTCACTGACGACATAAAAAATAATCATGAGCTGATAAAGAAGTCAAGGGGCTATGAAAATTTCTATCAATGACCAAGGGGTGTACTTTGCGACACACATTATTCCAGGGAAAATCATGTGCAAGTTTATAGCAAACAAATTCCCAACAACTGTGGTCTCTTTAGCCGTGCAGTGCAGTAAAGTGGTTCAATTTAACTAGGTTGACTGTCTATACAAGGGTGAATCATAGGAGGAAGGGAAAAAATTTCACTACGCGTGGTTGTTTTTTATCATCACATTATTGGTTTGGAAGGTACTAGCAGAGTCACAGTTTCCTACAGTTGAACCAGAAGTGTGAGAAGCTACGAGGTATGCCTTGCTTTAGTTTTCCAAGGAGCTAACGTGCGCACACAAAAGCAAGAATTCTTGGGTAATTATGGAGATGGATTTGCGCATGCTGGTGAATCAACATCTCAGGCTTTCACCTAGTTTGTTTAAAGAGTACCGGAATATTGTAAAGTTAAAGGCCGATTTCCATAGGGTTTACATCAAGGCACGGAAGGACCTGATAAGGACAGGGTATCCTTTGCCATATTTGGTCATAGAGGATGACCTTGTGGAAGTCATAAAGCAATGGTAAATAGACTAGATGACTCCATCCATTAGAGGCACTGAGACATAGTTATATACTGCAAAACATGCTAGAACTAGTGGAAAGGACATAGAGGTAGGGAAAGATGTAGAGAAAGAAACAGTGAAGGATGGGCAAGAAACCAAAGGAACAGAGCCAGATTAGGGTGGCCAGGACCCTCCTAGCGATGTAGAGATAGAAGATTCACCATTTATCATAAGGAAGAGGGTATCTCCAGAATCTATGCCAGGCGCGTGGAAGAAGCACAAGCTAGATCGATCGAAGCGTGCAAAGCCCATGGTCCTTACTCAAGGGGACATTGATGAAATTAGAGACAAGGTACAACACATCAAAAAATAAACATGAAATATAATCGAGGATCAATACAAAGTAGTATTGATAGAAGTGTAAGAAGGCATGTAATAAATCAAGGTGTTGTTACAAACATCAAGACAACAGGAGCAACCATCCAGCCAAAGAGCGTAGATAAGTAAATCAATGCATCCAAAGTGTCAAATAGAGACCTAATTTGGTTTGAGAATTTTGTAGGTACAAGGAGGAGCACTACAATTTGAAGCTACCAAATATAGAGAGTGCACGAAAGGATGGGAAAGAATCAACATGAACCTCTTCGTGCTCCCCACTCAAATGTTGCACAAGTTCCACAAAGGCATCGTAGAAGAATTAAAAGGGAGAAAACAATGTATCTTGCAGTCGCACATATAGGTGCAGCAGGAAAGAACTAAAATGAAGATGAAGCTCGATCGAGTGCTCAAGGAAAGAGAAGAGGTGCGTCATCAACAACATCATCTTGAGGAACCCATTGGGAAGACTTGTAGTGAGTTTCCATACTTCAAGGTCTGCACAGAAGAGCCAAATACAAAAAAGGTTTCGAAGCTCTCCATTTTGATCGGAGATTCAAAGGAAAACATTGAAAAATTGAAGTTTGAATACGAGGTAAATATTTTTGAGCTAAAAATGATGTTGGAGCCAACAATGCTACCAAAATTCAGAGAGTAGAGGGAAGTGGACCTCAAAACCAAACTGAAACGCATCACTGACTTAATGGCGCAATGTGGAAAATTTTTGGATGACAGTATGTAGATTTGGAACTCACTGCAGGAGGATCGAAACATTCAGAGAATCGAATATGAGATATAGACAAAGCAGTACCAGTTGGAAGAAATCCGAGAAACTGCAAGGACCTTAGCAGCCACGTAGAGGCTCGCTTAGATCACAAAAGGAGAGAATCTTCAGATCCAGATCTATGATCTTCAAAGGAAAGAGTAGCTGATAAAAACGAGGAATCAACCATGGTAGGATAATTCCCTCTAGATTTCACATACAGTGGATGAAAATATCAAGGAGCTACGATAGAGGCATCACGAAGTGCCACAAAAGAGAGTTAGACCAACAACAGAGACACTACTGGAGCAAGTGAGCAATGAGGAAAAGAAGGCAGTCAAAATAATTTAGCAGTATAATTTCACATACACAATCATTGTAGATAAGGTTTAGGGTGCACCAATTGAGTGACTCAGGATGAGTCATATGTGAGTGTTGGGGGCCTATTTGGTGCAAGCCAACTTGGTCCATTTTTGCTCAAAGACTTTTTGGTTTGAGGAATGGAGTGTGCAGTACCGCAAAGATAAATCTACTACGCAGTGTTAAGAGGCTTTAAGAGGCTTTGGGGTTAGTTGAAGCCCCTAATTTTGTAATGAGTTTCGGGATTTAGACTATTGTTTTGTCTGCCTATGGTATGTGGACCATAGTTTTGTATGATGTAAATTCTATATAAATAAATTTAGTATTGAGTCAAAGTAATGATCGATGAATATTTGATGAGTGAAATGCATTGCAATATATGTCTTCAGTTTGTCTTGGGCCTGAAGGGAAGGCTCCATGGATGATTGCGCGAAGACCTTGAAGAGTTTGTAGCTGTGTGCGCAGGTCAGAGAAATGAATGTACTAAAGAGACTTATAATAATAAAGAAGAAATTTTTTGGAACATATTCTATGTCTTAATGTGGTGTGGTTACCTTTATCTGTTATGCGAAGTAATGGTAGCGTTGATCATCTTATGCTATAATACCTTCATGTTTATCTGAATGATACGAAGTAATTTGTTAAGCTTAACCACACAATAATTTCTTGTATGTTAGAATATTGGTTAAGTATATAAAAGTGAAGTAAAGTTACCTCACACAATCACTCAAGGCTGCGAAAACTTGTTTCTACAACCACCCATAAGCCACCTCAGGTGAGACTGCGATCTCCTTGCAGGTCGTTGCCGAAAGGACTGGTATCTGGGAGTTTTGTTGGTTCGAAGTTCAAGTCAAACCCGGGTCAAGCCCAGACGAGCCAGAATGATCAAAGAGCTTCTAAGAGAGACAAATTTATCTTCCTTAAAATGGTGATGAGTAACCAATAGCCTTCAATAATAAAGAGATATTGATGATAAATTGTAGTAGCCTTTGTTGGACAGGGTATCCCTCGATGAAATATTTTGAGAAAGACTCCACAGATCAAGGAGCAAAGAGCACATCACATAGCTAAGTTAGAGTCTCAGGGGATTTGGGGTAGGTCAAAGCCCCTTATTTTGTAAAATAATGGGAATATTTTGTATACATTAAGCATTGCCCATATTTTTCGGACCATGGTATTGTAAATGTAAAGACTATATAAGGATTCTAGGATAGATCTTAAGGATACTTGATATATAATATGTGATGATAGAATGCACTTGGATGTAAGATCATTTTGAGTCTGTGTTCTATGGTTTGGGTTAGAGAAAAGGCTCCTGCAGCAGAGTGTGTAAAGACCTTAGGAGTTTGTAGTTGAGTGCACAGGGTGGAATTGATTGTATTGGGAAGATCTAAGCATTAATAAAAGACTTTTGAAGACACACCTATGTTATTTTCTTAGGTGTTTTCTTTATATGTACTTTGATATTATCTAGGGTTGTACTTATAACTACATCAAAAATTCCCATTTATGGTTATTTATGATTGTTAAAATAATATTGTGCAATCTGCAATTTGGTTCAATAAAAGTGTTGAACTGCGGTTGTATAATTAATCTATCTGCTCTGTGAATCTATGTAAAGTATTGAAAGGAAGATAAGCCATAAAGCCACAGTCCATTGTCCCTCTGGATGTAGAAACCTAGTTCTAGCATCCTCCCATATTCCCTCAGGTGAGACTCCGATCTGCAGATTAGATCATTGCCAAAAGGGCCGGTAATAGTGGGTTTTGTTGGTTCGCACAGCCATATATGAACCTGGGTCTAGGCCCCATCAAGCCAACAAATAGTTTTGTTTTCAGGACCAAGATATAACTGAGGGATATTTGTATGTGGCATCCATCTAAGAATGATATTCAAGACTAGGCAAATCTAAAAGAACATGATTTTGTTGCGCAAGAAAACATAAATCCGCACCTATATACTGAAAAGTGGTTGCAAACATATATCTTTAGATATCAGCACGAGATATTTCTCTCAGCATTTTCTAGCAAGCTGTATGAGTTGTTATCAAGATTACTTGAGAAAAATACCTATTTCAGTAATGATAACACTATTACATGGACTCCAAAGCTGATCAAGAAACTAACGAAAAATAATAACAAGATCACAAGGGTTGTTGATTATTGGATCAATAATATCCTTCGAGGCTTTATTATTGAGTTCACGATTGATACATATGTTTCCTATAGCAAAGCAGAGTGAAAATATCTCAAAGGTTAGTGAGGTAAGTACTTGAACTCATTAAAGTGTTGGATTAAGATGCTATTGTGTGAAAACGATGTACTTCAGATGCAATCAGATTGATGCAATCAGATTGATGTTTGGAGGAAAGAAAAATAGAAATACGTGAAGGGGTAAGATATTTAGGGTAGATCATAATAATTATGTTGAGTATGAGTACACTCCATTGTTTGGGTCTAAAAGCAAAGAAGGAGAAAGCCACCCTTCTACCCCTAGAATTGCGTCGGTAAAAATTTAAGATCATTAGGGCGCTTCTCAAATTTTCCAACCTTCCATTCCCATGACAACCCATCCCTATTCTATTCCCCCACCTCCACCCCCACCTCCCCCATTCACCATGGCTCACTCACCTAAGATGCTTTTTTTCAAAGGATCAGATGGTCCTGAGTAGTTCTGGTTTATTGCAGAAGCGATATGGAGATCACAGGACATCATTTATGAGAATATGAATAAAACGCAGCTGGTCACGACCTTGGAGGACAGAGCATTATCTTGATATATGAAATACTCCTCGATGATCCAAAATGCTACTTTGGCCCAGACTAAGGTTGTGCTGAATGCTGAATTTAAGAAGCCAAAGTCACAGTCCCAGTGTATTCCGAAGATCAAAGAGATCAAGAAATTAGTCACTGAAATAGTGTGGGAAGGCGATAAAAGGATTAAGAAACTACTAGGTCAAGTTATATTCAAGATCCCTGATGAGCAACACAAGGAATGGTTTATAGCCGCACTATTTCCACATCTTAGGTTGCCACTATCTCAAGAGAAGATCGCAACCCAAGCAGAAGCCTTGGAGATTGCGATGAAGCTAGAATCTTCGCCGGTAGTAGATACTAACACAGGGGTTTAAAAGATCAAAACCCAGTTGGCAAGCTTATGTATGGAACTCCAATATTTGAAGAAGGGAAAATAGATTTGGTTCGACATACACGCAGAAGTGTGGTGCATAAAGTGAAAAGTGGAGGGCCACCATAAGGATCAATGTCCTGTTTTTAGAGATTACCTGGGCACTGGGATGCCAAGTCGGTTGAGGCCGGTGCCTAGTACTGAACCAAATGTGGGACCGAATGTCTAGTGTATCTTATGAAAATTTGTAGGCTAAGACTCCACAAAATACTATCATCTGCTGCAGGAGTACATCCGGTTGCCGAAGAATTTTTTCTATAATTTCTGTAGTTTGGTTGGACATGATGACATGCACTTTCGAAGCTATGATATAATGATGCAGAATCATGGAACATACTGAGTGCGAGCCGAAGGTCACGAATATCTAGGTTCACCAACTATGCATACAGGTTTCCAAGGTTGTGACCGAGGAGGAGGGGCTAGATGAGGTCGCGTACAGATCATATGCTATAATTATGTTGATCCTGGATATTTCGACAAGGATTGTAAGAATCCTAATACCATATATTGTAGGTATTATCACGTATTTGATCATCAAATAGAGGATTGTCCTACATTATTGGCTAAAATGAAGGAAAAGTGCAATCAACAACCTGCCTAAAACATAGAAATGATGAGAGATGAACCGCGCAAAGAGGATCTGAGTGTCAACATAGTGACACGAAGTGGTATAAATATTGGGAGAAGCGTAGAGGAAGGATTGAAGCACATGGAGGATACGCGGGTCCCAAAGTTCAGAAAAGAATAATTGGTTCGACATAAAACGTGAAATAGAAACATTCATGGACGCGAAGAATAATTTTATGAGCCTTGGAGCTTCGACATCAACATCGCAGAGACAACTGATTCCTTTGAGGAATAAACCCAAGGAGATTATTGAATCTTAGGAAGTTTATCCATTCATTCTGAAATATTTCCGGAAAACATGTATGAAGTTCCTCAGGAATTAGAAATTTGTGGAGGGATTGCAGGATTTGATTGACAAATGTATTGGTAAAGAATACCAACAAGCAAAACAACACATAGTGCATAAGGTCTACAAACATAAGAAAAGAACTGGAAGAGAAATTTGGCTAACTGTGGAGATCAAAGATTATGGAATGGATGAGTTCATCCTTGATCTTGGATCAAATGCCATTTTTTTACCGAAATAGACATGGGAACGGTTGGGGGGACCTAAGCTGCAATGGTTGTTGATTTAGCTAAGGATGGAAAATAAGCATAAAATCATTCCTATGGGTCGACTGCATGGAATCAGCGTAGATATTGAAGGAGCAAGTGTGTTGTCCAACTTTTAAGTTATTGAGATTGTTGATGATAGTAACATGTATCCTGCATTGCTTGGGTTTGATTTGGCTTATGACATGGATGTTATAATCAATTTTAAAAATAGACAGATGGTGTTTGAAAAGAATGGTACTAGGGTCATTGTGCCTTTGGACCCCTCTGAAGGTGCACATTATATAGAACCCGTATAGCATGACTATGGTGATGCTGCTATTAATTAGATATATAATATCATTGCACAGGATGAATATTGGATTAATCCTACCATTGATCGTAGAATAAGTTGGGAGCATGATAGTTCATGTGTTTCAGACTCCAACAAGGAATTGGAACATTGGAAGAATTGCTTGTATGAAGTATCTACTAAGCGATGTAACAAAGTTATCAAATTTATTTGTTGCGTCACATCAAAGGTATGTGACTTGCCCTTTTATGATGGAACTAGGAATGTTGTACTATTCATGGAAGAGTTTGAGTAGAATGTTACTAAAAAACAATGATACAAAGTTTTGGACTTCGTCTTGATGTATACTCCAGCTAGATGGTGGGGCATGCACAGAGAAAGCTTAGGAGGATGAAAGGAATTTTGTCGACTGATAAGGCTCAAGTTTCGTCATGTATACACTAAGATTGTGGAGAATTACAATAGTAAAGATGATCCTCGGGAGAATTTATCTCACTAGATTGTAGCGTGGGGCAAAGAACCTCAACCTAAATGGGTGCATATATTCTTTCATACCTTGTATACGATACCTCAGCAGTAGTATCTTGAAACGGAGCAGTGCCATGGCACCATTGACTAGTATGAGATGATCGAAGGTTTCTTATTGACTTATAACTTCATCGATTCATCTAGGTGGATATTGGTGGTCACCTACCTATTCCACTTGGAGACCCACCATTCTCTCTTTTCGTTTTTTAGTTTCAGCACAACTTACTATTTTTAGTATTTTTTCAGGTCCTGAACTTCCGGAGTCATTTTGAGGCCCCAAACGACGTTTTTTGGGAAAACCGAGAGCAACATGGGTCCATGGACCAAGGTTTCTCACTCAAAATTTTTATTTCTTAGATAGATATTTCTAACGAGGTATGGTTTGCATCAAACAGAGATCGTATGCCAAATTTATGTCCCCAGGAAGTTGAAACACCAATTTACCCAAACGAGGCCCACATTTTTGGCACTTCATCTCCTAGGGTTAGGGTTTTGGATTTTTAGGGTTTTCGATTGTTTATAAATAATAGATAGGTCCTCAAGCCCCATTGTAACTCAGTTCAGAGGCCTATAGCCGCCACATCTCTTCTCAGAGATAGCTACCAGTGCCTTAGCTAGTTTATTATCATTCTGTCTATAAGCAAATTTTAGTTCTTTGATATTAATGAAATGAAGTATTATTTCCACTGCATCTTTGTATTTGTGGTTATATGTTTATTCTGTTGCGTTCCTGCATAAATTTGGATCATCGATGGATGGGATTGTATTAATGATTCTCTTTAAGAAGCCAAAGTACGAGTATTCTGAATTACCACTGAGCCAAGGGATACCGACCAACCTGATTGGGATGCATAGTTGGAACAATCCCGAGAATGTTAGAATATAATTGTGGAAGAAGGTGAGGAGGATTCGTGTAATGTCAATATTCCTAAATCAAAAGGAAAAAGTGAGGTTTCAGGTCTTGAATTAGAGATGATGGGAATAGTGCAACTTGTCAAGACTCAACAAGTCAACAAAGGCTCAGAAGCAGAGCCTAAGTTTGCAAATATTGGGGAATATTGGGATAATGAAATGGTGAGAAAGGTCACTGAATTGTTTCATGAGTACTAGGATCTATTCCCAACAAATTTCTTTAAGATGAAATGCATTATAGGATATTTGGGAGTTATGCACATCACTTTAAAGCCTTATGCGAAGCCGATCAATAAACACCCATATCGGCTGAACCCAAAATATAAAGAAAAAATGCGTGAGGAATTCGGAAAAATCCTTGATGCTAGAATTATTGAACTAGTAGAAGGGTCCTAGTGGGTTAGCCTTATGGTGGTCCAGGAAAAGAAAAATAAGGGAGAAATAAGGATTTGTGTTAACTCAAAAATTTGAACGATGCATGTGTCCATGATCCGTTTCCGACACCATTTACTGACGAATTTTTGGAGAATGTCGAAGGGCAAGAAGTATACTCATTTATAGATGTATTCTTAGGATACCATCAGATAAAATTTTGCTAGAAGATAGGAGAAAGGCCACCTTCACTACTGAACGGGGATCATTTCAGTACATAGTCATGTCATTTGGATTAAAGAACGCTCTAGTTATATTTTCCAGAGTCGTTGTTGCAACATTTAAATAATATGTCCACAATTTTTTGCAAGTGTATTTTGATGACAGACAGTCTTCAGACTGTTAAAAATCATGTTTCTAGTCTATGCTTGATGTTGGATACCTGCAGGAAAATTTCGAATCTCCTTGAACCTGAAGAAGTGTATTTTCTACGTGCCATATGGTATATTATTGGAGAATATTGTTTGCAATCAAGGGTTGATGGTAGACCATGTGAAGATTGTTGTAATTATCAATTTGGAGCCACTGAAAAATGTGAAGCATATACGCACGAAACTTGGGCATACAGATTATTGTAGGAAGTCTATAAACGCCTACACATAGATCACTCCACTAATGGAAAGAAAGATTTCAAGTTTTGTTGGGTTGTTTATTTTTAGAAGAGCCTTGATGTGTTGAAAGAAAAGATGGTAACTATGCCTATTCTAGTCTTTCTATATTGGAAGAAGGAATTTCACGTACATATCGATGTGTCTTGCATAACTTTGGAAGATGTATTAACACAAACAGGAGAGGGAAATCTAGATCACCCTGCTGCTTTCACAAGTAGGAAGTTGTCTAAGACGGAGAGGAACTACTCCACCATAGAGAGCAAAGGACTAGAAATGGTATATGCACTGCAAAAATTAAAACTCTATCTATTAGGTGCACACTTCAAAATGTTCACTAACCACTATGATTTGAAATACCTGTTCAACAAGCTTGTGTTTGGGGGGGATATTTTATGTTGGCTATTTTTGTTCCAAGAGTATGATTTCATAGTAATTATCAATCGTGGATGGTTGAATTCAGTACCTAACCACTTGTCTAGGATCGAGACTAGAAAAGAGCTAACAAATATTGAGGAAAAAGTGCAAAAGCTCACCATGGCAGTAAAGGATTCTAAGGCTGAAGTCGACAAGGTGTGACTAGAAATGAAAATGAAGATAATCGAGCTACAATTTCAATTGCAGCCTGCCTCTCCATCAGAATTTTGGGAGCAACGCGTAGCAGAGCTCAAGCCTTCCACTAAATAGATTGAATCCACCACCTAGGAGTGCACACAAGTATTTGAAGATGTCATCGATGCATGGGCCTCACTACAGGAGGATCCTTAGGTGTAGAAGATTTAACGAGAAGTTCACAATAATTAAGAACATATGGACCACATTAAGGTCACAATGAAGACTCTGGCACCAATTCAACGATATTCCCATCTCCAAGAGGGTAATTTTTTGGAGGAATAGATCGATGAGATGCACATAAAAGAGAAGATTATTAAAACTAGGACAAAGACATGCGAAGATGAAGCTAGTCAGTTCTCACAGATTTTCGAGAAACAGTTGAAGGGACTATGCCAGATGCAGAAG
Source organism: Pinus albicaulis (assembly GCA_034641835.2). Classification (NCBI taxonomy): domain Eukaryota; kingdom Viridiplantae; phylum Streptophyta; class Pinopsida; order Pinales; family Pinaceae; genus Pinus; species Pinus albicaulis. The sequence goes on along the minus strand of CM076569.1, from coordinate 568,614,501 downwards.
GATATTGCCGCCAAAATTGCAGGGCCAGCTACTCAGACATTACTGAGTGAAGTCTGAGAAGTTGAGAAGTAGTGCACCAACATTGTTCCACCTTTGGAGGATGCCTTGAGTGGCATCAAAGAAAGTATTGAGGGTGCATTGGCAGAGTGACTCAGGACGAGTCATAGTTTTGTGTTGGGGGCCTATTGGACAGGGTGCCCCTCAATGAAGGATTTCGAGAAGGACTTCATAGATCAAGGAGCGAAGCATGAAACATAGAGTTAAGTTAGAGTATTAGGGGCTTTAGGGTGGGTAAAAGCCCCTTATTTTGTAAAATAATGGGAATATTTTTCATACATTAAGCTCCACCCATGGTTTTTGGACCATGGTATTGTAAATGCAAAGACTATAAGGATTTTACAATAGATCTTAAGGACATACCTAATATATCATATGTGATGATAGAATGCACTTGGATGTAAGATTATTTTGAGACTTTGTTCTTTGGTTTGAGTTAGATAAAAGGCTCCTGCAGTTGAATGCATAGACACTTGCAGTTGAGTGCGCAGGGTGGAACTAATTGTATTGGGAAGATATGAGCATTAGTGAAAAATTTTGAAGACAAACTTATGCTATTTTCTTCAGTTTTTCCTTTATCTAAAATTTGATATTATCTAGGGTTATACTTATAATTGCATCATGAAGTCTTGTTTATGGTTATTTATGTCATTTTATGATTGTTAAAGTAATATCGCGAAGTCTACAAGTTGGGTCAATAGAAGTGTTGAACTACTGTTGTACAATTAATCTATTTGCTCCGCAAATCTCTGCCAAGTATTGAAAGGAAAATAGGCCCTAAATCCACACTCAATTGTCCCTCTGGATGCAAAAACTTGGTTCTAGTATCCCCCTATATTTCCTGTGGTTAGACTTTGGTTTGAATAGCAGATCATTGCCAAAAGGGTCGTTAATAGTGAGTTTTGTTAGTTTGTGCATCCATATTTGAACTTGGGTCTAGGCCCCATCAAGCCAACAACCTTCCTTCATGATGAATGATGAAGTACGAGTCTTCTTCCTTGTGTGCTTCCTTATAACTTCCTACAAATAATTTCCTCCAAAGTAAGTTGTATGAGTGTCTTCCCCTTATATGATACAAGAGTTATCTTCAATTTGCCTTCTCCTTCACCTTAGCTCTGATACCATGTTAATAAATCAATAGGGTATCAATTAGGGTGATTTATCATTACTTTATAATTTCTTGTGAAGTTATGTTGGCTTCTTATTACTTTTATTATTTTTTTTCATAAAAAAATTACCAAAACCATAAACCATGACTATTAAAAAAAGTACAATGAACACAATATGTAGGCTCTAATCCAGGGAAAAATTCTTTCCAATGGGAAAACCTAGTAAAAATATTCTCTTCTTATAGAATCATATCAAAATGAGAAATCCAATACCTGAAAACCAAGACCAAGACCTCCCATAAGACCCAAGAAACCCTCCTTTCAAGCTTCATAAATGAATCAAATTCAACTAAAGTCAACAACAGTCAAAGACCTCCAAACTTGCTCAAACATCAAATTTCGTCCCCCGGAACACAATTTTGGCCCCCGCAATTGGGCTTGCAATTTTTTGACCCTACAATTTCTGAAATTTTCCCATGTATGGAAAATTCTCTCCCTTTTGACTCTTGCTCTCTCCTTTGACTATGCCTATTCTTCTCTAATATTTCACTAGTTTTCTTCCACTTCTTGGCACAAAAATAAAAATTTCTTTCTTATCTCCAAGTGAGGTCAAACTACCCTCTATTTATACACATTTAGGAGGTCGAATGGGTCCCTTTCTAGGCTCACTTGTCCAAGCATGGCTAACTTCATCTTGTGGCAACAAAATTGACATTTTTGACTCAAATAAAATTCCTTTTACCACCTTCTTTAAAAAGTACAATTAGTAATTGACTTTACACTAATTAGACGTATGAAAAATATTATTTTGACTTAGAAAAACCTATAAGCATGAAGAACATGCTTAACCTAATTAAAAAATTGACTTGAGCATGAAACCCATGCTTGAAAAATATTAATTCTCTTTCTTCTCTTGTTTTTTTACATGAAATACACAATGCTACAAATTATGAAGACTAACCCTAGTTACATTCTAACATTAATGCTCCTTCATCATGCTTGTTGCATTTGTATCAGGTGATAATTGTGACCTTGCACAACAATTACTTAAAATGTTTGAAGATTTTATATGTAGATTAGTTTCCATTACTTTTGAAGGAAAAATTTGATATGGTATATGGAATTACCAACCACATCCATTTATATCTAGAAGAAATTTAGCAATTTTTTCTTATATTTTCATGATAATTATCAAGAGTAGACATAATTTTTTCAATTAGAATATTTTTGTACCAAGAAACAAGGTTCCATCAAATATTTTGGTTTGAGATTCAAGCTATTATATCATCAGTTTCACAAAAGTGAGAATCCATCTAAGAACAATATAGCTAAGTGGTTCTTGGATGCTATTACCTTATATGAAGAAAACTATATTTTAACATTAGCATGCGAAGAATATTCATATACTGAGTAATGTTTGCCCCAAATATCTCACCTTCACACTCATGTCAGACCAACTCACTAGCCTCAACATCAGGCAAGTTAACCATTGACAGATTAAGCATCAATTTTGATAGAAATGATTATCTAATAGTACCGATTTTTAAAATATTTCTATGTAAGGCCTCGACATAAAATAGCATGCCACATTAGTGGAATGTGCATTAGAAAATTAACTCATAAGAAAGAGTAAAAAACATTGCATTCTCTCTCATAAAGATATTTTTATAGAAATAGGGGAATTCATAATAGGTTCCACATACAATTTTGTCAAGGACACTAAAAAGATATTAGATTACAAATATTTTCACATGTTATTAGCATAATAATTTGAAGATATTCATTTGTAGAGGGTTTGAAGAAATTTCCTTTATTCTCACTTCCTTTTCTTGATTCCTAGGGTATAATACACGACGGCAGTGTCATTGAATTAGAGATAGCTTAAATTCAAACATAGGTTAATAATATTTGTCATAAATATATGCATGTACAAGTTGATATTTGTGAGGAAAAGGTTGTGCCATTAAAAAAAAATATTTCTTAAGAAAAGGTTGTACATTAAGTACAAACTAGAAGATTCTATGAGCAAGATAAATGAAAGTGTTAATTTGAATACATCAATAAACAGAATGATTTATGATTGTACATGTTTATATTTATGACAAAAGGTTTAAGGATATTTTTCATAAATTAAAGTTGAGATTTATGAGCAAAAGTTTGTTTAACTGATAATGTTAATTAAGCGCTAATCACAAGCTTTTCTAGAAGAGAAAGGAAAGTGCTATTACGAACTCCACCAACGAATAGTATGATAATATATCCTATTCAACTACATCTATGTATAATAAATAACATTTTTTATCCAAAGGCTAGTAATTATCAACTCTCATATAATTTTCATTCTAATATCCAAGAACAAGAAGAATAAAAGTTGGTAGATGCTATCATTTTTCCCAATGATAATGTTTCCTCTCAAGAAAGAATGGAAAATTATGCATGTATTGATGATGTAAAGACTAAGATTCTTGAATATCTAGTTCATGGTCTATATTTCAAGGATAGATAGTCTATGCTCTATAATAATGATTTCCAATTGACAAAATTGCACTTAGTAATCAACCAAGGAAGAGGATGAGGTAAGAGAGTTATCTTAATATTTCATTATTTCACTTCAAACATTTCAATAATCACTTTTATAGAATCATCTTCAACACCCTTAGGATGAACCCTATGTGTAGTGCATATCATGTTTAAGCTAGTGAGTTGGGGACTATTTTGGGGCATGTGTTCTCATGTACACATGTGTTTAGATCATTGTATTTATGTCCATATGTTTTTGAGGCCATATTTCTTATGTGTTTTTATAATAGTAAGATTATGCTCTAAAAGGATTATGATCATACATCACCATTACAGACCAAATCAAACAAGAGAGTATGGGGGCCTTAGACTCCACTAGTGTGAAATAGGGCTAAAGGATAAGTGATGTAGGGCTTAAGACTAGGGGAATACATTATACTTAAGATAAGCCTAAGTAAAAAAGTGCACATGTGTTTATCATAGGTCCATAATTGACTTTATTAACTGTAATTTGTCAAAATAGGGACAAGCACATAAAAATGGGAGTTTTAGTGTTATTCCATGATTTTTATAGGAAATCATCTTGAATGGTGGGAGGTAACTAGAATCCCTAGAGGAGAAGAAGGGGTGGCATTATAACATGATTTGATTCCTGGTAAAATCCCAATGGATTTAGGAAATTAAAAAGGTTTCCTTCGTGTGACATTAGAGATGTACCCGAAGAATCCTAATGGAAATTGGAACTCCTGAAGCCATAAGACTCTCAAACATTCCCAACCATCCCATGTTGGGACCGATAGAAGGGCAGTGACACATCCCAATGGAATGTAAGTGCAGGGAAGGGGGTTCACTACCTTTGGTTGTGTGTAGTGATGGGGGATGTGAGACTAATTGTTGGAGGATACTAGTGTTGGGTACTTGGCCATGTTTATGTTAGGTACTAGCTGATCTGAAATTGTGAGAACAAAGTATTTCTCATACAGAGATTGATTGTAGGGGCATTCACCGGATATTTCACCTTTCAAAGAAAGGATGAATCCGGAGGCTACCTGGCCCTTCTACAGACTCTGCCTAAAGAAATAAAATGTAATCACTGAGATCCGATTAATGAAATTATTTTTTTTAAGTGGAAATTATTCATTGATCCAGCTTTAATGTGTGAATAGGCAAGTATACATATTCTGCAAATGAAGTATAATGGTTTGAAGATGAACTAATAAGTTTTGTTCACTATTTAAACCTGCTTGGGAAAAGTTTGCTTATAAAAATTTATTGTTTAAAGGAGAAAAATCTGAAAATATGCAGCAAAATTATATAGTATGACAACAAATAATTGTTTAAGTGGTTCACCCCTCTCTTGGGCTACATCCGCTGGGTCCAAAAGCCTCTAATTAGGCTTTTTCCTCTTTGATTAGATGCTCAAAATGAGAATACAACTGTATAGAAGCCTCAAATGGAAAAATACACTGCAAATTAAGATTCAGAAGGCTCAAATCAGTATAAAATGACTAAACAAACACCTCCATTGGATGAAGGTAGTCCAAAACAGCTCTTCTTTCCTTAGGCCCTCGTGGCTCCACGACCAAAAAGTCCGGTAAATTCTCTGTTAAAGCACCCTGATGGCTCTGTAAACACTCCCAACAGCTCCAGAATGATCAATTACCCCAGAATCAAAAAAAAATTCGTCCAAAAAGGACTTTCCTAGCCAAAGTTATGGCTCATTTACTCCAACTGCCAGTTGGCCTAAAAAAACTCCAGTTAAATCTGGTGGAACTCCAGATAGACCGACTAAACTGGAGATAAGCGCTGAAATTAGGGTAACCACCGAATTTGACCGCTGAAATTGGAGGGCTGGCGGATAAGCCCCATGGAACCGCACCCGTCGGAGTTGGTTGAACCAACTCACATTGAACGCACATATATTAATGTTATAACCATAGGGTTTAATAAAACTCCACTCCGGGCGCTATGTCGTGTGACCATGACCCATAATTTCGGGCCTGCCCATACATAACCAACGGTCAAATATATATTATTTTGCACATATAACAATAACTGCTGACGTAGCCCGTTGGTCGGGCCTCTCCGCTGCTTCCGACCCGACCTCGGTTCGAATCCTGCCTGCGACCAACAAAATTTTTAATTGCCCATTCCATTACACCTTGGGCCCATGTGGCGCCTCCAGGCTAGCCACGTGGCACCCTTTAATTGGCTGTGCCCAGAATATTCTACAGAATATTATGTGGAATATTCCACGAAATATTCCTAGAATATTCTGTGGAATATTCTTTTTTTAATAAAAATATTTCATAAAGTCAATTTTGGCCTTTTTTAATTGAAATTGACGAACTTCCAAGCTGAATATCTTCTTCATACGGCATTGGTTTTCAGTGCTGTTCACGTCTACAGGATCATCTTTTCGAGCTCTTTCCAGTCGATCTGGTTCGAACCAATTCTGAGCAACTTCATTTTTGAGCATTTTTCTTCAAGGGACTTGATCTCCTGATCACACCTCCCAAATGGGAAGCTTTTGGACCCTCAAAAGCTTTCAATTACCTGTTAATAAGGTGAGGATACAGCCTCCTCACCTGTTCCAACTCCATCCACTTTACTTTGCTTGGTTTACTGTATTTTAAACCAACTCTTAGATAATCAACATCTCCCCTCCTTGAAGTGTGTGTCCTTCTGTCAAGGATTGCATCTTCTTTCAACTCATCTAAAAATTCTGGCGAGAAATCTTCTATGGATGGTAGCTGAACATGATTTTCAAAATCATTAATAAGAGGAGGTTCATACAAACGTAAATTTTCCACATTAACAACGGAATACATTTTCATGTATGAAGGCAAATCTAGTTGAAAAGCATTATTTCCAACTTGTTTAAGGATTTTGAATGGACCATAACGAATAGGCTTCAACTTTTTACCTTCTCCTTGCATTCTATCCTTACTTATATGCAACCATACCTCATCTCCTTCCTGAAACTTGTGATCAATTCTATGTTTGTCATGTCTTTCTTTGTACTTGCCTTGACTCTTTTCAAGTTGTTCTTGAACTTGCTGATGAATGAGCTGAATTCTTTCAATGAACATGCGAGCTTTGTCAATGTCACTATTCCCATCAATGGCAATATCCTTCTCAAGAATGAAGTCTAATGGTAACTTAGGAAAATATCCCAAACAAGCTTCAAATGACGAAGTATTTGTAGAAGAGTGTTTGGCCCGGTTGTAAGCATGTTGAATGTAATGAAAATGCTCATCCCAAAGCTTGGGATGCTTGCTGCAATACCCTCTCAAAAGATGCATAATGGTTCTGTTCACTACCTCTGTTTGGCCATCTATTTGTGGATGGAAAGCAATACTCTTCTTCAATTTGGTGTCCATCATCTTCCATAGATTGGACCAAAAATTCCCAACAAATCTGGAATCCCTGTCACTAACAATAGAAGTAGGCAAGCCATAATGAACCCATACATGTTGAAAATATAAATCAGCAGTTTGTTCAACAGTTATAGTTTTCTTACATGGCATAAGAATACCAATCTTGCTGAAACGATCAACTACTACAAAAAGATAATCATGCTGCTTTCTAGATAATGGTAATCCCCCAACAAAATCCATAGAAACACTTTCCCATGGTCTAGAAGGTACCGGCAATGGCGTATACAATCCAAGCTTCCTATTGCTAGGCTTGCTTGTAGCACATAATGAACAACCTCTAATGAAACGTGTAACACTATCTACCATGCGAGGCCAATAACAATACCTCTGCAGATGTGCCACCGTTTTGCTTACACCGAGATGACCAGCAATAAGAGAAGAATGAGCTTCTCTCATCATGCTTAATCTCTCTCCCCGTGGTATACATAACTTTCCCAAATGAAACAGCAAATTTTTATGCAAATGATAATCATTCTCCTCAACATGATTCCCTTTACTCAAGTTAGCATACACCTCTTTAAAATCTTCATCTGATGCATACTGTTCTATGTAGCTTACATGCACAATAGAATCATTCTTAAGAAAAATACTAGCACTAATAATAGGCCTTGAAAGCATATCAGCAACTTTATTGTGAATACCTTTCTTGTACCTTATTACCAAGTGAAATTGTTATAGGAAACCCATCCATCTAAAATGTTGTGACTGCTACAATTTACTTTGCGACTGCAAATACTGTAAAGGCTGATGGTCGGTATGCACAATTGTTTCTTTGCCCATCAAATAGTGCTTCCACTTTTTGACACTTTGTACCAATGCATACAACTCCTTATCATATGTAGGATAATTCACAACAGCACCATTAAATGTCTCAGAATGAAAAGCGATAGGCTTACCATGCTGTAAGAGAATTGCACCCATGGCATAATCCCTAGCATCTGTCTGAATCTCGAATGGCTGTCTCAAATCTGGTAATGCAAGAACCGGGGCTGAACTGATCTTTTCTTTCAAAGATTCGAAAGATTTTTGTTGCTTACTTCCCCATTGGAAAGCACGCTTCACACTTGTCACTGCATGCATAGGAGCTGCTATGGCAGAAAAGTTAGCAATAAACTTTCTCCAATACTGAGCTGCACCCAAAAAACTTCTTACCTTTGTAATGGACTTGGGAGTAGGCCAATTCACAATAGCTTCTACTTTCGAAGGATCAATTCTCAAAGCGCCTCCACCTACTATGTGTCCCAAATAAACCAAAGAAGTCTTTCCAAATTCACACTTTGACATCTTAAGAAATAACTGATTTTTCTTCAAAACATCAAGTACTTTACTTGACATGCATGACATGATCTTCTCTTGTCTTGCTGAAAATCAAGATGTCATCTAAGTAGATAATAAAAAAATCATCAAGAAAAGGACGTAAGACATCATCCATTACCTGCATGAAAGTTGCAGGTGCATTGCATAAACTAAATGGCATCACAAGCCACTCAAAGATTCCTTATTTGGTTTTAAAAGCTGTCTTCCAAATGTCTCTTTCTTCAATTCCTACTTGATGATAACCACTTCTTAAGTCTAACTTAGTGAAATATCTTGCATCTTTCAGCTGATCTAACAAATCATCTATTCTTGGAAGTGGGTAACGATTCTTTACCGTTATCTTGTTCAAAGCTCTGAAGTCAACACACATACGCCAAGTTCCATCTTTCTTCGGAATCAACACTATCGGTGACCCACATGGTGAAGTGCTTGGCCTTATGAAACCCTTGTCCAACAACTCTTTAATCTGCTTCTTTATTTCAGCATTTTCCATAACAGACATGCGATACATGCCTATGTTAGGAAGAGGACAATCTGGATGTAAATGGATTTCATGCTGAATCTCCCTTTTAGGAGGCAAACCTGTTGGTTCCTGAAACATCTCATGATGTGCCATCAACTACATCATATAAATCAGATTTAAGCTTTGCATCAAACTTTTCAAATGACTCATGATTCACATCAACCTTTGGCTTGACCATAAGAAGTACAAAACTCTTGCTTGAATTGACTAGCCTTTTTACCTGTCCTGCATTTACCATTGCAACATTTGTCTTCTTGCGATGAGCTCTGACAATAAACTCCTTGCCATATTTGAAAAGATGATATTTGTTTTCATGGCAATAGAAGATCGCTTTCCTGTCAAACAAGTAAGGACTTCCCAAAACAATACCAGATATATCAAGTGGAACCACATCAAGTTCAACTGTGTCAATAAAGTGTGCAGTTATTGCAAAGTGCAATATGCACTTCCTTGAGACTTGCAAGTTGGCATCCTTGCATATCCATCCAAGTGGATAAGGCTTCGGATGTGGAATGGTCTCAAGTTTAAGTTGCTTGACCAAATCTTCAGATATGAGGTTAGCTTGTGACCCACTATCAAATAGTGTGTCAATTTTGGTATGTTTTGACACTACCCTCACATGGAACAGTTCAATTCTTTCTTCCTCATTAGGAGCTTGTGTATGACAGTTTGAAGAACTAGCACTTGCTTGAGTTTCAATTTCCTTCCCTTTCAAACTTTTCAAACCCATGGCTGTAATTTTTGTTTCGTCACCTGAATCATCACCTAAATCTTGTGGTGTAGTTGTAGTAGCTGTATTTTTCTTCTTTCCCTTGTTTTTGTTAAACTGGTTTCTTTTTTCAGGATGAAGTTTCCAACAGTTTTTCTCCTCATGGCCACTCTTTGAAAAATGTTTACAAATGACCTTTTCACCCTCTTGTTTGATAGATGCATTTTTCTTGCCTTTTCCTTTGTTTTTCTCTTTGTTCTTTCCTTTGAAAGTCTTGTTTCTACCCTCATCAAAAGTATTCTTTCCTCTAGCTTCTAAATGTGTAGCCTGCACACAGACTTCATCTAAGCTGGTAGGATTGAACATTAGGATAGTATGTTTAAGGTAACTGTGCAAACCTCCTATGTATTTCAATAGGGTGTCTTGACTTTGTAAGTCTACTCCAAGTAGAAGTTCTCTCCTTCTAAACTCTTGGGTATAATCTTGCACATTTTGACCCTTAAGTTGCCTAAAATTTTGCCAATTCATGATTGATTTCTAAATATGAGCAAGAGGATAAAACTGTTTCTTAATAGCTATAATAAACTCATTCCAAGTTAGAGTTATCTTACCATGCTTTTTAATCTCCTCTCTAGTCTTGGCTTCCCACCAAACCAAAGCTGCTCCATCCATTCTCAAAGAGGCTAATTGGATTTTTGTGTCATCATCATGAAAATTCTAAATTCTTAGATAGACTTCCAGCTGTCTAATCCAGTTATCCAATTTCTCTGCATTCACATCACCATTAAACATCAGCAACTCAAACTTCACATCAAGCTTTAACAAAGGATTTTTAAGAGATGTTTTTGTTTTTTGTGACTGATTTTCAGAAGTTGAAGAGGATGATGTGGAGGATGAGGATGATGATGGAGATGGTGGATCACCATTTCCTCCATTCCCTTTCTTAGACTCATCTTTGTCTTTCTTTCCTCCTGAAGAATCTCTTTCTTCTCTTTGGTTTCTAGACCCTTCTCTAGCAATCCTATCATTTCTCTCCTGGTATAGGATCCTAACCATCTCAGTCAAGTCCAAGAAAGCTTTTCTAAAGACTCTTTCTTCTTCCTTGGGATCCATTTCCTCATGTACTTCTCCTTCTCTGGAAGACATGTTTGTGGCTGATTATAAGGCTATTGAGGATGAAATGGAAGGTGTATGTAATGGCACTCTAGCCCTCCTTGGTTGAGGATTAACTTGTTCTCTAACCAATTGACCTTGCCCTCTTTGCAATTTCAGCCTAGTAAGCATCAAATTTTGCAGAATAATACAATTTACTTGCACAAATTTTACAAAATTTTAAGCAAAACCTTGAGCTCTGATACCAACCTGATCTGAAATTGTGAGAACAAAGTATTTCCCATACAGAGATTGATTGTAGGGGCATTCACCGGATATTTCACCTTTCAAAGAAAGGATGAATCCAGAGGCTACCTGGCCCTTCTACAGACTCTGCCTAAAGAAATAAAATGTAATCAATGAGATCCGATCAATGAAAGTATTTGTTTTAAGTGCAAAGTATTCATTGATCCAGCTTTAATGTGTGAATAGGCAAGTATACATATTCTGCAAATGAAGTATAATGGTTTGAAGATGAACTAATAAGTTTTTTTCATTGTTTAAACCTGCTTGGGAAAAGTTTGCTTATAAAAATTTACTTTTTAAAGGAGCAGAATCTGAAAATATGCAGCAAAATTATACAGTATGACAACAAATAATTGTTTAAGCGGTTCACCCCTCTCTTAGGCTACCTCCGCTGGGTCCAAAAGCCGCTAATTAGGCTTTTTCCTCTTTGATTAAATGCTCAAAATGAGAATACAACTGTATAAAAGCCTCAAATGGAAAAATACACTACAAATTAAGATTCATAAGGCTCAAATCAGTATAAAATGACTAAACAAACACCTCCATTGGATGAAGGTAGTCTGAAACAGCTCTTCTTTCCTTAGGCCCTGGTGGCTACACGACCAAAAACGCTGGTAATTTCTCTGTTAAAGTGTCCTGATGACTCTACAAACACTCCCAACAGCTCCAGAATGATCAATTACCCCAGAATCAAAAAAAAATTCGTCCAAAAAGGACTTTCCTAGCCAAAGTTATGGCTCATTTACTCCAACTGCCAGTTGGCCTAAAAAAACTCCAGTTAAATCTGGTGGAACTCCAGATAGACCGACTAAACTGGAGATAAGCGCTGAAATTAGGGTAACCACCAAATTTGACCGCTGAAATTGGACGGCTGGCGGATAAGCCCCATGGAACCGCACCCGTCGGAGTTGGTTGAACCAACTCACATTAAACGCGCATATATTAATGTTATAACCATAGGGTTTAATAAACCTCTGCGCCGGGCGCTATGTCGTGTGACCATGACCCATAGTTTCGGGCCCGCCCATACATAACCAACGGTCAAATACATATTCGTTTGCACATATAACAAGAACTGCCGACGTAGCCCGTTGGTCAGGCCTCTCCGCTGCTTCCGACCCGACCTCAGTTCGAATCCTACCCGCGACCAACAAAATTTTTAATTGCCCATTCCATTCTACCTTGGGCCCACGTGGCAGCCTCCGGGCTGGCCACGTGGCACCCTTTAATTGGCTGCGCCCGGAATATTCTGCAAAATATTCTGTGGAATATTCCACGAAATATTCCGCAAAATATTCTGTGGAATATTCCACGAAATATTCCCATAATATTCTGTGGAATATTCTTTTTTTAATAAAAATATTTCATAAAGTCAATTTTGACCTTTTTTAATTGAAATTGACGAACTTCCAAGCTGAATATCTTCTTCATACGGCATCGGTTTTCAGTGTCATTCACGTCTACAGGATCGTCTTTCCGAGCTCTTTCCAGTCAATCTGGTTCGAACCAATTCTGAGAAACTTCATTTTTGAGCATTTTTCTTCAAGGGACTTGATCTCCTGATCACTGGCTATGTACCATAACTCACTATGGGTAAGACGTTGTTCTTTTGGATCCATTAACCTAGCTTAGATGTGACCCTAAATTAAAATATTATGAGAAGTGCAATCTATGGCCAGTGGAAAGTCTATGGTTAGTATTTAGTTAAAGCTTCTTTTAAAATATAAGTGCTTATTTTTATGTTTATTTCTTTTCCACTTTGATTATTTATGTATATTCACACACTACACATGGATATTAATTTAAATAGTTTCAATTACGCATTTATGTTCATGTACAAGAGAGCATTGCATAGTAGAATGTGTTACACAAACATGAGAGAAAACAAATTCAAAGGAAATTTCAAAAAAATCACATTATAGAGGTAGTGATACACCTCTATGGGTGGATAAGGGTGTTATGTCATTGAATTATACATAGATTCATCGTATTCTCAATGGCTTCCACAAAATGGTAAACATTAAGTACTTTTTGTTGTGAATGAAATTTGGGATGTTATAATTCTTTCAATAATATGTTGCATAGTTAGCCAACCTCACATACGTATGTAGTACCTTGATATTCTTATAAGAATCAATAACCTTTTGATGAGTAAATTGTATTTACGATTCAAGATGATGTAGGCTAGGGTGGTTGTAATTTAGTATATTTTCTTTATATTTCTTGCACTTCTACTTTTTTCATGATTACAATTTCTTTATTAGTTTTATATCATTTTTTTACTATGCTTAAATTAATCAAGTCCTTAATACTAATATTATATACATCATAGTTTCATTTATACCCTTTGTTTTATTTATTTTGTTAATGTTATTTTACGAAATAGTAAGTTCTTTATTTTTATTTTTTTCATCAAATAATTTAACCACAGAAAATTGGAGTTTGCACTACATTTTCATTCCTTGAATTTCTTTCCATATGAAGAGAAACTAATTTAAGAAATTATTATATTTCATTTGTTTCTTTCAAATGAACACACTTTTTAATGAAATTTTAAAGGATAATTCTCTAACCGTGCCCATTTTCTTGTGTCCTAGAATAAAATTTAATAGATAAAAAAGATTAGGTTGGTTTTGACAAGATAGAATGCAAAAAATTGTTGTTCAAGGAATTCAACCAAGAAGAGAGGCCCAATTAGACTCTCCCATATTTTGTATAGATCATCCTCCAAATTATATGTCCCAAAAACCAATTCTAATGGGAAAAGGATGCATTTGAATTAAATAGAAAATCCCCAAAAATTCTATCTTACAAATTAAGAAATAGAACTATAATTCATCTACAAAACCAATAGCCTAGATTTATGAAAGCATGATTCAATCACTTATATATAAAGAAAAAAAGAAAAAAGAGAGGGAATTTGGAAAACAAGATTAGTCCAGATCCACTTAATGACAATTTACAAATTTATATTATTTCTAGAAAGGAAGTGATTACTATACTTTAGTATTAATGAATGAAAATAGAGCTATACTAAGCTAACAAATACATGTGTAACTAACATAAAGTGTGAAGGAATACGTACCTGTAAAAAAAGTATATCAACACACTAATTATTATTGTATGATTCTAGTAAATTCACAATTCATAGTAGTCCATAACTCAAAGAGAGATGTTAATGAACTAGAAGAAAAGGTGACAAATGTATTGTATACCAAGCTGTTGTCAAGATAAATCCCCTCTGTGGATAGATGCGATCTGTATATCCCTAGAGTGCTTCTAGAAACTTGAGATACTTTTTAATCCAAATCTTTCTTAGATAATATTAAAAATGTGACAAGAAAAGAGATAGAAGTACCTTTTTCCCAATGCTATTCACGAACCCGTTGATGATGAACTTGATCAACGATCCTTTCAGGCCCGCTCCTTACTACTGGTGGCACACGAATACCTGTAGATGATCAAGAGGCAACAAAAAATGTAATCCAATACATAATAATCATAAACATTAGCTATCTAGAAGATAAAGGAGTACCAAAATATTTTCATAAAAGATTAGACAATTATAGAAAGAAAACATTAGATGTTTTATTGATAAATATGAAAGGAAGAGCTTACAACCCAGGCCTTGATGTAGGAGGCCTCCTTTGGTGAAAATTTGAGTCTTTCACCGAAGCTCTAAATAATTCCTTCTCCCTAACAACTTAGGCATTATTATAGTGTGAGAATGTAAAAGGGAACAAGAGTTCATATTATCCCATCAATGACCAACCAGACTAACTTTAGTGGGAGAAGGGGCATGAATTTATAGGAAGGGAGAAGACATTGGGAGCCTATGAAAGTTGTAAGAAGGTCCACATTCTAAGAGATAAACCCCCATGGATGAGATCAAAGCTCTAAAATCAAAGAGATTGACTCTATCACCACTGTTTAACAACCAACTCGCTGCCTTGGAAATTATAGAGGTCGAAGCTTATCCTCCATTTGAGGAAACACTTCCAGAAAGGGATCAATGTAGTTTTCCAAGAAATAAGGGCACTGGCAGTGCTAAGCCAAAACTATCAATCTGACATTAGCGCAAGCATGAAACCAGGAAAAACGCTGACCTAGGAAACTAGGATTTTGGCCAAGTTTCTTTAGTAATCTTCCAAGGTAGTTTTCTTTGATTCTTCAGGGGATGTATTAACATATTTCTTCATGGTGGAAACATTGCATAGGATCTGTCACGGGGCATGGTGACAAATTACTGTGTAACAGATGCCCCATAAAGCATGAAGGCACAATGGTGCGTGATGGCTGAAATGATTTATGAACCAAGGAAAAGAACTTAGATCATCGCCAGAAAACATGCCAAATCAGAAAAATTACAATATATGACATCTCTGGTATGAATATTCCTAACCGCATGATTCTGCACCAGGCATAAAATAACACATGAACCCATGGCATGGTTGCAATGATCCATCCGAAGAGATCATAGAAATCATGATCCACGGTACAAACACAACCATCCGTATAGATATGATAATGTATACAATCATGAATACTTAATAACTCCCTATAGCCTGGATAAAAAATCAAATGTGACCCAGGGTCTTTTTCACGATCTAAATCAAACCAATGTACGAATCTAGCCACGTGAATAAATGTGTTGGTTTTGAACATGGTAGAAACCACCTGATTACCGGTCAATGATGAAAATTGTTAACATGCTCGAGAGAGACCACCAATAATGACGATGGACCTCAAGGTACAAGAACACAATCTTCAAGTGTGAATGAATGTGTTGAAGTCGAACACTTGCAGAATCATTCAATCGAAGGCCAATGATGTGAACCTGTCATTGAACATGAAGAACTTACCATTGAGGCATGCAATATCCAAGGTACTAAAAAGAAATTTCTAAACCACCTTCCTAGATAATGAGCTGAAGTCGAGAGGAAGTGATTTGTTGAAGGAGGGCCATAATGATTCCCACACCATCGACATGAAACAAAAAATATCTTAAGATGATAGGAGTGTTTCAGGATTGTAACAGAGGAGTTCATATAAGCAAAGGATGTTTGAAAAACATGACTTCTCTTGAACATATCAGTGACACGACTCTAGAATGCAGTAGTATTTGACTCAAATGGGATCAGAGGTCATGATGACAAAAATTGTGATCGAATAGGAGGAAAATGGATTTTCCAAACCAACAGAGTCAAAGTGATGAATGTAGGATGTCCCCAACCAAACACGAACTACAGATGAGTGTCATGTTCAAGAGTGACAAGCTGCCCAAAATAGACATATGATGTTCACTTTCAATTGTTGGCAATATGATGCAGAGTGTTGTCCTTGATGGCAACCCACTTGATAGAGTGTTGTCCTTGAATGGAAACCCACTTGATGAAGATGATGGCAACCTACTTGATGAAGTTGTGCTTGATAGAATATGTCTTGATAAACTTATTAAATGATGTAAATCTGATGTATCTACAGTGAATACAGAAGGTAATGAAGAAAGAAATTCAGTATGTGCTAGATCTATGATGAAAAGAGTATGTCTCAAGGAATACGCGGATTTGTCTAGGAGAAGTCGCGTATGCACGCGGGAAACAACGTGCCAAGTCGCGTATGGGCAAAAGCGCTCATAAAGTGAAAAACCAGGGGTAACCACCATGGTATTGACCCATTGTATTAGGTAATGATTCGTCTAAATGACCCCGTCCAGGAATACCATCGGAAGTAATGTGGTTTTGGCTCATGGTATTGAAAAAGGGTAAACCTATATAAAGAGAAGAAATTCATTGTGCAAATTATGAGTGTGGGTGCAAGATGTCTGAGCTTGAATGAATACTTCTCTCTGAAGGATATCTGAATGGAAAGGGTTACAGTTGAATGATAGATTTGAATGCATGATGCACCAATGATGAAGAAGGGTATTTAGATCTGAAATGCTAGATCTGTTTATGGAATGATTAGATCTGAGATGAGGCGAACATCTGTCTGAAGTAAAGGGTAATATCTGTGTGATGTGTCTGTTCTGAAGAATTGCAATAACCTAAATGTCTGAAGAACCATACGCTAGTTTGCCGCAGAAGAAGTGCGTATATACGCAGCTTCGCTGAAGAGAAAGCACGTATGCGCAGTGAAATTAGCTCTGTAATAGGTATAGAAGTATACGTGGGTTTGTATGGTAGAAGGCGCGTATATACGCGGGATCAGTGAAATGAAAGAGCGTATGCAAACTAGGGTTTGCTGAAGCATGGGATATGAAATGTCTGATCTATTCTACTGTGTTGCTGCTATCTGTATTCTACAAATATGAGTTGTTTGTTTCAGTTGGTTGTATGATGGAGCTTAAATATGTGGAGTGGATCCAGTGTGAAAATTGATGAAACGTGGTCCATAGAGGTGCTGAGGGTTGTAGCCTTCAGTCAGAGGGTTGTAGCTCCCTTCCAGGAGAGGCTGGTAAACGAGCGCAGGTTGGCGCCTGCGTACTGGTATGAGTCTGCGCCAATACATATGTTGTAAGATGTTTTCTTTATAATAAAATATTGAAGGCTGAGCAACGACAGTGGTGGTTTTCTCCCGACTTGGGTTGCCACCTAAAATCCTGGTGTTCATGTGTGATGGTTTATTCTGTTCTTACTGCACATGTTTACTGTTTATTGAACATCTGATGAATGAATGATGGAATGATACAATTGAAGAATTAATGACATAATTATATCTCTGTGTATACGCGAGTTTCATAAAGGGTATCTGCGTATATACGCGAGTCTGTTTCAGGAAAGTAGCGTATGAGTTTTAGAAGCAAGAAAAAGTAAAAGTTTTGAATATACAGTAAATATTGATTCACCCCCCCTCTCAGTATTTTTCCCAACAATTGGTATCAGAGCAGGTTCTTCTACAGAAGCGTGATCTCTTGAAGGAGATCCGTCGCAATGGGAAGTCATGAAGGAGTAATGTCTCTAAATCCACCACTATTCAATGGAAGCAATCTGATTTTCTGGAAGGTACGAACAAAAGCATATTTGCAAAGTCTTGGTGCAGAAGTATGGGCAATCGTGGAAGAAGGCTATCAATATCCGGCAAGTATTCCTACTGATGCGACTGAAAGGAAGAAGTATGAAATCAATGCCAAAGCAGTGAATGTCTTATTAGGAAGCATGTCTGAACCAGAATTTGCTAAAGTGATGCAGCTAAATTCAGCAAAAGAAATATGGGACAAAATCATTTTGAGCTATGAAGGAGATACAAAGGTAAAAAGTGCAAAACTCCAAACTCTCAGAATTGAATATGAAAATTTAAGGATGCATAGTGATGAAAGTATTGCCAGTTTCGTTTTACGTCTAGATGATATTGTAAATCTAATGAGAAATTTGGGTGAAACCATAGCCGATACTACTCTGGTGGAAAAAGTCTTAAGATCTTTGACTTCAAAATTTGACTCTAAAGTTTCAGCTATTGAAGAAAGGCAAGATCTGCAAACTCTTATTGTTGTTCAATTACATGGTATCCTGACTGCTTTTGAAATGAGACAAGGAGGTCCTTCTCAAATCAAAGAAGCTGCTTTTAAGGCATCTGCAAAAGGAAAAGAAAAGGAAGTTGTCAAGGAATCCAGCTATATATCTGAAGAAGAAGAAGAAGAAAATTTTGTGAGAAGACTCCAACTAGGAACCAGAAGATTCAAAGGTAAGCTTCCATTCAAATGTTTTGATTGTGGAAGAGTTGGTCATTATGCTGCAAAATGTCCTTATAAAGAAACATCTGCTAAAGGGAAAGAAGTAGCAAGACGGAATAAGAATCGATCTAGCACAAGAAAAAGTTACTATATTAATGAAGACAGTGATGGGTTATCTGATAGTGAGGAAGAATGTGAACAAGATATTAGATTGCTCATGGCAAAAGAATCTAGAGAAGAAAAGGATACTTTTGTGGATGCTCGAGAAGACAATGATTTTCTTGAAGAAAACAATCAACTCAAAGTAAGCCTAGAAGAAAAGAACATAATCATAGAGACTCTTGAAAATAAGCTTGAAGCAAAGGAAAAACGCATTGAGGAATTGGAGTGTGAAGTAGTAAGTCTAAGGAAAGATAATGAGAAAGTGAAATCTCTCAATCTTAGATTTGCTAAAGGTTCAGAAACCTTAGATGAGATCATCAAGGTACAACGGTCTCCTCTTATAAAAACAGGTCTTGGATATACTGGGGAATCTTCCCAGACTTCAGCACCAAATTATCTGAAAGCAGCCAAAGTTGGTTCACTACATTCAGCCACTCAGCAAGGGAATGAAGGATCTTTACAGGTAAAGCATGATCATCTCAATTGAAGGAACACTAACAGGGAGATCTTTCAAAGAAGCTACAACCAACAGGTAAATTCAAATAGAAGATTTCATGATCACAAAATTTTCTACTTCAATGGACAATGTTTCTCATGTCACAATTTTGGTCATAAAGCTGTTCAATGTGTTGCATATAAAACCATCATGACAAGAGAAGCAAGAAAGAAAAAGATGAATATTGAACCAAAGAAGAACACCTATAACAAATTTTCTCCTCTTCAAAACAAAGTTGAATGTACTTATTGCAATAACTTTGGTCATGAAGAATCTGAATGCAGGAGCAAGGTCCAGCCAAAAGAACATGTTCCCTCAAGCTCTAAAGTATGGAAAAAGAAAGAAATACCGGTTGAAAATTGTGGGATAGCGTTATTTGCAGAAGGTGAATAAAATCAATGGTACATTGATAGTGGGTGCTCAAGACACATGACAGGTGACAAAAGAAAACTCCTTACATATAATGCTCTAGAAAAGGAAAAGAAAGTTACATTTGGAAATGATACTCTTGCTGTAATTAAAGGAAAAGGGTCAGTGTTTCTAAAAGAAAAGGTGAAGGCTAATGATGTCATGTATGTGGATGGATTAAGGCATAACCTGTTAAGTGTAAGTCAAATGTGTGATCAAGGAACATAAGTTGTCTTTAGTTCAAAATAATGTGTGGTTCGTGATCTTGATACAGGTAAAATTATTATAAAAGGGAAAAGAAATCCAAGCAACCTGTATGTACTAAACTGAAAAGATCAATGTTACTTGAGCAAGTCTTCAGAAAATTGGCTATGGCATAGAAGGCTGGGGCATCTGAGCTTCTCTCAAATCAACAAAGCAAGCAGACTTCAAGCTGTTCGTGATCTTCCCAATATTAATCTACCGGAAAGTATCATATGCAAATCTTGTCAATTCGGTAAGCAGACCAGAGTACGATTCAATGCCAAAGAAGGATCTTCAAGTAAGCCTCTTGAACTCATTCATACTGACATCTGTGGACCTATGAGGAAAAAGGCACTACGTGGGGAAGAATACTATATCTTATTTATTGATGACTACTCTAGAATGTGTTGGATCGGGTTCATTAAACACAAAGATGAAGCATTTGAAAATTTTCAGATCTTCAAAGCATTGGTAGAAAATGAATTAGATCTAAAAATCAAGTGTCTTAGATCTGATCGAGGAGGAGAATATACATCAAATGAATTCTTTGAATTTTGTGAACAACATGGCATAAAAAGACAGTTTTCTGTAGCAGGCACTCCACAACAAAATGGCGTAGCAGAAAGAATGAATAGAAAAATTCAACAAATGGCTAGAGCTATGCTTGATGATTCTGGAACACCTGACACTTTCTGGGGAGAAGCAGCACATACAGCAGAAAACATTCTCAACAAGGCATATGTTCGGGTAAATAGTGATAAAACTCCATATGAACTCTGGTATGGTAATTCTCCCTCTGTAAAGCATTTTAGAGTTTTTGGAAGCAAATGCTTTATCAAAAATAATGATGAAAAGCTTGGCAAGTTTGAACCTAGATCAGATAAAGGAATATTTCTTGGTTACTCATCTTCAAGCAAAGCATACAAATGTTACAATGAAAGGCTTCGAAAGATTGTTGAATGTATTGATGTTGTTATTGATGAGTCTCCTGTAGCTCCTAAAGAAGAAAAACAAACAACAAAAGAAGATGATGGTGACTTTTGTCCTTCTACTTCAAATAGAAATGATATAGACAGTGGATCCAATGAAGAACCTGAAAATGATCTATCCGAAAAAGCTCCATCCAGATATGTTCAAAAGAATCATCCTGAATCTCAAATTTTGGGAGACAAGGAATCAGGTGTACGAACAAGGAGAACTCTTGTGGGATCTTCTAGTCATCTGGCACTTCTATCCACAATTGAACCACACAATGTCAATCAAGCTAGAAAAGATGAATGTTGGAAGCAAAGCCATGAATGAAGAGCTTGATCAAATTGAAAATAATAACACTTGGGAATTGGTACCAAGACCACATGATAAAAATGTCATTGGAACTAAATGGATTTTCAAGAACAAGTTAAATGAGAATGGGGATGTTGTAAGAAACAAAGCTAGACTGGTTTGCAAAGGGTATACTCAACAAGAAGGTATAGACTTTGAAGAAACTTTTGCTCTTGTAGCTAGAATTGAAGCCATAAGAATGTTTCTTGCTTTTTCAAGCTTCCAACAAATCAAAGTTTATCAAATGGATGTTAAATCTGCTTTTCTCAATGGTGATCTAGAAGAAGAAGTTTATATAGAACAACCAGAAGGATTCATTTTGGGAAATGATGAAAAACTTGTTTGTAGACTTAAAAGGCTCTATATGGTCTCAAACAAGCTCCAAGGGCATGGTATTATCGTCTTGACAAATATCTTCATCAACAAGGATTTTCAAAGGGGTCTGCTGATAGCAACTTATACACAAAAATTGAAAATGATAAACTATTTATTGTGGTTGTATATGTTGATGATATCATTTTTGGGAGTAACGAAGAATCTATGAGTCAAAAATTTGCTTCTGTCATGCAGCAAGAATTTGAAATGTCCTTACTAGGGGAACTAACATTCTTTCTTGGCTTGCAAGTGCATCAAACTGCAGATGGTATATTCCTTTCACAAGAAAAATATCTTAAGCAAATTCTGAAGAAGTATGGCATGGAAGAATGCAAACCTGTAAGTACACCAATGATAACCGGATGCAATCTCAGTTCTCATGATGATTCTCCCACGGTGAATCAACCGGAATACAGATCAATGATAGGAAGTCTACTTTATCTCACTGGGACTAGACCAGACATTATGCATGCAGTTGGGATTGTTGGACGATTCCAAGCTAATCCAAAAGAGTCTCACCTTCAGGCTGTCAAAAGAATTTTCAAGTATCTACAAGGAACTCAAGACTTTGGACTATGGTATCCAAATAATGCTGATCTTACTCTTCATGCTTACACTGATGCAGATTGGGCAGGAAATGTTGATGATCGGAAAAGCACGAGTGGTGGTGCATTCTATATGGGACCCCGATTGGTATCTTGGCTCAGCAAGAAGCAAAATTCTATTGCATTATCTACAGTAGAAGCAGAATATGTGGCTGCCGCATCTTGTTGCACTCAACTCCTTTGGATGATGCAAAACTTGCAAGATTTTCAAATCAAATGTACACCTCCTGTCCCCATTAGGTGTGATAATACAAGTGCCATCAGTATCTCAAAGAATCCTATTATGCATTCGAAGACCAAGAACATTCCTGCCAAGTATCACTTCTTACGTGAACAAGTGCTTGAACAAAAGGTGAAGTTGGAGTATGTTCCTTCCAAGGAACAAGTTGCTGATATCTTTACCAAACCTCTGCCCAGGGAAGCGTTCGAGTATCTAAGGCAGAAACTGGGAGTAGTCTCTGCCAGTCAAAAGAAAAAATCTGCTTAAATTCAGAAGATTAAATTGAATACGCGGTTTTACTGAACCACAGTCGCGTATATACGCGAGTATATTAACATAAAGACGCGTATGGATAATTGCTGACATTTTTATTTTTATTTTTGGTTGGGGTCAGCATTTTTCAGTATTGATTTGGTTATTCTGGTTATGCCTATCACTGACAGAGAATTTGATGTAAAGAAGACAGGCACAGGAAGGACAAACTCAGGGGGAGATGAAGGAATGTGAAGTTTTCAATGATTCACTTTCCATACGCGGGTTACATGAAAAAAAGTCGTGTATACTCGCGAGTTCCAGCAGACACAGTCGCGTATGCATTGCTGATAAGAGAAGTTGGATGACAGCTGAAGATCAGGAGCAGAGGTTCAGGGGGAGCATCAGTCTAACTGCTAATGATTGTACTATTAGCATTATTCTGGTTATACTCATGCTAATAGGAATGATACATGGTTTCTTATGTTGAAGATTATGGATGAGCCCGGATTGCTTATTTGATGAAGAATATCTTCTGGATATGATGGAAGTCTAATGATTCAGAGATAAGGACAGATCATGCAGAGAATGTTGCTGATGACTTGCTGTTTAAAGTGTTCAAGTTGCACAAGCTAAGGAGGAGCCTTGTTCATATGAAAAGATGTTTGGATGCACATGTTCAGGGGGAGCACTAGCCTAGCTGAGTATAATGCATTGTTGGCATTATGATGGTCCTGATATATGATCTCTCTTTTGAGGTCTTTCTGGTATTGGTCATGAAAAATCATTTTTGTAATTTGATGAAAAGGTCATGATGAGACCCATGATGTAAAATTGTAATATTTAGTCATGTAAGGACTTGTTCAACTTGTAAACCCACTTGATTGGGTATATGAGTCAAATTTTTAAACCCACTTGGTTAGGTATTTGAGTCTCATATGTAAATCCACTTGGTTGGATATTTGATGTAAGTACGAGTCATTGGTGATAGGAAGGTCATACAGTCATGTACTTCATAGAAAAATATGTTTGAAGATTCATCATGAACTCAGGGGGAGCTTGGTCACATTAGTATACATCAGATCTGCAAAACTTGTTCCGTCCTTTGCCCTTGATGTCAAAGGGGGAGAGTGACATGGTGTTTGAATGATGTCAAAGAATGAGGAGAGTGACATGGTGTCATTGTGTTCTTAATGTATCTATCTGTTGTAGTGATCAAACACCATCGTGGTTGCCATCAAGTCCAAAGGGGGAGATTGTTGGAAATATGATGCAGAGTGTTGTCCTTGATGGCAACCCACTTGATAGAGTGTTGTCCTTGAATGGCAACCCACTTGATGAAGATGATGGCAACCTACTTGATGAAGTTATGCTTGATAGAATATGTCTTGATAAACTTGTTAAATGATGTAAATCTGATGTATCTACAGAGAGTACAGAAGGTAATGAAGAAAGGAATTCAATATGTGCTAGATCTATGATGAAAAGAGTATGTCTCAAGGCATACGCGGATTTGTCTAGGAGAAGTCGCGTATGCACGCTGGAAACAACGTGCCAAGTCGCGTATGGGAAAAAGCGCTCATAAAGTGCAAAACCGGGGGTAACCACCATGGTATTGACCCATTGTATTGGGTAATGATTCGTCTAAATGACCCCGTCCAGGAATACCATCGGAAGTAATGTGGTTTTGGCTCATGGTATTGAAAAAGGGTAAACCTATATAAGGAGAAGAAATTCATTGTGCAAATCATGAGTGTGGGTGCAAGATGTCTAAGCTTGAATGAATACTTCTCTCTGAAGTATATCTGAATGGAAAGGGTTACAGTTGAATGATAGATCTGAATGCATGAAGCACCTATGAAGAAAATGATGAAGAAGTGAATCTAGATCTGAAATGTATTTGTATTTGCTACATCTGTTTATGGAAGGATTAGATCTGAGATGAGGCGAACATCTGTCTGACGTAAAGGGTAAAATATGTGTGATGTGTCTGTTCTGAATATTTTCAATGTCCTAAAAAATCTGAAGAACCATACGCTAGTTTGACACAGAAGAAGCGCGTATGTACGCGGCTTCGATGAAGAGAAAGCGCGTATGCGCAGTGGAATTAACTCTGTAATATGTACAGAAGTATACGCGAGTTTTTATGGTAGAAGGCACGTATATACGCGGTATAAGTGAAAGGAAGGCGCGTATGCAAACTAGGGTTTGCTGAAGCATGGGATATGAAATGTCTGATCTGTTTTGCTGTGTTGCTGCTATCTGTATTCTACAGTTTTGAGTTGTCGGTTTCAGTTTGGTTGTATGATGGAGCTTAAATATGTGTGTTGGATCCAATGTGAAAATTGATGAAACGTGGTCCATAGAGGTGCTGAGGGTTGTAGCCTTCAGTCAGGGGGTTGGAGCTCCCTTCCAGGAGAGGCTGGTAAACGAGCGCAGGTGGGTGCCTGCGTGCTGGTCAAGTCTGCGCCAGCACATATGTTGTAAGATGTTTTCTCTATAATAAAATATTGAAAGGCTGAGCAACTGCAGCGGTGGTTTTCTCCCGACTTGGGTTTCCACCTAAAATCCTGGTGTTCATGTGTGATGCTTTGTGTGATGGTTTATTCTGTTCTTACTGCACATGTTTACTGTTTATTGAACATCTGATGAATGAATGATGGAATGATACAATTGAAGAATTAATGACATAATTAGATCTCTGTGTATACGCTAGTTTCATAAAGGGTATCCGCGTATATAAGCGAGTTTGTTTCAGGAAAGTAGCGTATGAGTTTTAGAAGCAAGAAAAAGTAAAATTTTTGAATATACAGTAAATACTGATTCACCCCCCCTCTCAGTATTTTTCCGAACATCAATTTCCCCCCATTATTGCTAACGAGTAACTATTTATTTTTTATATCTAGTGTGAAGAGGATAGCATATGTTGAACATGTAAGTTCATTCTTTGAATGAATCCATCCTAATAAGTTTAACAATCCCTAGGAAGGAGGAACTTAGTCTCGTCATGGTGACAAGTATTTCTTCATTGAATCTATTAACGAGTCCAACGAAAGGGTAACTCAGTAAATTTTCATGTTTAAGGAGTTTGAAAAGAAATGAAAAGAAAATTCCATCATGTCCCTTTTAGTAAATCATGTCACAAATCCAAAAAGGTAGAAAAAAATACCCGAGAGAACATCTTGACCATGTGTGATCAAGGTATTCCTTTTTCATAAATAGTAAATCTCAACCCGAAAAGGGGTAAACATACATTGAGACCACGTCAATTCATTTACCTTAAAAAGTTCGAAATGAAAAGTAGTCAACAATCTTTTCATTTTTCAAGAGTCAAAAAAGAGCTAAAGTTTGACTCCAGGGGGGTTCAACCTGATATTATAGTGTCTACATCAAATAAAGATGGCTCTGAGGTGTTCCAGGTGATCTCAACATTTTGCAGAATGAACAGGAAGGTCATCGAGATAGGGTTGAACTATGTGCTTGATGTCATGAAATGCATATGACATAGCTTGGTGGAAGGTGGCCCCGAAATTCTTCAAGCCAAAAAGGGAGCTTCTTATGGGAAAAATTCCCCCATGGACAGATAAATGCAGTTTTGTACTGATTAGCTAGAGCAATATTAATCTGGTTATAACCAGAAAAACCGTCCATAAAGGGAAAAATCTCACTCCCGGCACATTCATCTATGATCTGGTTGATAAAAGGAGTGGGGTAATTATCCTTAGGAGACGCTTGGTTGATATCACAGTAATCAATGGAAACCTGAATGGTCCCTTCTCTCTTAGTAAAGAGAACAATATTTGAGATCCAATCTATCAATGGTATCGGATAAATACAGTTGGCTTTAAGAAGCTTTTCAACTTCATCCTTTATGGAAGTAGCCTTTCTCGTGTGCACATGACAAAGCCATTGACGAATGGGATTCAAATCCTGATAGGTAGGAATTTCATGCACAAAAATACTTGGACCAATGCCAGACATCTCATCGTATGACCACGCGAAGACATCACATAATTCCTTGAATCGATGTTAAAATTCTCAAAAATCCCTGGCTTAACATAGATGTTGATCGAAATGGTTGGAGTAATATTCCCCATGTTCCCTTCAGACAACACTTCATGAATCAAGATCAGATTCTGAAATGGGCCAGTCATTACAGATGAAACATGGGATTCCAGACAGGCAGAGATGTCACCTAGGGTTGGGAAAAATGAGGAATGATGATGTCCATCTACCTCCACGATACTTTCATCGGTGGGGAAAGTCTCATTAAAGGGATCATCATATTCCCAAGAACCAAACCAGGGAGACTGCACATAAGTCTCCAGAAAGGAAACCAAACAATTGTTGGTTCCAGCTACAGCCTCAGAAACCATGAGAATACTTTGATACATTTGTTCAGTAGGGCTCAAAGGCATAACGTCACCAAAAATCTCGAGCAGGTCAGGATGGGGAATAATCCATGGAACATGAACAGAGGATATCATATTGAAGTGGCGACATTCAGAGGCGAGAGTGGTAAAATTCCCATAAGGGTCGAGTCTTTGAATAGAGTTGACCCAATTTTCTCATAGGGGGTAGAATTCTTCCCAACATACGGAATGTTACCTGTCGAAGAATCATAGGAAAAGAAAGCTAATTGATCAAGAGTCACAATTTTTACTTGATGAGGAAAACAAAGGAAACGAAAAAGGGTGGAGACCACGCAAACCATGGCATGATTCCAATTGCGTCCAAGAAGGAGATTGTAATTCAAGTTTGCGTCTACCACCTCAAATTCTAAATTTATTTTTTTTCCCTCCGATAGGGTGGGCAATGATCTGAGAATAACATACATCTGAGAAACTCTACCGTCCGATGGACATGGCACAGGTAGAAGCGCCTTCATAAAAAATAGTCCAATGGATTTTTTTACCCATCATGGTAGCTTGAATTAGAAAAGCCACCAAATATGGGAGGCGAGGAAT
Organism: Pinus albicaulis; assembly: GCA_034641835.2. Lineage (NCBI taxonomy): Eukaryota > Viridiplantae > Streptophyta > Pinopsida > Pinales > Pinaceae > Pinus > Pinus albicaulis. The sequence continues at coordinate 568,586,705 of CM076569.1, read as the reverse complement.
GAAATTCTCAAGATTGAAAGTAATAATATTATAATATATGGGATGAATCCCTCCAATAGTCGAAAGTAGTGCCTTCTGTTGTGGCACACACGACTGAAGGACCTCCAAACCTAACATCTCCGAAGGCGCTTGAGCTAGATCCTCTACAATATTGTAGTGTTGCACAACCCTCGCATTCATATTATAGGATGATTTCGAAAGAACACCCTTTGTGGGTGGTGGGATTATGGAGTCAATACTAGGTCTTTGAATCTGGAGAGGACTAGAGGTAGGAGGCATGGAAGAGGAAGGGTGATCTGTGACTTCTGATTCCATAGGTGCATTAGATGGATTGGGGTAGTCTTTCGATCTCATGGTAATAGAGATGGGTTCTATCCCATCCATGAAAACCTCAGAGTTTCTAGATGATTAGGGCTGATCTACCATTTGCACCTGTTGACAGGGGAAAGGCTCTTTCAAGACAGTCGAATTCCGAGGTGCGCCCTTCAGAAGACAGGGAACTTTGGAACACCGAGGAAAATCCTTGGTGTAAGGATCATCATCACATTTTACACAAGGATATTTAGGTTTGCGTGTTGAATAATTTCCAATAGATGACTTCTTCGAATCTTGTTTAGGGTTTTTGGATTTGGATTTACCTTTACCATTTTTCTTACATTTTAAGGTTTTGTCTTATATGGTAGATTGGACAACATTCACCTCGAAGATTTTACTAGGATTATTCTAGTTATTGGGAGGAGTGGAGGGTGTTGCGGTAATAGTCGAATTTGACTTCGAAGAATTTTTAGGTGTGCTATTATTAGTATGATCCACTGCCCTGATAACGCCATCAACCAGAGGCATAGCAGGAGACTGAGATGATGTGGAATCAGGAAAGAGCTCGTATAGAGTCTCAGACTGGTAATAATCCAAATATAGGTTTTGGGCTCTCGAAATGACTTCCTCTTCCGTGACACACCTGCCCATGGAAATATCCTTAGCAATCATGGGAAGGAATGATTTCGTAAACCATTCAATCAACAACTGACCAGGGATCTCAAATTTTATGAGGCGATGATGACTCATCGCCATTCGTGAATTTGATCTCAAATGTGAGTAGCAGTTGATTACTTCAACGATGTGAGGAGGTGGGTTCCAGTTTCATACCGAATAAGTGGCTAGAAATGAGTGAGGAAAGCCATAGCCAAAGAAGTGAAATCGAAGAAAATTCCTCAAGGGAACTCGATATACCACTTGGCCATATTATCGGTCAAATTACGCAGGAAACGATGAAGACGAATAGAATTTTCAACCGAAGAATTAGAAGAGAACAACAAGTGGTACGTCATAACCTGGGTTTGGGGGTCTTCCCTAGACTTGCCTTCAAATTTAGGACAATCTCCTAGGATTTTAGTTAGAATTGGTGGCTGAAGAAACTAATGTTGGATGGGGTCATTTGGAAGCTTTGACACATCCAACAATTCGAATGTAGCCAAAAATGGCAAGGGAGGATGATGACGAGAAAAAGGTCGGGGGTTCCAACCTGGTCGATATGGATTATGCCCTCAATAGGGCAGATTTTGTCCTGAATTCATATATTGCCCCCATTGTTGGTAAGGACATTGCTGCAACGGTTGTTGAATGTAGGAACCCTACTAGGGCTATTGATAAAATCCCTGTGGGATTTGAGGTTGCAAACCTTGCTGGAAATAGGATCCAGGGTGAGGTCCTTGCTGAACATGAGGCCCATCTTATGGTCCCTACTGAACATCGGGTCTAGTCTGCGGTCCTTGTTGAACATAAGGTATAGCCAGAGGTCCCAATTAGGCCTATTGATACTTAAGAATCTACTAATATTGAGCACTAGACTAAGTCCCAGGCTGGGGTTGTTGGTACTAACCATGAGTAAGTGGTTGATACTAAGCACTAGATTGACCAAGAGGGAGATTCAGACCAGTTTGGGTGTAAGGACCAAACTGAGGGTTAGTCGCAATAGCACCTCTCGGAAGCTAGGGCTATTTGACATACTATTGATAGGCACTTAGTTAAGGAACATACTGATATTGTACGTTTGGTTGTTGAACATAGGGGATGTTAGGTTATTGAACATATGAATACGATACATTCGGTTGCTAAAGGGGTTGTTGAACCTGAGTGTATTGAGTGTAATGTTGGGGAAAGACTAATGTGGCTAGATTAGGTTAACCACTTGAAGGAATGACACCTAGGAAAATGTTTGTTTGTTGTGAATGTTAGCCACCTATAAAATTTGTTATATCAAATGGTGGCTAAATATTTTCTAGCCTTCAAGTAAAAATTCATGTCCAAATTGTGAGTTCTTGAAGTCTTATGATGATAATTACCCTTTGAGTTAATCTTCACTGCTATTGCACTACTTATCCTAAAGTACCTATTGTTTACTAAGAGAAAAAATGCTTTTAAAAAACTCCATTTCTCACCATTCACCTCTCCATTTTCATCCTTTCTTCCCTCACAAAATCCCTCAAAAACACCTTCATCTAATCTCCAAATCATTTCAAAACCCTCTTTAAACCTTCTATATCTCTCTCATTTGGTTTAAAAATCCCTTCTTTCATTTACCGAGACCCTCATTTGGCTTCAAAAACCTTTGTTTTTGGCCTAAAATCATTCTTCTGCACTATATAGGTCTTAAGCCCCTGAGGGCTTATTTCCTTTAGTCCCTTCCTCCATGCGTCCTAAAGCCCCGCAATCGAGCGCTTAAAGGCCTAAAAAACCCCATCATAACCTTACCTTTCCTCTATTTTCCTTTTCTCGACGTTATGGTCCTGAGCTAATCTGGACCATTGATCTCTATAGATCAACGGCCATCAGGCCCCTATCTTTCCACCCATTCACCTGCCTTTCCCTTTATCACTTTCAAAAACCTCTGCTTTCTCTTTTAATCCTGACCATCCATCCAAAATATCCGACGATCAGGACTTAACCCGATAATCCAACTTTCATTTAACTCTTTCCCGCTATGAGCCAAAAACAACGTCATCATAGGGCCCCACTATATTCCTCGTCTGCGCATCTTATCCCCTGTCACGTGCTATTTGCACCGTCGAATCTCCCGCCGATGATCTGATGAACCAAAATCCATATCGCAAAATCCTAGCGCCAGATGTTTAACACTTAAAATTTTTTCGAAATGGGTGGCATTCGGAGGGACGCGTGTCAGGTGATGTATGGTATCGCATTCCCTCCACAAAATACCACCTACCCCCCAAATGCAACGCGAAAACCGCTGCCGGTTTTCCCGAAACTGCCCAACTCTCATTTTGTGCCAAATTAAAAATTAAACCTGGTTAGTTGTTTTCTACCAGGATTTGTTCCTCTGCCACGACTTTGCACAGTAAAAAAAGCCCATGGCCTTTAACCAAAAAACTGGGTTTGTAGGAATTTAAAACCATGAGATGAATGCACAGTAGTGTGCAAGTATAAAAAAAAAGTTTGCCGCATTTTGTCCTTCAAATTCCCATCAGAATTAAACTTTCATTGTCCCACTGCTCTGTTGCAGTTGGAATTAAATTTCCAACATATAGTGGATCTATATTGGCATATGAAATTGCTTCTTGGAAAGATCCTTTTCGATAGGTTTGAAGATTGGGCAGATCTTCTCCACTTTATGGAATGCTTGCATCACCACTTAAAGGAATTACATCAAAGGATAGAATGCATGGAGTAGCACCTTGGCATCACAACCTCGGCTAGAGGCACTTCTAGAGACAACAAGGATCCTATCTAGGTCACAACAATAGAATTGGACCTCTCCACGTAGTTTCTTGTTTTTTAGCATGTTCTTAATTTCCACGCTTTCTATCTTTACTATTTATTTTCAAAGCTCAATAGATCTATTATTCAATTATACACTATTGATTACTTTAATACCTTATGTCTCTCAATTGAGAGTAAAGTTTTTATTACAGTGTGACTTTCTTGTTGAAAAACCAACCTAAAACTTGTCAAAAAAAAATTATGTACACTTATATTTAGAAAAAAATACAAATTAAAAGAAAAAAATGTATTATTATTTATTTACAAAATAAATATTATTGCTAATTCTAATTTAAAATAAATATTTAATTTTCACCTTATTTCTATTATTTAAAATATTAAGAGAAAGGAAAATATACAATTCATTTTAGAAATAGATATAGATATCTATCTCTGTAAACCTCATCTCACAACTGTTCTCTGCATCATGAGTTGTTAGTATTATTTGATAGTTTTATTGGCCAATTATTATCCATTTGATGAGTGGTTGATATTGATATTAATTGAAATTTTTTATTTTTATTAAGGTGTGTTCCATCTCGTCAGTTATTGATATTGATATTTTTATTTTTATGGCTAATTATTTTCCATCTCACCAAACGTTGATATTGATATTAATTGATAGAATTAAGATGAAGAAATTTTATTTTTGATACTTAAAATTTTAAGGTAAAGGAAATATACAATTTATTTTAGAAATAAATATAGATATATATCTTTGTAAAACTCATCGCACAACAAGCGAGGGCCAATTATTCTCGAGATCATGAGTTGTTCATATTATTTGAGATTTTTTGATGGCCAATTATTATCCATCTCATGAGCGGGTTGATATTGACATTAATTAGGATTTTTTATTTTCATTACATAGGCATCTTCCATCTCATGAGTTATTGATAAATTTTCTTTTAAATGGCCAATTATTCTCCATTTCATGAAACGTTGATATTGATATTAATCGACATTTTTTTTACTTTTCTTTTTTAAATTAAGATAAAGAAATTTGTCCTTCTAATACAATCAAACTATTTATTATTTATTTTCAAAACAATTATTGATTTTTTTTATAGATTTTTATTTTATTTATAAAGTTAAGATAATAGATATATTATTTATTTTAAATAAAAAATATATATTTATACAAAAATAAGAAAATATTCTATTTATTTTATTGTTGTATTTTATAGTTTAAAAATAATGTGTAATTTCTTGTGTTTTTTTCTAAATAAAAATATAATATTCTCGAAATAAAAAAATAATATAAACTAATATATATATATATATATATATAATATCTATGTTGTGAAGAAAAGTTGGTTCGAGACGGAGATGGGAACAAGTAAGTCATTTTTTGAAACAGGGTGCGTGGGTTCTTAGATATATTATAATTTAAAATATATATATATATATATATATATATATATATATATATTTGTATATTTTTCAGTTTTAAAAAAGAAAACTAAAATATTTATGATTTATAGTTTTAATTCCTCTTTGTAACGGTAATACAAGTACTACCTAGTAGTTATAAAAAAATTTGATGTTGTTTACGATCCTCATAGTTGGGCTTGGGTCAATTTTTATGGATCCTGTAAAAGGGTAAATTTTTGAATTTGCTAAAAGCCTTAGTTGGTTATTTTTTCATAGGATATTATGATTTATCATATTTCTTTTAATTTTTCTCAAATTAATAATAAGTAGGCTTCAAATGAAGTGGAATTATAATTTAATTTAAATATCTAATTCAGACTCTCCATGCCCATTTTGGAGATATCTCACACTTTCTCCTTTCTCATTCAGTGCAGTAAACATCAAATTTTCACATTTTTTAAACTACTAGCTTAGATCCATCTAAAGCATGGATCTAACATGAGCTGAGAGGGATCAAATTTCTTTTGTTACAAACTTATTTTAGAGCGCAAAAAATAATGTGTAATTTTTTACTCTTTAAATTGCATTGTTGAATGTTATAAAGTTGCATAACATGTGTATTGAGCCATTTTATATTAATTCATATTAAAATATTTTATTCATAACTCACATTGGATGTTTTATCTGTGTAAAATTATATTATTTAAGATAGACATCGAAATATTGTATTTATTATTTGAAGAGTGAAAATGAAATATCAACAACTCACTTAATTGTTTTGTTAATAGATTTTTAATTGTTTATTTATATGGTTATTTAATTTTTGTTTTTTTGTTTGGGTCACATGAGAGAAAATTATTTTTATTATTTTTTTGAAGACGTGACATACTTACAAATGTCCCTCATACTAGATTGTAGAATGAGCCTCTCGGCTCAATAAACATCTACCATCTAAGTATGCAGCTTATATGTTGATGTCATTTCTTAAGCAAAGATGTTTTTTTGTTGAATATAAGTTATAACAGTTCAAAGAACGTAGGAATACCTCCATTCCCTCTGAAACCTCTGTTTGCTCCCTCATGTCCTCTGCATGTATACCTCCCTCCCATCCTGTCGGCTGCGTGTATACCTCCCTCCCATATTTTGTAGCCTCCCTCTGCTTATATTGTGTGAATGAATGCCTTTGTCCCTGTATATTGCGTCTTCTGTCCCTGAGTGAATGAATGTCTCCCCCTCTATAATACCTTCGCATCTCGTTCTTACTTGAATCCCTCTGCCTCTCCATGGAACGGATACCTTAGCCTCTCGTCCCTATTTGAATATCGGTCGAACAATACCTCAATGAACTCTTCCATGGGTCAAACTAATGAACTCAATGAAATGAAGTGAAGTGAGAACATAGTTTAGGTTTAGACTTAGTATTTACCATTTACATTCTGATTTCAATAATTAAAAATTTAAATTTTTTAATTCAAAGTTTTAATTTGTAATTTTTTAAAAACTTAATATTTATTAAAATTTAATTTTAATTTTAAAATTTCAATTAAAAAAATTATAAAAAAATTTAGTCAAAATCTGTCATCCAGAACCCAAAGAACCCAATTTTAGAGTTCTAAGTACCCATCTCCATACCCAAGAAGGCAGAAGAACCCAATTTTTTTTTGGAGAACCCAGTTCTTCATAGAAAAACCCATTTTTTTTTTGGAGAATATGGTTCTTCACGGCTCTTCTCAGAAGCACCCATACCCGAATCTAGGACTTGGGTTCGAGAACTCGTGGCAGGTTAGAAAAACCCAAAAACCCCACCCCAAGTTCCGAACCCGTCAAAAATAGTAAAATATCAATAATCTCACTTTTATTGTTCTTGTATTCATTAAGGTTATTACAACCCAAGAGATGTAAAAATATTGTTCTCTCACTCTTACTACAAGTCAAGAGATGTAAAAATATTTTTCTCTCACTCTTATGCATAGAAATAAAGAAATGTTAAAAAAAAAAAGACAAATTTATTAAAATTAAAATGAAAATATATTATATTATCACTTTTAGCAAAGATATATAATACTTATACTTCTTAAAAGCATTTTAATACATAATAATAATAAAATACCTTAATAACCAAAGAGAATAAGTAATTGGAAAAAAGAAAATTTACTTACCTCATAATAATATTAACTAGTCTAGATTCATCTTTAACTCATGTTCTACCAAGTGTGAAACTCTTGATAGTAGATTCTAGAGATCAAATCTCTTGAATTGCCAACCTATTTTGGAGATTGGATATTTGATCCCTCCAAGCCCTAGTAGATTTAGAGTTTAGATGTATCTAGGATGGTATTATATAAATTTAACATCTCTCTATATAAAAGTATTCTCATTTTTCATTTTATTAAAACTTTGATTTAATCTCTATAAAATATCCACAAAATGTTTTAATTAGTAGTGACGGTAGAGGGTTTAGATATATCTTGAAAATATAAGCTTTTTTCTTTTAAATTTAATTGAAAAATATTATAAAATTAAATTATATATATATATATATATATATATATATATATATATATATATATATATATATATATATATATATAAGTTATGGTTTTTGGGCATGTGGCATTGATAAGCCATGGTATTAGCCCATGGTATTGTAACAAAGCCTTAAATTAATAATATCAATGACAAAGTGGGGATGACACTCCTAATTGTATAATTAAAAAAAATCATAAAAATTAACTAAATTATAACTTTGTTTTTAATAATTATAAAAATAATTCATAACCATAGAGATTTGATTCCAAATTATACCATGAAGATTCTTAATCTGTAAATATGTTTTGTTACAATATCATGGCTAATAGCATGGATTATCAATACTATATGTCCAAAATACCCATAACTCATTTCATATGAGGCTTGCTCACCTCACCTTGCTTTTATTTGAAATGTCATAACTATTCTAGAAATAAATCTCAATCCTTGGTCTAAAACTACTACTAAGAATATTTTAGAATATTCCTTGGAGGTTAAATCCCTACCATCAACCTAATAATAATTGACAATTAAATTAAAATTATAAAATATTTATTCCAAAATAGATATAGCTATAAAACCTAATAAAAAATCATATAAAAACTTAGTAAACGTAATTAATAAACAAAAAATTATAAATAAAAATATTTATAAGAATATAAATGTGAAATATATATAAAAAATATAAATAGTAGCTACAAATTAATATACATTTTATAATCATTCACTTTTATATTTAAATTTAATTAATAAGTAAATACAACCTTTATAACTCTAATAAAATTTGTTTTCAAAGTGAATATAATCAATATTATGCATATATCATTAAAAAATTAAATTTATAAATTTATAAAACATGTCAAAGAAAAATGCCATACATATATAAATAAGAAAATTTCTACATAAATTTATATAAATTTATTAACATAAATTTATCTTAATTTTAGATTTACAAATCTTTTTAGAAATCAAATCTCTAAAAATATAAATCTTTTTTAAGTTTTGCATTCAAATAAAATTTTAGATCATAAGACATAATTTCTTTCCTCATTTAATAAATCATAAATTAAAATAATTCTATATCTTTAATAAAATTTAATCTATCATTCAATTTCAAAATTGTATATTAACATACTATATATATATATATAAAGAAATAACCCCTTCCATAAGATTTCGAACAAAATTATCTTAATAATATGCACTATCATCCCCACTAACACATCTAATTATATTATTTTGAAAATCTATATACTCATTATATAATTTCCTTCATGAAAATTTGAGTTCCATATTACCATTATTTCACTCAGTGACATGATATTACCGTTTCACTATAATGACATTACCATCTATTATGGGCTAACACATGAATCATATTGCTTTGAACAAACCTGTACTAATTATGTAACTTAAGAAAAATTAAATTCCATATTAAGAGAACTTCGACTTTATAATGACATTATAGCCATTATATAAGAGAACTAAAACATGTAGTAACGGATGTGACATTGCACCTACTGCAACATCCTTATCCATAACTAAAATGGCAATGGAAGATGCGCATAGGATCAAGGCGTGAATATGATTACCCTACAAACTGACGATGATGCCACTAGAGCGTGAAGATGCTAACCCATTCACACTCGCGACAGAAATGCTTAACCTAATGTGATCATCGGTACCGTCTGTAAATAAACAAAGTTTGGCACACCAGAATGGTCTACCATCTTTATGCTACCAGCAAATTATGTAATCAACTCCTATATATTTTCAAAATGTCGACGTAGTATATGAAACCTTTTACATAGATTTTCACCTCGGTTCCATAGCCCCTGATGTAGGATCAGCAGCTGCAGAATAGATATCGGAATTTGTTGTCGAAGAAGAAGTTGCTGTGCCACTGTTTGATGCTCCGTCAGGGTTTTGAGGAGCAGCACGTTGAAGTCTGCGATGTGCGCCCCCAGAATCGAGATCTATAAAAGCAGGCCTTGTGGGCGAAGGAAGATCATCTTGTCGCTCGTTTGTCAGCATCCACACCACACGGGACATTGTAGGCCTCAACGCTGCGGCTGCTTGTGTGCACAGAAGACCAATTTTAAGCACTTTCATCGCTTCCTCCATTGAATAACTTCCCTCCAATGTGGCATCCATAACTTCTAAACCTCTGTCTGCTTTATAAAGTCTCCATGTCTGATTCGCCAATATCAACAAAACACGTGTTAATGAGCAAATTGATGTGGATACTTTGGAAATTTTCCACTCGAAAGATGAGATCCATATGAGACATACTCCTTCGATGAGGAACTCCGCGTCTAGAGCCAAACTTTGACTCTTTCTCCCACTGATAATCTCAAGTAGAAGCACTCCAAAGCTGAACACATCTGCTTTCTCTGTCAGCTGTCCGCGTAAGGCGTACTCAGGAGCCATGTAACCTCTGCACAATATGTTCAACACCAAAAATCAAATCTCCAGTACATCCATCTAAATTATATGAAGCATAATCAGAAGTATGACTTGGAATGGGTTTATTTGTAGTTCAATTTATTTAATGATGATTATGACCTGACGACAGTAAATGCCCGAAAGTTCTTACAATGTTCCTGCAACTGTAGTGCTAATGTGGCTCATATCTTCTGCAAAGAGTTTGGCTAAGCCAAAGTCTGCTATCTTGGGTCTGTAATTTTCGTCGAGTAAAATATTACTCGCTTTGATATCTCTGTGGACTATCTTAATTGCTGATTCGTGGTGAAGATAAGCTAGGCCACGGGCAATTCCCACCATGATTTGATACCTCTTTTTCCAATCAAGTAAATGACGTCTGGCTGTATCTGCAATTAATAATAAGTTATACAAACTTTAACGAACTACATTATATACAAAACTAAAAAGTAAAGTAGTTGAAAAAAAAAATAAAAAAAACCCAGTTAGAGTGAAGAAAGAGTAAAAACCGAATAGAAACTTGTCGAGACTACTGTTGTGGAGGTATTCATAAACTAATAGCCTTTCAGAGGTATCAACAGAGCAACCAAGTAATTTGACTAGATTCTTGTGCTGAACACCGCTGACGAGATTGGATTCATTCAGAAATTCAACATCTCCTTGCCTGGAACTCATATACAACCTTTTGATTGCAACCTCTCTTCCACCTGGAAGAACCCCCTACACATCAAGGTACGTTAATATCATTTATTATAATTTCCCTTGGACGGTGTATCTAAATACTAAAATTAATTAAATGCAACACTGAGCTCACTTTGAAGACGGATCCAAAACCTCCTTCGCCGAGCTTGTTTTCTGGTCCAAAGTTAGAGGTAGCCTCTCTCAAAATATCATACTTGAAATTGAATTCCGAATTAGCTATAATTGGGTTTAACATAATTGCTCCTTCCTCACCTGCACAAACAATTACACGGCGGCTAATTATCTAGACATATGCCAGTCCGTCGATTTTTCTTTTAACATTATGAATTGAAAAATTTATTTTAATCCTTTAACATTAAGTATTTAGCATCAAACATAAATAAATAAAATATATAATTTAAAATAATAATATAAAAATAAAAATGATTTTTTTTACAAATTTTACAGATATCAAAAACACATCTGATAATCAAATAAAATTTTAGAAACCTTATTTCAAAATATACACATTTATAAACATAAATACTTAAAGAAATAATATAATTAAATAACCAAAAAAACTAAATAAATTATAAAAACTCTCTTATAAAATACTCTTGTATTTGCTTTTAAATAATACACCAAAAAGCTTATGTGATTAATAGCCGTGAAACTAGATAAACAAATTGATAATTTCAGACATTTTCGAAGTAAAGCATATTTATGTCCATTGCAAATTATATACCAAAATCTTCGATCAATATAAATTCAGAATCCAAAAGATTAAGGTAATAGTAAACCAAGATTCTTAGGAAAAAACTTGATTTAGGTGAATATTTGATATTCATGCAAAATATGCAAAAGCTAGGGAAAGGGAGAAATAACGGAGCTTGTCAGAAGGGAGAATGGATTTGAAGATAAATTAATTAAAACTTGAAGGGTTGAATAATATGCAAAAGCTATGAGGAGGAACAAATAATGGAGCTTGTTACAAAGAGAATGGATTCGAATGGATTCGAAGATAAATTCATTAAAATAGTTGTTTTTAGTGTGATTTTTTAAAGGTTTTTTTTGGTTTAATTTTTTTAAAATTAGATAGAAATTTATTGGAAACAGAAATTAAATGGATAATCTTGCACAATCTAAGTGCTCTAATAGTTTTTGGGGTACTAAATCTATATAAATAATAAAAAAACAATTTAAATAACAGAATTCAAGATTCAACTTCAAATTTTTTCACCAAATTTTAACAACACTTAAAACTCTAAAAAATTACACTAAAAACAACTCCATTATTAAAACTTGAAAAGGGTGAAGACTAAAATTTTGTGGTAACAGAGTTCAGTTACAAGCAACATTTGGATCGTAATAATGGGATCAGATTTTATCCAATGATGTATAAAATTAAATTTTAGACAAATTTGATTAATAAAAGTGTTTAAATAATTTTTTTTTGGTAAAAATTAATTAATTATGTAAAATAGAATTCTGGGGTTTTCCCGACAAACTATGGCTATCCAACTGTAAACAAAAGCAAAATTTGGCTGGTAGTAGATTTGTAACTGTAAAGAAACCCTTGAAAAAACATAGATTGTTTTGAGCGCCTACAAAACCAAAGAGTGGGTCAACAGCAAGGGAAGGTGTGGGCTCGGGCGACCCGCGTGAAAGGTGTGGGAGATGGAGGCGTCGGTAGAGGGAGGGACAGCGTTGGACAACTGTGTAACGGAATCACTGCGGAATCTTAAAAGTGAATCATTTAACAGACACCTCTGATTCGAGAAAGCCGTTCCGGCAGAGCAAAGAATTTCCACGTGCAAATTCCAATTGCTGCAATTAATCCAATCGTCGCAGCTACTGCGCCCAGAGTTATGCCCAGCACATTACGATTTTTCCTTTCTGCGATTTGCACAGAAAGTCTAAGTTATTGCTAATGATCTACTTCACCAAAATATATATAAACCGGATAAACTATGTGAAAGAAATACGGGATAGTGTAGGAGGTTTACCTGGAGGTGGAGGCGGCGGGGATGGGGGCGGATGTGGAGGGGCCACGGACAAATTGAAAAAAGAATACTCCTCGAAACGCCAATAACAGTTTTTAGATCCGAATTGTGCTCCAATAGTCCCATTTGGGCATGTCCACAGTGTTGAGAGGGCAGAAGATAGGCAAGCCCCGCAGCTCTTTTGGGATATATCTTTCCAACATTGGGCCAGGGCAAATACATCTCCCATAAAATTATTAGAATAATCCGCAAAGAAAAGTCGCGGGCTCTCCGCAGCTTTCTTGGTAACGTTTAAGAGCAGGTCAACAGCAGCACCAGTATCTATGATCCCTCGTGGCTTGCAGGTCAAATTTCTCGGCGTACTATCAATATCGCCGTAAAACTTATGATTGGCGTAACGTAAAAAGCAGCCGTCTTCTTGAATGAGTCCAGAAGTACTCTGGCATTGCTGAACAAGATTTGCTTTGGCGGTGGATGCACACTGTTTGCAATCGGAGGAGTTTACATCTCCACGACACTGGAGAAGCCCATAAACAGAATTATTGCTGTTTTGTCCCTCAACAACAACACTAGAAACATTGAATCCGCTTGTAGAAACGTTCCCCACTAGTGAATCCAAAACCTGGTTTAGATTGCGCTGGAAGGAGCTACCGTTTGTGTATTGGGGCCTCTCACAACCAAACCAAACGAAAGCAGTTGAGGGGGGCATACGCGCACACAAAAGGATCGCGAAAAGTAACATGGTAGTGATTAATGCTTTCATCTTAATGGCAATCGTGCCCTCAGTTCACACTGGCATATAAAAATCAGGAGTTAAACCTGGTTTTGTTCTCCTGAATCTATTGCCTTAGAAAAGGAGCTCATGAACCCATACATTGTCTGCTGTTCGAGTCTCTGGCATTCATTATCCAAAGCCCCATTGATTTGTGAACGTCTATTGACTTGGTTGCCGCCCATGTCTTGGCATTCATTGTCGAAAGTGTTGGAATTTAATTCCCAATTGCCCAGAAAACGGAGGCGGCAGAGTTAAGGTTGAAATGAATTGACTACGGGGGCCGCGTTTTGGCCCGGAAAAGCCGCCCGTCGGAAAATGGCCCTGCCCGAATTCCCTTTCAGTTTCACGTTGCCGACTGCCTCGGGATCACGACATGAGCCCACTTTTGTCCGACTTCTGGAAGGCCGCGGCGGCGCCGAGTTGGTGGGTGACGGAACTCGCATTCAACACGGAACTCGCATTCAACGCGATGGGATCGACGGTTTTAGATTCAAAACAGTCCCATTCGCGCCAGAGCTCATTTGAAAAAATCTGTATTGTTTAACAGTCCCATTCGCGCCAGAGCTCATTTGAAAAAATGTGTATCGTTTGAATTGGCGGACAGAACTTTTGCCATAACGCAGATGGCGTCAAAGGATGGAAACCAGGGCAGCTCCCACAGAGGTGTTGAGTGCTCTCACTGCAATGCAACCTTCCAAGCGTCTTCGTAGTCTCCTTAATCTCCTTAAGGCGCTTGATTTTAGTGACAGTAATTGCCTGCGTTATGGGACTGTGTCGAGACCACAACCACACAGCTTTAAAATCAGTGGGCTATTCTGTACGCAGTTATTTGATTTTAGTGACAGTAATTGCCTGCGTTATGGGACTGTGTCCAGAAGTATAACCCTCGCCCAAACCTTATGTAGACTCCAGAAAAGAGTCGGTGTCTGTTCGGTGTCTGGCATATAACTCTATGTGGCCGTCTTTGTGCTTCAGGGAAGTTTCTGCATTTTGCTCCTGCTCTAAAACTAGATCGAAACCTGTTGAATGCTCACTTTTCTCTCCATTAAGCGATGGCCACGCTAGCAAACTTCTCGCCCTTATCTAATAATTGGTGTCTGGATCATTGCCCAATCTCACAAAAGGCTTTTCAATTTCTGCATTAACCCCTGCTTGAATGTGACTGACCAATTGGGAAAAGGAGTTGTCTATATTGGAGTCGTCTATGGGGAAAGGCATCCGCCATAAGAAATGAAGAATAACACCCTGCTTCTTGAGGCGTTTAGCTACCGGCATAACTTCTTCAGCGGTTGAAAAAATTAGATCAAATTCGCGTTAGTGTGGTGGAGGGTTTGGTTTCAATCAGGATAGGTTGCCATGGCGGCCAATGAAGAACTCGACTTTAAGGAGGGCCTCCAGTCCACTTTCGACAAGTAGTCATATTGCCTTGCTTTGTCTCCAGATGGATAGTCCAGGTGAAGCCTTAGCAAAAGGGGTTTTACACTTGATAGCAAGTTGTTTCAAGCAAAGTGTTTGTTTTGTCGAGCTACTTCCTGCTAGCATTGCCACCAGAACTCAGATCTTACTGTAAGCGCCCTTCAGCACCTGTACGCTGAGAACCGTTGAAGACTGCATCTCTCAATTCATACCTTGACAAAGTAATATTGGCAATAAACTGGAGAATGGTGTATAAACAGAACCAGTGTTTTTTCCCCTCTGAAAATAAACTAGAGAATGGTGATATCTGTTCTACTGGAATGTGTAAAAATGCTCAAAATTGCGTTTTCTATGTTCCATATTGGTGATATATCTGTTCTTCTTGTCAGAATTCCATATTGGGTACATAATGAATTGTTTGCCTAGACCTCTCGTCTCTTCATTTTTAGGTGCCTGATACAAATTAATCTGTAGGCAAGGACTATTTCTATTATATCTGACTATTACTTCCGGCGGTAATTAATTTTCTCTTTGATGCCTCACTGTTATAAATTTTCTGGGAGTGTTTTGATGGGCTATTTTGTTTGTATCAGTGCTTTTGCTGGGCACTCGACTGGCAGCATCTGTAGCAGCATCCAGAACAAGTGTGACTCAAATATGGCTCATTTTGGCATGGGTTAGCACAGTGGCAGGCAATTTAACGTTAATAGGTTCAGCTGCGAACTTAATTGTCTGTGAGCAGGCTGGAAGACTACAGTTCTTTGACTATAATTTGTCATTTTGGGGTCATTTGTGATTCGGATTTCCGGCAACATTGATTGTTGTGGCTGCTGGTTTACCCCTTATAAGGGGTTGAAGCCTAAAGAAATTGGCTATTTGTTTTTAGCCATATGTGTATTGTTAGAACTTGCTGAACTCAGAAGATTTCGATGTTCCTCTAGTTATGGGGTTTTGTTTTTCATAATTTTACAGATTTGACATGCAATTAGATGTAAATGGTTGCAAGTTTTTTTCCAAGTGAAATAGATGTAATATTATATTTAATATATATTTGTTTTTTCTTTACATTGTTTTTTCTGTGATCCTGAGCAGAGATGGTAGCATAGGATGATAGGAATTCAATGCATTTATAATATTATGGGGCAGTGTGATCCATCATGCCCCTACCAAGCTAAATCTTCAAATATCATAATGTACTTTCATCCATCGTGGCATTTGAAAAAAACAAATATTTGAATATAGTGATATTCAACTGTTTGGTTGAGTGACAAAGATAGATGACCTTTTCTAAGTTGTGCCAAGTTTTATTCTCGAGGAAATAGGAAGTGGGAAAAACACAGTGATATTTTTTATATTAAATGCAATGTTTTTTAGAGAAATTTTATTAGTAGAAAATATTGTGACTATCTAGAGTTGGTTTACATTTCAGAGTTTGCAAAGTCACACGGATGACCTTTTCTAAGTTGTACCAAGTTTTATTCTCCGAGGAAATAGGAAGTGGGAAAAACAGTGATATTTTTTATTTTTAATGCAATGTTTTTTTTCTAAAATAGTATTGGGAGAAATTTTATTAGTGGAAAATATTGTGACTATCTAGAGTTGGTTTACATTTCGTAGTTTGCAAAGTCACATAGCTTGCTTTTTAGCTAATTTTCCAATCCAAAATTACATGTAGTTTTGCATTTAGAATTCGCAAAAATACAGACTTCAGTCTTACTACATTTTGGATCCATGTTTGATTATTAATTTATTGATTATTAACCTTTGTCTTGAGGATGAACCACATTAATTGGTTCGAAACGTAGACCAAATCGTAACGATGTGATAAATCTAAAAGACATTATTATTTACAATATGGATCACAAAAGTCTTAGATCTAACCCATTTTTTTCTTAAAATAGGCACCTTTGTATCCTTAAGAACATGAATATGCAATTCAAAAGGGTTGTGGAGGAGTAATATATCTGGGTTGCTCAAGATGTTGGGTTTGTTATTGCCATAGGAGGTCAGAGTTCTTCCAATTACTTCTTTAAGTCATCAATTTCACCCACTTGCCTTTGAATAAGAGCCCGATGCGCCCATAACCCTATTTTCCTTGTTCCAATGCATGCCATGTTGCCATCCAACCTCAAATGTAATAGCCCTGGATTATGTTTTTATGTAGATAAATTAAACCAAGGTCACATGACACACATTCCAAGTTGAATGGAGGGAAAAGCTTTACATTGAGAATCACTTTTGATTTATTATTGGCTATGGAAATTGGCATTGACATTTGGAAAAGGCAAAAGACACTAGATGACAATTTAATAACAGAAATAAAGAAAATAGGAAAAAAAGGAAGATGAAGAGACAATAATATGCATGCAAGAGAAAATTAAGGAAAAGTAAAGGAAAAAAGAAAAAAGAACATTCACACACACTCTTGGACATTCTAGCATTCACTTATAGAAGAAAAGAGCAAGAGAGAGAGAATAAGCACTTGGACACAAGGAGGACTCCCGGCCATGAGGAATTCGAGTCATGGCCAAGAAGAAGGATTGAACAAGAATTAGCAAAGGGAAGAAAAAGTAGAGAAAAGATCGGCTGACCAGTAGGATTTTTACTGGGTAACAACATGCATGTTTGATTTATCTTGTTGGGCGTTGAATGCATGGTTCATGCATTTGTTTGTGGGTCATTTTTTGATGTCATTGACATGGGATCTACCTAGATTGATAGTCATGTACAACCTTGCCTTATGCCATTTCTTGGATAGTCATGAGGTAGTCGGTTTCGTGTTTTGGTTGAGCTTTGGATGCCGATAGATTTTGTATCCCTGGTTGAGGTGGTCTAAGGAAAAATTCCCAAGGGTTGCGGGTGGAGATGGTTTTCTCTTAAAACTCCTAATAGGTGGGCAAAGACAGGAAAAATTCCTCTAGGTATGGTGAAGAAATTTTGAGACATCCTAGCTTGTATTTATTTTGGTGATTTGTGCACTTGGTATTAGGTGCAATCTCTGTGACTTGAAGGTGGAGGTGGTTTCCTCTAGATTCCATGTTTGGTTGTGTTTGGGTTTATCCCATGTGATATCACATTTATGTTTATAATATGACACAAGGGTGATTGATTGAAAGAGAGAATTGCTTCAGTCCAATCTATGGTCTGGGTGGTACATGGAAGTCCCCGACTTGGTTGGCTTTATGCATATGTTATTATGTGTTATTTCTTATTGATGATCAATGAGCATAGGTGCTAATTTATTGTTTTTTAAATGATTGGTTTGTCATGGTTTCATTTTGGTTAAATGTTGGCTACATGCATGGTATATTTCTTATTATATAATGTACTCTTTGATCTAGATCTAATTCATAGTTTAATGACACATGGTTGATTTATATGAATGCTAATCTATGTTTTATTGCAGACTAGTGTGAGAGAGCAACAAAGCTTCTTGATGAATATATGACGAACTAATGAAGACAATGAACAAACTATGCATTCATGACCTACAAGTACCATAGTCACAAAGTGTTTGTATAAATGAATAATTTGGACTCCCCGGGTCATAAATTTGGCATACGATCTTCATTTGGCTATCATAATACCTCGTTTCAAAGATATCCACAAGGAAGCCAAACAACAAATCTATTAAACACATTCCGATCACTTTATCGATCTCTATGTTTTTTTTTCCCGAAAATGTCGTTTAGGCCCTCAAAATGGCCTTGGAAGTTTAGGACCCAAAAAACTACAAAAAAATAGGAAGTTGTGTTAAATTTAGGGAAATGAAACTCGAAAGAAATTAGTGTTGGGCCAAGTTAGGTGATAACAAAGTGTGATCACGTGTCACTCGGGTGTTTGTAGTCGCTCTAGACATGTGGACCCCATTTTCCATGCATAGTAACTCGCATCTCATGTTATGTATACAATTATTCTACTAACTTAAGTAACTCCATTTTTAGACTAAGGGGCACAATCAAAGATCATGCCCCCTCATGTAATGGCTCTTGGGATATATTTAAGCTCGAGCTCTCATTCATTGTAATAATCCTTCAATTATTAATAAAATATATATGTATTTTTGTTTATTACCGAGCATGTTTACTCCATCTGCATCGAGCCGATTCGATCCCTCGGGTCGAGGGTTTTCCAATCGTGTTAAATCATTTCCTATTTTGTTATGTTCCGTCGTTCATATTTTTTTCGCAATTCCTTTCCATAGTGAACATCGTCGTCAAGACTTCTATTCATCCACTCGCCTTCCAACACCAATACCCCCGACACCTTGTTCCCCGCTCTACCATATCCAATACCGCTCTCTATTGTCTCGGTCGCTGTTTCGTGGTTCCTTTCCTCCACCAGTGTCTCTCGTTGTTTCATTGCCGACAACCAAAAAGCGATGATTGTTGTCTTGTCTATGCCTAGTCCATACGTTGTGCCACCATTTCCAGCTCATGTCACTTGGTCGATTAAACATCACTTGCATCTAAACCATTCTCATGTCATGCATCCGTTGTTTCTACTCAAGCCCCGATGCCCCGACACACATTCGTTGTTTTTGCTTCGATCACCATCGACTCGTCATGTTCCAACCTCGTCACCGAGTAAAGTATTTCCTTTTAATTTTATTTAGATTAAACTTATAAATATATAAATTCACAACTATATAGTCATAAAAACTTTATAATTATGGGTGAAAATGTGAAGTTGGGAAACACTTTTTGCCCTTTTTTTGACGTTGAAAATTGTAATTTTCTATGTTTTTCAACTTCAACTCCACTAAACTCATATTTTTTATTGCAAATTATGCTTTGACATAAAAAACAATAATTGTAGAGAATTGTCTTACCTCCATACCCATATAATATTGACATATAGAGGGGTAAATTTCTTGTTTACTAACTGCATATACTTGAACTTTTCAGAAAACATAAATAGTCACTTTATAATCCTTTACCTTTTTTAGGGAAGGTTATTCATTTTTTGGAAAAAAAACCATAGCATCATAATCTGCATATATTGCACTAGTGCACAGGCTATTTTTTCGGTAATTTTCTGGATTAAATCACTATTTTTTATTATTTTTTTGAAATGGACGAAGAAAAAAAAACGATGATGTTTCAATACATTTTATAATCCTTTGATTTTCTTTTTCAATGTGACCGTCAATAAGAAAAATGAGAGTACCCTTTTGAAGTAGACAGGGAGAGGAAGTGCAGCATGAATTTTTTTGAATTTTTTGGTGTCCTCATTAGAAAGTTATTGAATTTTCATTCAAGCAATTTTTTCGAAAAATGAAATTCCATAGTGACACAGCTTTTAGTAAAAAAATTAATAAAAAAATTGAATTTTTTTAATGAAACTCCACAAATTTCATATCATCGAAACTAGATTCAAAGATGAATCTAATGGTACTTGGTCCGACATATAACATTTTGTTTTTTGTAGGTGTTCTCGCCCCTCCAAAGTTGCAGGGTTCCCCGAAAAACTGCAGAATTTTCTCGTGTTTTTCGTTGACCGAAACTCTGCCGAGATAATGTCTCGGACGAGAAATTTATAAAACTCTCGACCGAGAGTTTAACCCGCCTAGAGTTACATTTAAACGCATGGCCAAACTCTCGCCGAAAGTTTAAAAAACTCTCGACGAGAGTTTGCGCCCGAGAGTTTACCCAATGAAACTCTCGTATGAGAGTTTAGAAAACTCTCGTATGAGAGTTTTTGAAAAATCTCGTATGAGAGTTTTGAAAACTCTCATTCTAGAGTTTTTTTCAACTCGAGTTTTATTCCTATAATAAAACACAACAATTATTAAGTTTTTTAGAATTGGTACTTTATATAATTTAAATAGTACTTTATTAAAATTAAAAAATGATAAAAAAAAAATAAAATTATAATTTTATTTTAAATTATTTTATTATTATTAATGATAAAAAAATACATGAAGATTTAATTAAATAAAATTTGTTACAATATTTTGTAATATCAATGTTATATAAAAAAAAATTTATTTTATATAACATTAATTGATATATTAATATAAATAAAATAAAATTCTAAAACATAAATCAAAATAAAAAACAACTATATATAATTTAAATAATATTTTTTTTTGAAATTAATGAATAAATTTAAATTTAAAAAAACAATTGACTAAATGCAATGAGGCGATAAAGGAGACAATGCATAACACCTTAATATCGTTATAAATTCTTGGAAATCTCGAGAAATGTTTGAAGTGAGATGAGCTTCTTGGAATGGGTCACTTTATCTTCCACTTCGGCTCACACGATTAACTTGAAAGGAAGTCTATTTTCCTAGGTATGGATGTAAGAGAATGAACAATATTATTTGAACATTGAGTGAGATGCCCTTCTTGGAATGGGTCCTCCTATATTCCACTTTAGTTTCACAAGATTAAATTGAAATGAATTTTATTTTCCTAGGTATGGATGTTTAGTTAATACTTCTTTATTTCGTTTGAATTTAGTTTCTTTAAAAAACGAAAAAATAATAAAAATTCTGTGTTTTTTTCGTGCTGTCGTTCCTTTCTAATGGAACAAGACTTCGTTGTTCCTTTTGAAAGGAACGAGCAGCTTTCACGTAGTGTTTTTGCTGTTCCTTTCCAAAGGAACAGCACCTTCGTAGGATATTTTTCTGTTGTTCCTTTCGAATGGAACAAAGTAGCTACTACAGTTGTTTTTGTTGTTCGTTTCGAATGGAATCAACGATACATGTAGTTGTTTTTTGTCTGTTCCTTTCGAATGGAACAAAGAGTTTAGACGCAATGTTTTTGTCGTTCCTTTCAAACTGAACAACATGTCTCATAGAGAATTTCCTTGTCGTTCCTTTTAAAAGGAACAACAGCTGCTAGATTATCTTTGTTGTTCCTTTTAAAGGAACATCACTTTTTGAACGATTGTTTTAAGTTTGTATTTTGAATTTGTGAGCATTTTTTTTTATGGACACTGTGGGGCGAGAGCTCATAATGGTATTGAAGTCATACTTATACAAATCAATATTTATTTAACCCTCTTTCCTATAATTTTTTATTGAATATCAAAATAAATGCATAATATTCCTTAAGTTCTATCCCCCGAACCATCACACATGAAAAATATTATAAATCGGTCATATTACTTTAATGTGGTAAATAGCGCAATTACATTAATCTTTTGTTGTCCCTTCACCTCATACTTGAATTATGACAACGTGATTCCCTCATTATTACCGATTTATCTTACGCATCGATTTCAGTAATTACTTAATTTGATTGACTTTATCATGATTGCGTCTGTTTTTTTCACCGCCGTCCTATTGTTGTTCCACACATGCCACCTTAATCAACGGTCGAGGTCAAACTTTCATTTGTTTGGGGGGCGGAAATATCTCGCATGCGGATCGATACCCAAAATTTCTTCACTCGTATCTCTGCAATAGATTTTTTATGAATTAAAACCCTTGCATTTTCGGAAAATAACGAATTTTAGCGAACCGTGATGTGTTATTCCATTAAGGTTACCGTGTGTTGAGAACAATTAATGAAGAACAGAAATGGGAGGACGTCCAATTCGCAACGAACCTCGGGACATTGGTTGTCTCCCGATGCCGCACGTGCAATATTAGACAACCGGATGGATTACATACTTTATGAGAATGCAAAGAACCCCATGAAGCGGTGGCTACCGAATTCTTGTTAAATCTGCAGGAAGGTTCCTCCATAGTCGAGGAAGGCGGATAGCAGTGACCGATGAGATAATTGCAAAAGTATCCGACATCTCCGCACAAGGAACCGTCTCGGACTCGAAGAAAATCAGAATTCGGGAGGCCATGCAAATCTTTCAAGATGAAGGACGAGGCTAATAGTCAAAGGGAGAGGAGTACACCCTGGCGTCGCTAGGCGAACCATGGACGAATTAGCCAAGATCGTGCAGAGCTTACATAACATGCGACGTGTAGAAAAGACGTGGTAAGACCTCGCCATCTTAAGTCGTTAGTTGTGCTAAAACAAAAATGCACTATCAATTTACCCGCATTCTTAAACTCTTTATCGCATGATATTGCTCGTGGAATTAGAAAAGCACAAAGATGCGGACATGGTGGTCACCCACCATTGCTTGATTTGGCTAATAGTAAGTTACGAGCTCTCGCCCAGCAAAGAAACCGACTGGGAAGAGCTAATTTTTTTTCTATTGAAGGAGGGATGGTTTTACCCGCTCCGAGAGGGAAAAGGATGGCCGGCTCAATAACCGGCCCTCCACTTACAGTACAATCCTTCCAAGGGGGTTATAGGTTTAGAGGTTAATGGGTTACAGTGTTTAGAGGTTTAGGGGGTTAGGGGATTTAGCAATGAAGGATTTAGGGGTTATGGGTTAGGGTTTTGGGGGGTTAAATGGAATCCACACTTAAATGGGTTAGGTTTTTTAGGGGTTTAGGGTGTTGAATTGGTTAGGGGTTGGGAATTAGGGTTTAAGGGGTTAGGGGTTAAGGTTTTAGAGGTTTAGGGTTTAGGGGGGTTAAATGGGTTACAGTGTTTAGAGGTTTAGGGGGTTAGGGGGATTTAGCAATGAAGGATTTTAGGGGTTAGGGGTTAGGGTTTTGGGGGGTTAAATTGAATCCACAATTAAATGGGTTAGGTTTTTAGGGGTTTAGGTGTTGAATTGGTTAGGGGGTTGGGAATTAGGGTTTAAGGGATTAGGGGGTTAAGGGTTGAGGGGTAAGGAATTAGGGTTTAAGGGGTCAAGGGTTATGGGTTGGGAATTAGGGTTTAAGGGGTTAGGGGTTTTTGGGGGTTTAGGGGCTTAAATGGGTTAAGGGTTAATAGGTGAGGGGTAGGGGTTAAGGGTTTAGGGGTTAAATGGGTTAGGGGGTTTAGAGGTTTAGTAGGGGTAAATGGTTTGGGGGTTAAGGGTTTAGAGGTTTACAGCTTTAGGGGGGTTAAGGGTTTAGGGGTTAGGAATTAGGGTTTAAGGGGTCAAGGGTTATGGGTTGGGAATTATGGTTTAAGGGGTTAGGGGGTTAAGGGTTTAGAAGTTTAGGGTTTAGGGGGGTTAAATGGGGTATAGGTTTAGAGGTTTAGGGGGTTACAGTGATTTAGCAAGCAAGGATTTTAGGGGTTAGGGGTTAGGGTTTTGGGGGTTAAATGGAATCCACACTTAAATGGGTTAGGTTTTTAGGGGTTTAGGGTGTTGAATTGGTTAGGGGTTTTTTGGGTTTAGGGGGCTTAAATGGGTTACAAGTTTAGAGGTTTAGGGGGTCAGGGGGATTTAGCAAGTGAGGGATTTTAGGGGTTAGGGGTTAGGGTTTTTGGAGGTTAAATGGAATCCATACTTAAATGGGTTAGGTTTTTAGGGGTTTAGGGTGCCTGAATTGGTTAGGGGTTTTGGGGTTTAGGGGCTTAAATGGGTTAGGCATTAACGGGTTAGGGGGGTAGGGGTTAAGGGTTTAGAGGTTTAGGGTTTAGGGGTTAAATGGGTTAGGGGGTTTAGAGGTTTAGTGGGGGGTAAATGGGTTATGGGTTAAGGGTTTAGAGGTTTAGGGTTTAGGGGGTTAAGGGTTTAGGGGTTATGAATTAGGGTTTAAGGTGTCAAGAGTTATGGGTTGGGAATTAAGGTTTAAGGGGTTAGGGGTTAAGGGTTTATAGGTTTAGGTTTTAGGGGGTTATATGGGTTACGGGTTTAGAGGTTTAGGGGGGTTAGGGGATTTAGCGTTGAAAGATTTTAGGGGTTGGGGGTTAGGGTTTTGGGGGTTAAATGGAGCCACTCTTAAATGGATTAGGTTTTTAGGGGTTTAGGGTGTTGAAGTGGTTAGGGGTTTTGGGTTTAAGGGCTTAAATGGGTTAGGGGTATGGGTTAAGGGTTTAGAGGTTTATGGTTTAGGGGTTAAATGGGTTAGGGGTTTAGAGGTTTAGTGGGGGTAAATGGGTTAGGGGTTAAAGGATTAGAGGTTTAGGGTTTAGGGGGTTAAATGGGTTAGCCCTATGTTAGGGAATTAGGGTTTAAGGGGTTAAGGGTTAAGGGGTTAGAGGTTTAGGTGTTTAAGGGGTTGAATGGGTTATGGGTTGGGAATTAGGGTTTAAGGGGTTATAGGTTTTGGGTTTAGGGTTTTAAATGGGTTAGGGTTGGTTTAGAGGTTTAGGGGGTTAGGGGATTTAGCTAGCTTAAGGATTTTAGGGGTTAGAAGTTAGTGGTTAATGGGGTTAAATGGGTTAGGTTTTTTAGGGGTTTAGGGTGTCTAATTGGTTAGGCATTGGGAATTAGGGTTTTAGGGGTTAGGGGGTTAAGGGTTTAGAGATTTAGGGTTTAGGGGTTAAATGGGTTACTGGGTTTAGAGGTTTAGGGGGGTTAGGGGATTTAGCGCTGAAGGATTTTAAGGGTTAGGGGTTAGGGTTTTGGGGGTTAAATGGAATCCACACTTAAATGGGTTAGGTTTTTAGGGGTTTACTGTGTTGAATTGGTTAGGGGTTGGGAATTAGGGTTTAAGGGGTTAGGGTTTTTTGGGTTTCGTGGGCTTAAATGGGTTAGGGGTTAACGAGTTAGGGGTAGGGGTTAAGGGTTTAGAGGTTTAGTGTTTAGGGGGGCTAAATGGGTTAGGGGTTTAGAGGTTTAGCGTTTAGGGGTTAAATGGGTTAGGGGTTTAGAGGTTTAGTGGGGGTAAATGGGTTAGGGGTTAAGGGTTTAGAGGTTTAGGGTTTAGGGGGTTAAATGGGTTAGGGGTTAGGAATTAGTGTTTAAGGGGTCAAGGGTTAATGGGTTAGAGGTTTAGGTGTTTAAGGGGTTGAATGCGTTATGGGTTGGGAATTAGGGTTTAAGGGGTTACGGGTTTAGGGTTTAGGGGGTTAAATGGGTTATCGTTGGTTTAGAGGTTTAGGGGGTTAGGGGATTTAGCAGCTTAAGAATTTTAGGGGTTAGAAGTTAGGGGTTAATGGGGTTAAATGGGTTAGGTTTTTAGGGGTTTAGGGTGTTGAATTGGTTAGGGGTTGGGAATTAGGTTTAAGGGGTTAAGGGTTAAGGGTTTAGAGGTTTAGGGTTTAGAGGGTTAAATGGGTTATAGGTTTAGAGGTTTAGGGGGGTTAGGGGATTTAGCAATGAAGGATTTTAGGGGTTAGGGTTTTGGGGGTTAAATGGAATAAACACTTAAATGGGTTAGGTTTTTAGGGGTTTAGGGTGTTGAATTGGTTAGGGGTTGGGAATTAGGGTTTAAGGGGTTAGGGGGTTAAGGGTTTAGGGTTTAGGAAATAGGGTTTAAGGGGTCAAGGGTTATGGGTTAGGAATTAGGGTTTAAGGGGTTAGGGGGTTTTGAGGTTTAGGGGGTTAAATGGGTTAGGATTGGTTTAGAGGTTTAGGGGGTTAGGGGGATTTAGCAGTTAAGGATTTTAGGGGTTAGGAGTTAGGGGTTTTGGGGTTTAGGTGCTTAAATGGGTTAGGGGGTTAACGTGTTAGGGGTAGGGGTTAAGGGTTTAAGCGTTAAATGGGTTAGGGATTTAGAGGTTTAGTGGGGGTAAATGGGTTAGGGATTTAGAGGTTTAGTGGGGGTAAATGGATTAGGGGTTAAGGGTTTAGAGGTTTAAGGTTTAGGGGGTTAAGGGTTTATGGGTTAAATGGTTTAGGGATTTAGAGGTTTAGTGGGGGTAAATAGGTTAGGGATTTAGAGGTTTAGTGGGGGTAAATGGGTTAGGGGTTAAGGGTTTAGAGGTTTAAGGTTTAGGGGGTTAAGGGTTTAGGGGTTAGGGGTTAGGAATTAGGTTTTAAGGGGTCAAGAGTTAAGGGGTCAAGGTTTATTTTTCTGCAATAACATAATTCTCCAATACCATACACTTCCTCTTGGAATGTCACACTTAACATTCATTTCCTTTTTGGATAATATTCTTTATCCCCCTTACATCCATACCTAGGAAAATAAACTTCATTTCAATTTAATCTTGTGAAACTAAAGTGGAATATAGGAGGACCCATTCCAAGAAGGGCATCTCACTCAATGTTCAAATAATATTGTTCATTCCCTTACATCCATACCTAGGAAAATAGACTTCCTTTCAAGTTAATCGTGTGAAACTCGAAGTGGAAGATAAAGTGACCCATTCTAAGAAGCTCATTTCACTTCAAAAAATTTCTCAAGATTTCCAAGAATTTATAACAATATTAAGGTGCTATGCATTGTCTCCTTTATCACCTCATTGCATTTAGTCATTTGTTTTTTTAAATTTAAATTTATTCATTAATTTCAAAAAAAATATTATATAAATTATATATAGTTGTTTTTTATTTTGATTTATGTTTTAGAATTTTATTTTATTTATATTAATATATCAATTAGTTTTATATAAAATATTTTTAGTTTTTTATATAACATTGGTATTACAAAATATTGTAACAAATTTTATTTAATTAAATCTTCATGTATTTTTTTATCATTAATAATAATAAAATAATTTAAAATAAAATTATAATTTTATTATTTTTTTATCATTTTTTTAATTTTAATAAAGTACTATTTAAATTATATAAAGTAACAATTCTAAAAAACTTAATAATTAATTGTTGTGTTTTATTATAGGAATAAAACTCTCGGATGAGAGTTTTGAAAACTCTAGGATGAGAGTTTTCAAAACTCTCATACGAGAGTTTTCAAAACTCTCATACGAGAGTTTTCAAAACTCTCATACGAGAGTTTTCTAAACTCTTTGGCCGAGAGTTTTTTAAACTCTCGTATGAAAGTCTTCCCGAGAGTTTCCGTCAATAAAACTCTCTGGGACGAGAAAATGCATAACTCTCGTTCGAGAGATTTTTTAACTCCGGTTAAACCCAATAAAAACTCTCGGACGAGAGTTTTTAAAACTCTCGGTCGAGAAATAGAGTTGACTATTTTCTCGGACGAGAAATTAAAAATTTCTCCCAAATTCTAGCCGTTCGCCGAAAAGTGTTTCCCAACTTCGCGATTTCACCCATGTAGGAGCAATGTCACAATCCAATATTAATCATAGATTTAACAACTAAAATAAAAAAAGAACCACTCGTGACGATAGTTAAACATAAATTGCGAGCTACTGAAGAATTAACAAAAATTGAAGAAAAAAATACCATAACAACATTTACAAATACTCAAATAGAAATGTGAGAACAACACACGAAATAATGCAACACCCTGATCGAAGAGTGGGCCCAACTCTCTCGACTAGGGCTACGATAGATTCACAGATTACAAGTAGAACAACCAAATGGCTTGCATTCAATTAATTAACAATATTCTCGTTACAAAATTGATGTCTTACCCGCTAAGCCAATTCACAACCCCCGAGACCCTTATACAATTGTTCGGAAAACCGCCTTCCCAATTTTGACAAACTAATATCTACAAATATAAAATTGTTATTACGACCAAACTAGTTGCCAAGAGAAAACCAAGAAAGGTCCGAGATAGATATAGAGTAGGTTTGGAATATGTTATGCTATTACGGTGATATCAAAATGGCGCCGTGAACTCAAAGTTTCTTCTCGTGACTTGTAGATGTGACCCTTTGACTCGTTTGGATCTGCGTCAATGACATAATTAGTACTAGTGTAGGAAAAATCCCCATGACTATTATTTCATTAATTAAACATTCCGGATAAGAAAATGGAAGGGGATTTACCTTGTGCATTTACAAAATTTAACGAATATTAATGATACAAAGAAGTGAAAGAGTGGGTGAAAAAGGAAGAGAAAATTGTGCAAATTTGGTACCCAACAACACTTCCAAATTTTCATCGGTAATTTTTTTATTTTTATTTTTGCGATCTATCAAAATGAAACCTTTTCTTTGATGTAAATATTTGATAGAGTATCGATCTAATAACCCATATGATGAAGTGTGTGATTCCTTATTATTGGATATTATAAAACATGCATTGGATGAGAAGTCTTTGTGTAAGGTAGAAAAGATACATCTTCCTAGGAAGCATGGAAGACCCCTGGAAGTAGAATTTGGTATAAATTAAAGTGACACAAAGAAGCAAATATGTTACGATAGGGTTGAAGAATCAATAGAAAGTCAACTGCAAGTATGAGAGTAAATGAGAAAGACTCTAGGAGGAAAAAAGAGCTTGGAGAATCCCAATCAAATGTGTATTATGGTAATAAAGATTATAAAAGTGAAACCTTTCATGCACACATGCATATGGATGAAGAAGACAAAAATTATTGCAATGTGAGAAGTTGAAGCCTCAACATGTGAAGTAGAGCAAGAACATATATATGCTCTAGAACTACACTGTAACATGGATAGTGAAGATGATGGTGAATCCCACTATGACAAGACAAATTTGGATGGTGACTACAACATAATTTGTGAACTGGTGAATAGAACAATAGACCTTGTTGATGGTGGGGATGTTTCCAATAAATAAGTGAATAGAATGTGTGATCTAGTTGGTATCATTGTAGTTGATTATAACCTCTTTTCATTAGAGTTTGAGGAATTTAAGTTTGAGAATAACAAAGGCAAATTTTCATATGAATTAATGGTTTGTTGCGCTAAAAAATGCATCTCTCATGAATCCAACGACAAATGATGAATTTGGTGAAGTTGATATTGTTAATGAGCACATGCATGCTCAAATTTCTCACCATAGAGTGGATGAAAATTATGTTGATGAAATTTGTAGTCTCTTTTTTTAAAAACAAGGACTGATTGTGGAAAAATGGAAATTGCTATGTTTAATGAATAATTAAAGGTGGAACTTACCACTATAACAACAATTTATGAAGCAATAGTTATAATTTTTCATGAACCAAGGTGCACGATATAGAAACAATTGATGATTATGAAGAGGATAATGTGATTCATGAGTCTTTTATGAGAATATAAACTAACCACATAACAATAGAAGATAGCCCCATTGCAATTGAAGAGGAAGAGAGGAAATAAGAAGCAAGAAAAGTTCTCACTGCGGATCATAATGAAGATGCTTTTAACACTTATTTTGAGTGTGAAAGAAGACAAGACAATAGTTCAGTTAGAGTTATAGCTGAAAGAGAAGATGAAGAAAAATATGTAGGAAAGGGCATTGAAGTTTATGAAGATGAAGAAGAAAGCTTCGAAACAAACTTTCAACAATTTTGTCAAGATGAGATCAA
This sequence comes from Pinus albicaulis, assembly GCA_034641835.2. Taxonomy (NCBI): domain Eukaryota; kingdom Viridiplantae; phylum Streptophyta; class Pinopsida; order Pinales; family Pinaceae; genus Pinus; species Pinus albicaulis. Next base: position 568,556,615 of record CM076569.1, on the reverse strand, counting down.
ATTATAATATGAAGAAATATGGTAAAAAGAAGATCAAGAATAAGAAGCGAAAGAAGCATGGAAAATTTCATAGTTTGAAGATGAAGAGTTTTGGTAGTAGTCCATGAGTGAACAAATATTTCAAGAGGAAGCTATACAAGATGGGCTCTCGAAAGCCTAAATTTTTCTTAGAAAAAATATAAAAGAATTCAAAGAAAAATTTTAGTAGCACTAAATTGAAGAAATATGGAGCTTACATAAAGAAACAACAACTGAAAATGAAGTATTTTCAAGGGTATATAATATGGAAGAAATGAAAAATAAAAAATGGCATTGTAAAATGTTTTTTTGAGTCAATTTTTGATCGTAAGCGTAGTGAGCATAGTTGAGTCACGATAAAGTTAAGTTTGAGTCATATGATCTTAATTAAGGGGGAGTTTTAGAAATATTAATTACTCCCGTATGCATGCAATGCATGAAATGTAGATTTAAGTTAAGGAAATTAATTTGAGTCTAATATTAGAAGTAAAGTGAGCCAAAGTTAGAAGGTTAATGCCTTCTCTAGAAAAGTCAAGTTAAGAAAAAGAAAAATGTCGATTTAAGTTAAAGGAAAGCTAGAAAAGTTTATTTAAAGAGTGAAGTCTTAGTTTGCATGAGAAAAGGAAATTTAGACTTTGCATGACTCCATATTTAAAAATTTTGGTGTTTCTATACAAGTGGTTGGGCCATTGTAATGTGAATCAAGAAGAGAGAATAACTCGTAGCTCAATGGATGTATATGAGAGAATAATTAATGAGTATAAATTATTTATTCAAGAAAAATCTTGAGTGTTTACTTTTTTTGTATTTGCATGCTTATCTTTGCCTCTGACTAACATGAACTTATCTCCCTACACTTTGTCATGTAAGAAAATTATGTGATGACTTGTGCAATTCCCACCCAAGCGTGCCATACATTGGTTGATTACACACTATTCAAACCCATATAAACTTATGAATTGCCCCTCCAACACCTTCACCAACTCTTCATATCACATTAGCACTTATAATCCAAATGTTACTGGGTAAAACAATTGTTTCCTTAGCTAACTCTATTGTTGCATTTACAAGAAATCATTCCAGATTGAAGAAAGTTGCATTCTTCCATTTCGAATGGGTCAATGTTATGTATTACATATTTTTCCCAAATAATATTTTGGCCCAACCCATCTCAATAATTATCTATGCTCCTTTGTGTTCACCTTACTCATGCGCCATCCTTCCATCTCCACTCTAGCCGATTCAACACATTCTAATGGGTTCATTTGTACATTTTTGCATGCTACCCTCATCCGTTCATCCCATGTTCTGCACATTACCCTTGTCTTCAGGCTAGACTTGTTAAATCATCTTGTGTGAACCCTTTCATGCTTCACATGCCATAAAAATGAAAACAAAATGTCTAAGGATTGTGCTTTCTATCATTCCATAATAATTTTTTACTACTCTCATTTACAAAATATGATTATTATAAGTGTCTTTCCTATTATTCCAAGTTTATAAATTTGAAACAAATTGTGCTTTTCATTAAGAGAGAATATGAATATATCCAACAAGAGGGAGAATATTGGGTTTCATTTCCCAATGTTTTTTTCGTATTTACAATATTTACATAAATTTTCCTAATCCCAAAGATTATGTGTCAACATTCCCCCCTTAATCCGAGAGTATGTTGGTGAGTCTAATAATAATTTTTTAATCTTTAAAACTTTTCCCTTCCAAGCCCTTTGGTGAAGATGTCTGCAATCAACTAATTTGTGGAACAATGCCATAGGTGGATTGTTGTTGCTTCAAAATTATGTCAAATCCGATGGTATTTTGTATTAATGTACTTCATTTGGCCATGGAACTTTGGTTTCTTGGCTAACTTTATTGCAAATGTGTTTTCAATCCAAATAAAAGTTGAATGTACTTATTTATCCTGCAAATATTCCTAAGCCACACAATTTCCTTTTTTGCTTCAACTGTGCCACACATTTTTCCTAAGTTTTGGAATCTCGTTTGAACCGATTGTTTACGTGACCTCTAGGAGACAACTCCCAATCCAAGACTCATAACATAACCTGAAGTATATACTCTAGTTTCTCTATCTCCATCAAAGTTTGAAGTAGAGTATCGAATCAAGTCAAGTCACCCACTCAGTGTAAACTTGAGTCCAAAGTCTTGAGTTCCCTTCAAGTACTTTAGAACTCTTTTGTAGCAGTACTAATGACCCTCACAAGAATTTTGCATAAACTTGGAGAGGATTCCAACAACAAATGAAATCTCTATTATGGCAGTAGTTAGGTAGTTGAGACTTCTTATGAGTTTTCTATACTTTGTTTCATCCTCAAATTATTTTCCTTCAATGTATGTGAGTTTTAAATTTTGTTCCATTGGATTAGTTAAAGGATTTCACTTAGCCATGACAAACTTGTTCCACATATATCTAATGTATTTCTTTTGAGAGAGTAATATAAACTTTGGATGTTGGGTTAATTCAATGCTAAGATAGTAGTGAACATAGCCCAAATATGTCATTTAAAACCTTTCCTCAGCTTGTTTTTTTTATAGGTGCAATATAGTTCTCATTGTTCATTGTCATCAAAATATAATCTACATACACCGCAAGATACACAACTATTTTTCCAACTTTCTTGACAAGAAAACTTTCATTATCAAGATCATAATGTTTGAAATTGAGTTTCAAAAGATGCTCAATCAACTTCTTATACCAGGATCGTGGTGCTTCCTTGAGGCCCCTACAAGGATTTTTGATGGCGGGGATACCGACCAAACCCACATTCCCAGTACTTTTTCTAATTTCCCCTAAACCCGTGTGTAAGTGCATGCAAAGCTTCCACAATTCGGGCAACCTCACAATCTCCCTTTATTCCACACCGAAAATTAGCTCTTAAATCTGAAAGCGTTAATATCTCGGATCTCGTAGACTTGAGGTATTAATTTCAAGTTAGTATATGTATGTAGCATCTCGTATTCACTTCTATTCAATTGGTAAGGGTCTACTTAATCCTTTCTACAATTCATTTATCAAATTCATAGAATTTGATTAATGAATACCTTGATAATTTTCATAAGCCAATAAGGCAACCCTTCTATCTCCCAATATAATAAGTCCTTTGACAAAATGAAACCAATGCACTCGACCATCCCCAATTCCCGGCACCCAACGAGTTCTTGTTTCTGGGACCGGAAATTAAATAAACGCCTTGAACTATATCCAAACCTTCGGATATATTAAACTATTCCTTTTATATTCCGCGGGTTCCACCTTACGTCCAATCGCCCAATCCGATGCTCGTATCGTACCCGGCTATCCTCCACGCACCTTAGTTAAACTCCGTGCAAGTCCAATGTGCGATCATCATTTGATGGCTCTCTCCCAAATCAACGGCTCGGACGGATATCGCTTGGCCTCTCGGGTACGAACGTTAACACGTGATGGCGCATTTTAACCCTAGCAGCTTTTCAAATTTCGTTCAGTGGACATGTCTCAATCAATCTATGGAATCGCTCGTGAATTCTTCAATACCGCTTTCCGTATAAGAGTGGTGCGATGAATACTGAAACCGTTGTTACCTGTTTGTTGTTCTCCCTCGTGGTTCCGTTGCTTTACTCCGAGTTCCGGTTACGCTCCGTCGGGTGTATTTCCTGCGCCTCCATTATATCTTATTAAAGGCTCGTTCCGAGTTCTCTCGCGCATATACCAGCCTCCCGGATGTCTTCCCCATCGAATTGCTCTGTATACTATGGCTTAACGCGTTCCGTTACGCTTAGACTCTCACTATGTTTGGTATCGACTTCGGTAGAACGAGGTCCAACGTATCTTTCACCATATAGATTGGACTACCATTGCCTTGCTTTCCGCAATGGCTTAACATATTAACACTAATTCTGGACACGATTCAACATACATTGGTTATACATGCCTTGTATTGGAACTCCAGGCCCATTCTCACAGGGTTCTTAATAAACGTTGCACAGGGTTCTATTCTATCGATCCTCAAACCTTGGCTTGCTGAAAGCGGAATCTTTTTACACAACATCATTCCATACCAATTTCAAAGATTACTCACACAAATAATTACAAAGGTTTAGTGTACTTGCACAGGAAAGGAATCAATCAAACACATGCACTAAAACCATTCTTTCATTCAGCTATATAAGAAATTATTTACACTCCCCGTTATGGCCGGATCTTTGATGTAATGGCCCGCCGCTTCTGTCTCTGTTATAGTCTTATACGAAACCTTACAATTCTCTAAGCGTGTATGTGCGGGTCCTTCGACTCTATCACAGAGGTTTATTCTTATACAACTACAAGGAATCGATTCAATTCTCGATGACTCACGGGACCTTTCAACTTCCTACAGCTCCTATTAGACTAGCCTCCAAAATCGACTATCTCTTCGAGTGCCCATCAATCATTCAGCAGTTTACATTTCTCCCTCTAATTAACTAAATTACTCAATTATGAATATTTACATGGGGGAAACAAAACATGAGGCCCTCCTTTACATTTATTTATGTACCAAAGTGTCTTGGGTCTAATGCCCCCTGCATCGAACTCCTAGGTTCAAATGATTCATGATCTCCCGATCATGTGCTTTAATTTTATCTCGCTGGATTCCATACTTTGTTCTCAGAATCGGTTATTTTTTTGCAGCATTCTTCTTCGCATTCCTCCCGGCTTCCAAAATTTATGTTGTAGCTTTCCACAGCCTGTACTTTGCATCTCTCTCCCGTCTGCTTGTCTGTGTCATGCTGTTTCCTTATTTCCTTGTCGCCCGCTTTTCGAGGCATCTTTATCATTAACTTTCTTATAAATTCTAGTTCTCCGTCTAATATTTCCTCTAAATGTTGGACACTTCTTTTTTTGCTGCATTCCTATTTCTTCAGTTCTTACTACTTCCCTATTCACTATGCTTATCGCCACGCAATCATCCATACCCTCTCTCGCTAAGAAAAATTATGCTCCTCTGCTGGTAACACTTCGAGTTGTTGCTTCAAGACTCTCTCCAAAGAACACTCCAAGTCGTTGTTCGGCATTTCACCTTCTTTTCGAATATCTTCAAAGCAAACATTCTTACCATATCCTTTGGCCAAACAAATCATCAATATGCTGTAACTCAGGGTTCAACATCTTCTTCTTTTGCCTTGGCAATCTTCAGCAATTGCCTTCCTTCTTCTTGAATGACTCCAAAGCAATCAAATTAAGTTCTCTAGCCATTGTATCTTCACCTTCTATCAAAGTGAAACTCTAGTTCTCCATCGTTGTAGCAGACTCTACCAAGCCTACCATACAGTCTTCTCTTTAATCTTCCCTTGGCTATTCAAACAAGCCAATTCTTCCTTGCTATCAATAGCAACAATCTTTTCCCCGCATATGAGACATGGTTGTCTCATCTTCACTCAAATTGCTCATCCTTATTCTCGTGACATGCTTCTCTCTTTCTAAGACAACTCCAAGTGATGGATTGTCTTCGCTTTTGCTACAACACGACCCACTTCATTAGTTCCAAAACCCCAAGACCCAATGGTCCCTATTGATGACTCAATCATCATTTCTTTTCTATCTTCATCCCATTGTGTCTTCACATTTCGCAACCCCCAATTCTGAAATTGAGGTCTTCTCCCTTGTATGGAATCCCGTTGATTCAAAGATACTCTCTAGCGACTCAATTTCTTCATTCCATGGTTTAAAGTCTCCCACGATAATTCTCCTTCTCTCGTCAATTGATCGCCCCATGTCGTCAACTTACCTCCGTCATCAACGGGGATCCGCATTCATCCAACATCTGTCAGCATCAAACTCACAAGGCCTCGAGCCTTTCTCTACTCTGCTGACACCTTAATATGCTATCCCAACTCGCCTCTTCTTCTCAATCAGGGCACATCGAATGTTGATTCCAATTCTTCAAACATTTCTTGAGACCATCGGTTAGTCTCCCTTCGCACCATCCTCTTTAAGGATGTCTCTTTGCTCTAGTTCATAAAAATGAACTTTCTTCTTCCCATTCATCTCTCGTTCTTACCATCCGAACACCTTCTCTCTATGATTCTGTCCTCTTCTCATGCCACAATCTTGGCATCTCACCACAATCTTCTTTATCTTTTGTCGTCATTATCTCCTCGCCTTCATCGTAATAAAATCCCGATTTCCCATCTCTCTAGAGACTCCAGACTACTCGTCCATCATTCTCCACATGGCCATTTAACAAAAATCAGCCTATCATTATCGCATTGATGACAAAATCATCACCATCAACCCCATTGAAACAATCTCTTCTACCAAATAAGGAATTAATGAATTCCTTCTACCGCATTAGTTCAATCTGCTTTCTTCATCTCGAAAGATACTCATCATACTTTACTCGGCAACAATAAAGCTTCATCTGTCACATTTTCATCATGTGAACTCGCCTTCATTAACACCCGCATTCACACACAACTTGTCAAATGAAAAAAACACAAGACCTCATGGTCTCGATTGGTGATTTGGTCACCAAATATTTCGTTGTTCCAAGTCTTCTATATTTTCCAGTAGATTATTCAATGGCCTCTTCTCAGAGTCCTCAAGTCGTTTTCGACCTCTAGATTATGGCCAATATCACAACCTAAAACTCTTCTCGTCTTCCAATATGTTGGAAAGCGGAATCTTTCTCCAAGCTGTGCATGGACATCCTCAAAACATGTAGCTTCTCCATTTTCTTCCTTAGTGACAACATCAGGGATTTTGTTCTTTCTCACCGCTGTTCTTGCAAACATACAAAATATGTCGGATGTAAGGTTCTTGGACCCCTTGGTCTCACTTGAAGATTTGGTCTCCAAGTCCTTCTCCAAATACTCAATCACTCCGAGTATTTCTTTCTTCTCCCGAGCATTCATCATCCGCTCCTTCTTCCTTTGTAGCCTCTGCCACTTTATCTTCTTCTTCATGAGCCAACCAACTCTTTGTCTTTCTTCTATCCATCTCTTCGGTTCGTAGAACTCTTTCTTGATCTCAGAAAATTCTTTCCAATATTCTTCATCTATGAGTCTCTCTCTCATGCCATTTTCTTTGGCATCTTCACTCACTCTTCCGTTGTGGCTTCTCCTAGAACCTCTGCAATCTCTGCGAGTCTCTCGCTATGGCTCTCAGCAGCCATCCTCTTCTCTAGGATTTCTTCACTCACAAGCTGCACTAAGCCTCTGCAACAACAAGCTCTCTTGCTGCAACTTACCTCACCAAGCTTCTCTCCCCGAGCTCCCGGCTTTTGGCATCTGGTCCCCTCTCTTTGGAACCTCCCCGAGCACTCTCTCTTCTCTCTAGGCTTCACTCGCAACTTTCTCAAGAACACCCCTTTTCTTCTTTCATCCAACCTCGCTGGGAATTATTTCGTGTTCCGCCACACTCTTTATGCACTCGTAATCCCTTTCCGGACTCTTCTATCACTTTGCTCTCAAATCTTGTGATCTACTTCTGCTAACATGTCTTCCTCAATTGCTTGCACTTTGTAGTCTCGTAAAAATCCCTTCCAACCGAGTTAAAATAAGGCTCATCATCTTACCTCTCAAGATCCCCGAATGATATTGTTCCCGCACCGCATTTCTACCGCCGCAATCTTCTGTCTTCAAATCCAGATTCAGTACACCCGGAGACCTTCATCGCATGTCAAATCAAATCTACAATTTTCTCTATTAAAAAGATTCTAACATCAACTATCCTTTCTTGTTCGGTACATGTGCATTTCAAAAACAAACTCTTCAACGAGCTAACTAAATTCTAGCTCGATACCACTCTGATGGCGGGGATACCCGCCAAACCCACATTCCCAGTGACTTTTCTAATTTCCCCTAAACTTTCGTGTGTAAGTGCATGCAAAGCTTCCACAATTCCCGGCAACCTCACAATCTCCCTTTATTCCACGCTGACAATTAGCTCTTAAGTCTGAAAGCGTTAATATCTCAAATCTCGTAGACTTGAGGTATTAATTTCAAGTTAGTATATGTATGTAGCATCTCAGATTCACTTCTATTCAATCGGTAAGGGTCTACTTAATCCTTTCTACAATTCATTTATCAAATTTCGAGAATTTGATTAATGAATACCTTGACAATTTTCATAAGCCAATAAGTCCTTTGTCAAAATGAAACCAATGCACTCGACCATCCCCAATTTTGGCACCCAACAGGTTCTTGTTTCTGGGATTGGAAATTAAATAAATTCCTTGAATTATATCCAAACCTTCGGATATATTAAACCATTCCTTTTAAATTCCACGGGTTCCACCTTACGTCCAATCGCCTAATCTGACACTCGTATCGTACATGGCTATCCTCCACGCACCTTAGTTAAACTCCGGGCAAGTCCAACGTGCGATCACCATTCGATGGCCCTCTCCCAAATCAATGGCTCGGACGCATATCGCTTGGCCTCCTAGTACGAACGTTAACGCACGATGGCACATTTTAATCGGCGGTTTTCCAATTTCTTTCAGGGACACGTGTCAATTAATCTATGGAATCACTCACGAATTCTTCAATACCGCTCTTCGTATAAGAGTGGTGCGATGAATACTAGAAACCACCATTACTGTTCGATGTTCTCCCTCATGGTTCTGTTGCTTTACTCCAGGTTCTGGGTTACGCTCTGTCGGGTGTATTTCCTCTGTGCCTCCATTATATATTATTAAAGGCTCATTCCGAGTTCTCTACGCATATACCAGCTCCTGGATGTCTTCCCATCGAATTGGTCTGTATAGTATGGCTTAACGCGTTCCGTTACAGTTTAGAATCTCACTATGTTTGGTATCAAACTGCGGGAGAATGAGGTCCAACATATCTTTCACCATATAGATTGGACTACCATTGCCTTGCTTCCCGCAATGGCTTAACATATTAACACTAATTCTGGACACGATTCAACATACACCGGTTATACATTCTTGTATTGGAACTCTAGGCCCATTATCACGGGGTTCTTAATAAACATTGCGTAGGGTTCTATTCGAACCTTGGCTTGCTGAAAGCGGAATCTTTTTTACACGACATCATTCCATACCAATTTCGTGAGATTACTCACACAACTAATTACAAAGGTTTAGAGTACTTGCACAGAAAGGAATCAATCAAACACATCCATTAAAACCATTCTTTCATTCAGCTATATAAGAAATTATTTACACTCCCTGTTACGACCGCATCTTCGATGTAATGGCCCGCCGCTCTGTCTCATTACGGTCTTATACAACCTTACAATTCTCTAGCGTGTCTATGCAGGTCCTTTGACTCGTCACGACGAGGTTTATTCTTATACAAATACAAGGAATCGATTCAATTCCTTGATGACTCATAGACCCTTCAACTTCCTACAGGGTTCCTATTAGACTAGCCTCCAAAACCCGACTATCTCTTCGATGCCCATAAATCATTGGGGTAGTTACATTTCTCCCTATAATTAACTAAATTACTCAATTATGAATATTTACATGGGGAAACAAAACATGAGGCCCTCCTTTACATTTATTTATGTACGAAAGTGTCTTGGGTCTAATGCCCCTACATCGGACTCCCCGATTCAAATGATTCATGATCTCCTCGATCATGTGCTTTATTTTTATCTGCACTGATTCCATACTTTGTTCCGCAACTAGTTATTTTTTGCAAAGCATTCTTCTTTCGCATTCCTCCCGGCTTCCAAACTTTGTCTCGTAGCTTTCCAAAGGTTGTACCTTTGCATCCTTTGCATGAAATGGAACCAGCTGGTATGGAAGATTAGACAAAACATCAAAGTTGCACGTGATAGGAAGAAAACATATGTGGACAAGAAAATAGTCCATAAAGAATTTAGGATTGGAGACCATTTTTACTTAAGAGTAAAACCAAGGAAAAGTACCTTAATAACTCGAGGCTCCGTACAAAATTGGCACCACAATTCTCGTGGACCTCTTGAAATTTTACAAAAAATTGGTCCAATGGAATATCAAATGGCTTTACCTAGCCATATTAAAGTGCACAATTTTTTTCATGTGTCTTTTATTAAAAAAATTATTTCCATGATAATTCTCATGTAATTGAATGTAATTTGATATAGATGGAATTCGAAGGAGATTTCCTACCATAGCCACTCTGCATCTTATATCGGAAAGAGATATTGCTACGGAATCGAGTTGTTGCTCGAAAGTTAAGGTGCGGTGGAGGCACTTTACACTTGAGGAGGTTACTTGGGAGCAGGATGATATATGAAGGAAACTTATCCAACATTTGTCAAGAATGAAGAAGAGGAACAATAAACATCGAGGACGGTGTACTAAAAAGGAGTGGAAGATGTAATACCCCTTTATTTCTATGTAATATCTATGTTTTAGATTGAATTATTATTAGATGTGATAGCTAGGAAACCATGATGGTTTTGATTTGAAATGAACAATAAATTATGTTGATGTAATAAGTGGATTTTATTAATGAAAAGGAAATTGGAAAATTACTTGAGAAAGAAACACTTGAGTTAAGAGATTCTTTCCAAGATCTGAAAACTAGTATTGGTGGATAAGATCAAGACAATATTTGCTTAAATAACTCCTAAAAATCCTTAGGTGTTGACTATTAATATTTAATATGATGAGAGAGAGAAAATATTTTTAAATCACTCAATCGTAGAAAAAATACCAAGTAAGGGTGAATAAATAATGCATGGAGAGAAAAGTGGGATTTAAAGAAAGAGGACATACCTTTTCAGGAAAAAAAGAAGAAGCAAAAAAATCCTAGGCCGCTGGGTTGGCAAACCCATGAAAATAGGGGGTGCCACTAAGGAAAAATATGCTAGGGAAGTAATGTATAAAACACATTACCTGGGAATTACAAGAGGTTGCTGATTCTTTGGAAAGAACATCTCAACTCGGGGGAACTGGAGGACTCGGTTTCAAGGTTGTAAGGAAAGTGGTTCGCCCAAGTGTAGTTCTAGTTATAAATACGGTTAGAAATTCTGGACAATTATTAATTGTTGGTTATATGAAAAAAATTGGGAGCATATTGTTTTTAAGCATGAAGTAGGATTGTTAATACTCATATATATTCTAGTAGATTTATATTTTTTATAGTATTGGTTACCAAAATTACGGTACAGGGAAAGAAGGGAGTGGTTATATAATCATGTGAAATTGCATGTGGATAGAAAATGAATAAGTTAAGTATAAATATATGGATATGTAATCATTATGAGTGCATACATGAGGATGTTTTTAATATAATGAAATTTGAGAAGATAAAATAGTGTAAGTGGGAAAATATTTTTTATTACTTGAAAAACCCTTATCATGAGTTTTTATTGGATTTTGGATACTCGTGTTTACACAAATTGAATTAGTGTTTATTCCAGTTTACATAACTTTATATTTGGGAAGAGTAGGATACACTAAGAAAATGGAGGAATCATTCATTTTCATTAGCAATGAGTGTTTGACCGTAACTACAAATGGAGTAGCAAATTATAATTTATGGGAAATGATGTTAAATTAAAAATTAATACTTAAGGGAATTTTTGTGGGTATTTATCCATTTGTGACTGATACAATTAATTCCCATGATTTCCATTAGATTACAAAGAGAAGGGACTCACCATAATAGAATTAGAACTCTCAAGGAGAGATATTGTAGCGAACTCGATTTCCAATTTTGAGTTACGGGGTGGCATTAAGCTCTACAATTTTTTGGGGAATCCTTAAGTATATAAATTTTGAAGACTTATTCTAGTAGCATCATCTTGAATCGTCGTCGTAGAAGAATAAATTTTACTAAATTACTAGTATTGATATACTCAACCGAATCAAACTAAAAAATGTATAGTAAAAGGAATCCAAAGAAAAAAATATATATAGTTTAACATAAAAAGTGTTTATTTAGCAATAGGATGGAACAGCTTTTGGGGAGAAACTCTGGCTCGAAGGCTATAGTTAAAACATGGGAGAGAAACAAAAAGGAATTGATGAAGGCTGAATTATCAACATGTAAAGACGCAGTTTAGCTAAAATATATGAAAACATGAAAGGGGTATCACCTGGACATCGCCTAGTTGGAATTAAAAAAAATTTGAAATCCTAAGGGTGCAAGAAATGATGTGGAAATTAAAAATCCGTAATCGCTGGTCAAGGAGGGCGATCAAAATACAAATTTTTTTTCATAACTTTGCAAATGCGTGGAGAAATGAAAACTCTATATGGTATATCAAAGGGCTAGATGGAAACAAGATATACTCCACCAAGGCAATTCAATAGCTCGTTTATAATCATTTCTCGATTTTCTTCAAAGCGGATGAGGATGTTGATTTCCATTGTCAGCAATGGTTTATTCAAAACATGCCAATCATGTTTGATCAAGGAGCTAATGATGCTGTTGGGAGGCCTATAATCTCAAAGGCCAAAGTTGAATTTGTTTTAAAATCATTTTCTCATGATAAGAGCCCCGGCCTAGATGGGCGGCCGTGGAGTTTTTCTCGTTGTTCTTTGAGATTATGGTGAATGAGCTGGTGGTAATCACATAACAGTGCTCGATTATTGGGGGTGATTCCGGGGAGATATGAATGCCACTTTCATGGTTCTTATTCCAAAATCTCCAAATGCTCGAGTTTTTCTCTCGACTATTTCCCAATATCTCTTTGTAACGTTATATACAAGATATCGTCAAAGATCATTTCTAATAGGATTAGAGTTTTTATGGAAGAAGCATTGTGCGGGGAGAAATATGGTTTTCTAAGGGGGAGATCGATACATGACACGCTTTCCATAGCTCAGAGGCAATGCATTCCATTCACCAAAAAAAATGGAGGCCCTTATTATGAAGATTGACATTTATAAAGCATATGACTCTCGTCAATTGGTCTTTTATCCGTCTTATTCTTTTAAAAGTGGGCTTGTCAATGGAAAACATAAGGTAGATAATGGCATGTATTACATCGATCAACTTTGTTGTCATTATTAACGGGATGCCTACCGATTTTTTTCAATGTCGAAAAGGGACTTAGGTAGGGTTGCGCATTATCTCCTCTTATTTTTTATTCTCCGTATGGACAATTTTAGACGAAGGTTCAAATTGGCTAATGATGTGGGTTTTTTCACGAGGCCTATCTTTTTCCCCATCAAGTATGCATGACCCATTCTCTCTTTGTGGATGACCTTACTGGTATTTGGAAGGATTCTCAGGGAAATAATGGTTTTATCTACTCTTTATCCTTATTCGATTGAGAGCAACATCTGGTTTATGTGTGAATAAGGATAAATCTTTGATGATTTATGAATATGGGGATATCAATGAAACTCTATTTATGACCCGATTTCCTTGGGGTTGGTACCAAGGATGCGAAGGAGGGGTTCACTTATTTAGGTTTCCAATTGAAGGCCACTACTCTCAAGGTTGTTGATTGGACCTGATGACGGACAAATTTAGAAATAGGATTCAGAGGTGGACAAACAAATGGATTTCTCTAGGGGGAGGTATACATTGGTACTAGCTATCCTATCTCAATTCGTGGTATATTGGGCACACATTTTTTACATTCCAGAGTATATTATAGGGAAAGATAAATGCCATCATTTCTCGAGCTCATTTGGCTCGGGATCGATGGGAAAAGAGGAAAAATTCATGTTGTGGGTTTGGATTCCATCTCGATTCCTAAAAAATTTGGAGGAAGGGGTTTGCTTAATATTAGAGTCTTCAATAAGGCTTTAGTCGACGAAATCGTTTTGGAGAGGAATTTACTGGAAAGGGGATGTGGTCTTCCATTATTCATTGCAAATATGGAGGGAACATATCTTTAAAATATATATACATATTGAATATATGAGAAGGCTACCTCCGCATCTGATGATTTGGAGAAGTTTTCTCAAAATTTCTCATGACATGGCCGATCGACTCAAATCTGGATGTTTGGGAATGGCCCGGACATTATGCCGGGTAGGGATTGGATTCAAGGTGTGGCTATTTTACCTTTGACAAATTGTAATTTTCTCCACGTAATGTCGCATAGACACATTTTCTTCCTCTACCAAACAATTGAATGCTGGGAGTATGGGATATCCAATTTGGAAGACGAGGGGAGAAGTATGGGTTTACAAGAAAAGGAGGCTTAGGAATGGAATTCGATTGCTATGGAGTTGCACATGGCGGGTTTATGTTATCATGGTGGTGGTGATAAAACCTGTTGGGATGGGTGGCTTAAGGAGGGTGCATTAATCGTGAAGGATATCTACCTGCACTGTAATTTTGCAAATGTGAGAAATAGATCGCAGTCGATATTTTATCAGCTTTGGCACCGGCATCCCAACCAAGATAATTCTCTTTGTGTGGTTGCTTTGGAGGAGGAAGATCTTGACTTGGGAGGGCCTCCAACATAGAGGTTATATTGGCCGAGGTGGTGCCCACTGTGTCATGCGGATGTGGAGACTTCTCAAAGCACCTATTCTTCACATTTCCTTTCACGATCGATATATGGGCACTCTTTTCTCCTAAAGTGGGTAGACAGGGATGGCATCCGGCAAGCTTTGAAGAGTCTATTCCCGGTATGGGGGAGCGGAATGCGGGGATCTTTAAATCATTGCCATTGTATATATATTGGGAAATATGGGGGGCTAGAAACCACATGATATTTGAAGGTACATATACATGTTTTTCTATGATTTATATTTTGATTACGAGATGGCTACCTATGGGGTGTGTGGATGCCCGCCAAATGAGGGATTTCTCAATTAGAAATGCCCCACATCAGATTGCACTTCCGAAATTTTCTTTGATAGGGCACAACGGGGAGGTATATGTGGTTGCGGTGCCTAGTTAAAAACTCCGTAATGATGTTAGATATCACATATACCGGTTCGGGGATCCGGGACAAATGATAGAGTCGAATTAATGGCCTTATGGAGTGGTATTTGGATGGCTCTGTCACCTAGAAATTAAGGAGGCTAATATTTATGGTGACTCCAAGATTATAATTGATGGTTTTGTCCGGTAATGGTGACATATTTATTCAGTGGTGCTTTGGGATGGTGTGACAGGTGAAATACTTGATTTCATAATTTTCTTTGCTATCTTGGAATCACATTTTTCAAAGAGCTAAATACCGAGGTTGATAAGTTGTCTAAAAAAGTTCTTGGTTCAAGCGAGCGTATATATCTTTCCATCTCATGTTTTTTATGGTTCGTTCCGTGACCGACGAGTTTTGTTTTCTCCTCATAAATATATTAGGAGAGTGGTGCCGTATTTTTTGTATTTATCTTGCATACGAGGTGCTGATTGCGTCAAGCGAGTGTGATTTTTAACTTCAAGGTTAAGCACTGGGCCCTGGATGGAATCTTCCACCTGCATATGTGTGTGGACTTCTTATTGGTTTTGGGTGACCCTTTATACTTTTTGATGAAGGAGTGGTTTTGTTATTATGTTAATATGATATGATCATAAGATTATTTGTTGAGACTAATGGTCTACCTAGGATCATGTTTTCTCAGTATATGACGAAAGTTGTCAATGGGGTGTATTAAATTACGCTTTATGTTCAAAGGTGGCATCATACAACCTTTTATCCCGTTTACGGGGTGATGGGTTGCCATTATCCATGAATTATGTGCTATTTTTATATCTAATATATAACAACGTTTTTTTCTCTCGAAAAAAATAAAAATAAAAAAGTATTAAACCTTGGAATAGGAATTCGATGAGAAGGAAAAATGCAATAGAGGTTACAAGGTTATATGTTACCTGAGGTATAGTAAATTAGTTTTAAGAGGAACAATTTTTCCTCAGATCAAGAAGTCAGGGGAGAGTTTCCACACAATCAACTGGTTTAGGCTTTGTCAAACTTTCTTCAAGATGAAGAAAGGTAGGAAGTAGTTAAGGCAGGGATTTAAAAAAAAGGATTCAAGGATTTATATAAAGGTCCGAGAAAAGAATATAAATTGTCTCACTACTAGCATTGGCACCATTATCATATGAGATTGTAGATGGCTGTAACATAGACTCGAAACAAAAATATACTTTGCAAAAAATTGCTGGAGAAATAAAACCATTGATACAAAATGTGCTTAGAGAAAGAATTTCCATTGTAGATACTTAAATATAAATTCTTCGAATATTTATAAAAAAGCTGGGGACAATATTGTAAAGATTTAAAACTAAACATAGCTAAATGAGGTTGTGATATTTAATATCGATCACGGGTGCATATTTAAAGGAAGAAAGGGGTAAATTTAGTAATATTAGCAGGAAAAAAAACCACTTCCAAGTAGAATTCAAAATCTACAAAATTTTCACCACAAGCCACCACTAGAAATATTATTTAAATAGAATTGGAATAGAGAAGGAAAATATGCAATCAAATGATAGTTTTTTCACAGGCACAAATATTCCATAACACATGGAATTAAGGAAATATATCCATACAACACACAGTTAGGAAGAAAATCTGAGAATGCGTCTCGTTGAAGGAAAAAAATCGACCGAGACTTCCGAGTGGGAAAAACTTCAGTCAAGATCTAGTCACTGGTATAAACCCCTCTTAAATATATGTACACATTTAATAGATGAAAAAAAACTCAATATAAATGAATGGTTTCAGTTCTTAACCCTGTGGTCATACTGGAAGGAAGAAAAGGAAACCAGTAATGACCCCTAGAAAGGAAGAATTACACAGAACATGAAAAAGAACACCACTATCTCTTTAAGCGTGAACTACTCCTTCGAGAAGCAAAGGTTATATGGCAAAACTGACCTGGGCGTGAGTAGGAGTGGTTATCCAGTGAAACATAACATTCTAACCATCGTTGGAACTTTTAAGGAAAAAACCCATGAACCTGCAGGTGGTGAAAGTTACCTGCAGAAGAGAAACCTAGAATTAGTGCCAAACCTATTGGAGAAACCGACTAACATGATAGTGTATAAAATGGTTAAAAATAACTTCAAAATGATTTGGTTACCTGCTGAAGGGAAGTTTTCAATCGAGAACACATTATCTTCCCTGGAATGCGCAACATAGGAAGGAAATATTATTATTTAATGACAACTTCACCATAATGTCAGAGGATATCAAGAATGTATCCCAGAAATTAGATGAATAAAATTAACAAATACAACGTACCAGTGCCATGCAGAGCCAACATAAGGAAACACGCTCCAGAAGGATCACCAATTTTTGCATAACGAAAACATGTTAGAAATGTCACAACTTGAGAACACAAGAGATTATAATTTGTATTCCTAAAAAATCTTAATAATTCACTATAGGAATCCTTGCAAGAAGAACCACGAGAAGTAAGGGATTTACTAAGATAAAAACGAGAGATGTATTCAAGCAAATCCTGGTTTAAAATTTTCAAGTCGAGAGAAAAAATCCATCTAGTTTCTTGTCTAGGCATAGGTAAGGCAGAAACCCCAATGATTATTTTGGTACAAAAAAAATAGTGCATTAAAAAGAAATTGAAAACTAGCTATGATGACACAACTTACTTGCATCAGTGAGAGGTGGAGGCACAGAATTTGTGGTGGATGCCATAACAGCTTGAAGGAAACCCTAGTTGTTAGTATTCCTCCTCCTTTCATGGTGGTGTTACAGGAGCTCGACAATGTGGAGGTAAGGTATGAAACTTCTCGAATGCAGCAGGTTACAAACCTCATCGCTAGGGTAAGAAAGGAGAAATCATAACAGTCTTCAGATAAAATACGAATAAAATCTGATCATAGATGGGTGGAGGTTACAACAACCATGTGAAATTCACATGGGCCTGGCCTATGTGGCACTAAATAATTTGGGTGAAAGGTCCAAAGTCCAGTATACAAACATTCCAATAGTAAGATAGGTAGACAAAATAAATTTCCAAGTGCTAATAAAGAAAAGAGGGTGTACATGTCAATTTGGTTATAAATTTATAACACTCAACGACAATTTTATTTGAAACTTAGTGCAACTATGACCCATGTTCTCACGCAAAGCACAATTGAAATACCAAGGTTAAATAAACATCGTGCCCCAAATCAAATATAAGAATTTGTATTAACGTTCATACATCATCGTGCTGTTATACATAACTAACAAAAGTGGACCACAAGGTGTTATTATAAATTATGGAAGTGATTAAAGCTTCCATTAAATAGAAACCAAAAAGGATGAAATGGTAGGATTTGAGTAGACCCCAAGGTTTTATTATAAATTATGGAAGTGATTAAAGTTTCCATTAGATGTAAACCAAAAATGAATGAAATGGTAGGATTTGAGTAAACATTATAAGGGAATTGGGGAACATTGTTCATATATAAATAGTATATATAAAAAAATATGTGGATGGAGGACTCTTACAACACTCATAGTATCATGGTGGTTAACCCAAGAATTAATACACAAACATCCATCTATTTTAAAATGTTTTTCACATTATTTTTTTTTCCATTACAAATGTTTGGATACATTACTCTTTTATTTTATGTCATTTTTTCGATAAGACATATTTGTCACATCGGTTGAAGGATTACATTTAGGGATATTGATATTATTTTATTTTTCTTAGGTCATCAAAAAAGTCGCTACGAAATCAATGACTTCTAATATTTTTATTTTATTTTTATTTTTTCCTCTATTAATGTTGATATGAAATGATATGTAGAAATAAAGAATCACCTTATAAGCATTGAATAGGCTCGGTTGAGGCCAATATTTAATTCTACATGATATTAATTCCAAAATAGATTTACATTTGAAATAAGAAAGAAATGATTCTAGAATCAGACTATGTTAATAATAATATACAAAATAATTCCAATTTAATAATTTACCTCGTCTTATTATTTATGATAATTTTTAATGATTGAAAATGAGTTAGAGAATAACATTTTCATTAATGTTCGAAAGTCTATTTTATTGAGTTATCTATTTAATAAATTTAATAATCTCTTTTCATGTCCTATTATTTATCTATAATTTTAATGATTGAAAATGAGTTTGAGACTAACATTTTCATTAATGTTAAGAAGTCTATTTTATTTGGTTATCTATGTAGCAAATTTAATAATCTCTTTTTTCTTGATTCCTTGTTAGATATCATCATGTAGTTAAGGATTTTCTTTTTATTTTTTCTAGCAAAAGTAGAATTCAAATTTAAATGATCTTAATTTTAAAATAAATTTATATTTAAAAATATAAAACAAAAAATTATTTAGAATCATCTATGCCAATAAAAATCTAAAAAAGAAAAAAAGACCAATTAAAAAAAATATATAATTAAATGATTAACAAGTTGCATTTTTTATGATAATTAAAAAAAATAAAATTATAAACATCTTTACTTATGCTTGAAATTCTATTTTACCAACTTATCCATGAAAGATAATAGTATTTATATTTTTTATGACTTGCAATTTTATTCATCTCTTCATTAAGTATGAATATGTGTAGGTAAAATATGAAAGAATCTATAAAAAGAGTGCAATAGATTTAAACCTTGCCATAAATACAACATAGGCGGCTTTCTCATTAAAGAGAATGGATTGTTTTTAGACAATGAAAATGAATGATATAATTGTATTTTGAAGTATTGAGGTATTTAGTTTCAAACAATTTATGTATGTGCTGAAATATTTTTTTAAATTATAATTCAACATATAAAATAACATTATAATAATATTTATACTAACAATTCTAGAACCAATTGACTTTTTCTTCATTTTCCTACAAATTACATGTGCTAAAAAGGTTAATGGAGTCAAAAAAATTTACTAATATACTTTTAGTGAAGATAACGAACTCATTTCATCAAACTTGTGATGGGAAAGAGATGATATAATAGTTTCCACATTGATTACTCCAATGCATGTCTTTATGTTTCTTACAAATTCCAAAAACATCAATTTTTTTATCAATTCAAAAGAAAAAGAAAAAGAAATCTAAATAAAATTATCAATATTTTTCATTAAAAAGATAAATAAATAAATTTACATGTTAATCATGTATATATAATGCTCTTATACCATGAAAAAAAGATAACCCAATTTTGGAGTGAAGATTTGAAAACAACCTCTTCTATAATCCTGCAAACAACAAAAATATATACATCAATTGTAATGTTTATATTTATAATTTCTTCATTAATTTTAAGAATACAAAACATATAAAAACATTGTACTTTGGAAAATGTTTTCGGATACAACTCATGGGTGCATAAACCATTTTTATACAAATTCACGTAAATAAAACACAATTTTTTTTATTAAATTGTATTAATTTTGCTTTAAAATGATGAAAAGTTTTAATGTTAATTTCATTTTCTATTAGTCATTGATACTCTATAAAAAAAATTCATATCACACTACCATTTAGTAACAATTCACCTTATGTAACTTTCCACTTTTTTGAAAATATTTTTTAATTCATAAAATATTAACTTGTAATTTAAGTTAACTTTTTTAACCAAATTATAAATATAATTTAGTTAAAATTGAATTGAATTTTTTTTTATTTATATAATAATATTTTTAATTATCATTAATTTCAAAATTTTGTATTTATAAAATGGTGAAATACATTATAATTGGATTTTGTGAATGTATTAAACATTTATCGTCCACCATTATTTTGTAATATAACACCACATAAAATAATTTGTCATATGTATTTTTAAATTACAACATTGATAATTGGTTTTTGTGAATATATTAAACAGTTATCATCAATTATTATTTAATAAAATACCATCACTTAAAATAATTTATCATATTAAATAAAGAAGTCATGTTTTTTTAAAATACAACATACCCTCTTTCCTGGATTTTTTTGGACAACGAAAATTAGAGAATATAGTTAGAAGGAGTTGTTGGAAAGATAAAAATAATTACACGTTTGTATTTTTAAGTATTGAGGTTTTTCATTTCTAACAAAACATTTATTCATCGAAAGTAATTTTTTTAATTATAATTTAACATATAAATAAAATTTTAATAAGATTTATATTGAAATTTCTAAAATTAGAAATTTTATTGGATTTTGCTTCATTTTGCAACCAATTACATGTGCCATAAGGGTTGGTTGAGTCAAACATTCTTCACTAATATATTTTTTTTCTAATATCCTTGTATTGAAGATAATCAACTGCTTTCATTAAACATGTGATGAGAAAAGCAGATATTATATTTTCTAGAGCAATTACTCAATGTATGTCTTCATGTTTTCTAAAAATTTCACATATATCATTTTTTTATAAATTTAAATAAAACAATTCCAAATAAAATTATCAATATTTATTACTAACTAGCTATTCACTAGTTAAATGACTTTTAATATTGTTTAAGGAAAAAAAGATTGAGACAATTAATATTTTGCTGGAAAAGTTATTTTCTTTCTTTTTTAATTATGAATAATAAAATTATTTATGGAAAGTAAAAGTGAAAAGGTTGATGGTAAACGTTTCCAGGAACTAAAAAGGGTGGTTTCGGACAATTTAAATAGTTACATGCTCCTCTCGGGGGATAAGAGACTCATCCTAGTGAGGAATAGGGGTTCTGTTCATGGGTGAAGGAAGAGTGAAGATTTTTCCCGCTCCTAGGGACGGGTAGAGACCAGAGTGGAAAACACTCGTAAATTCCCCGAAGATTTACGCACCGACCGGACTTGGAGTCCTGAGGTCACAACAGAAAATATACTGTCAACACGTACCTTTTCAGGTGGGGAGCACGAGGGCAAGTAGAGGACATAATAGCCTCTCTCGAGAGTTGGGTGGACACCAAAAACCAGCTACGTTTTCTAGATAAGTGACTGTCTAATTTATTATTATTTAGACAATGACTATATATTTTATCTATTAATCGACAAGCGAATATTACTAAGTTTTATTTACAGAAAACGTGTTATTTAATTTCAAGAGAAAGGTTATAATTTTCTTGGAATATGTCTTATGTTGGAAAAATAGTAAGATAATGTAAATAATTAACACAACAAATAGTTACAAGGTTCTGTATATTACTACTGTATAATTTATAAACCTGTGTATGTTACATATTTGATGAGTGTATTTTTTTTTTAAAGAAAATACATATAGTAGATTTATTATCAATAAGCCGAATAAACAAGTATATTGTAGCTTTATATAGGATTTAATATTCTGTCTGTATGCTTCTCAACAAAGAATAGTTTTTAAAATGAAGTCTATGTAAAACATATTGTGTTTATATTTTATATGAAAACCAAAATTATCAAGAAGTTATGTGGGATGAGTCGTCAGTACTGGGTACGGGGTAAAACCCCGACCCAATATGCATCACTTTTCCCCTATCATCTTTATAATTGGACTAAAGAATAGGTGGTCTGGTCAGCAAGAAATCCCTAACAAATTTATAACTCGTGGAATGTACTAGTAAATTTTAAAAGAGAAAGTAAATGCTAGAAAATAGATTAAAGAAAAGACAAGCACAATTTATCCTAAAACTAAGTTTATACTCAAAGATTGAGCGAATAAACATGAAAAATATGCATGAACAGGGGATATAAGCTAAATGTGGGAAAATATTGACAAGGAAATAAACCATTCTTAAATGACAGACTCACTCATCTACAAAGAGAAATAGCAATATGATACACTATCTAATTCATAAGGCACACGATCTATATAAGAAGACTTGAAAAGGATGAATTCTTACTACAAGTAGCTACCTCCATTTGGATTAAGATAAGTATAGAGTTTATGTATAGTAGAAACGTAAACAAAATATTTATATAAAACAATATTCAGGAAGGAGTAAATGCCAAGTACGCGTTTGCTTTAAATTTCCACTCTATGCCGCCTATAACGTCGACTTAACCAAGGATTCAGTTCATGCATTTGGTTAAATGCCAATATAATGGTAGGTATGGTGCCAGAGATAAACAGCTGTAAATAAACCTTAAAACAAGACTTGAACTTATAACATCACATGTGATATGTCATGTTGAATTATGGGAAAAAGATTGGGTTTGTAAATTTAGATGTAATCTTATAATAAAATTAAGGTTATATCATTTGGTTAATCATTAGTTTATAAAATGTAACTATGTGATGATCTATCTTAAGTAACGTTGTGACGTTTTAAAATATACATCTGGTCAAGGTATTTATCTTTATAGGGGTAAGTAAAAAGAAAAAATTGGTGTATATGTCGTAAGTGATATCGAGCTGGCGTTTATATGCTAGGACCCTAAGGGTCAACTAACAAATTACATCGTGTGTATACTCGATGCACAGAATAGAAGCATAACAGAAACATTATGAGAAGGGGATCAACACAACAACCACCCCCAGTGACACCGGGGAACCCCAAGCTCAACCAATTGTGAACCCTAAGATGTGGGTTCGACTTGAGTGTCGATCAACACCCGGAAAATGAGTAGACTCATCGGAGTAACAAGACAGTATCAAACCAAGCATATTGTTGAATATAGTAAAACAACTAAAGGAAGAGATGGTATGAGTTTGAAGGGATAACGAATGATTAATTCAAGAGCAAGAAAAGATACTCAAAAGTCCATCGGACAAGAAAAAATCAAGAAATGGAACACCCCAGAGTCGTTGATAGGGGCATGCGAAGAAGGTGATGAAAAACAAAACAAGGGATAACACCACCGATGTAGAGTGGAAAGGAGCCCATCTTTAGGAAGCAACAAGACCAAAAACTATAATGAAGCAGAAATCTAGAAATTTGTCGGATCAACAAGAAGTTAAGAAGCGTAGTAGACCTTTAGGGGAGTTTTAGAAGATAAAATAACCAACATTTCGATGGTGAAGCTCGAGGAAGTGGCAATGGCATGGTTAATAAACATGAACAAGTATTTTTAGTTGTATGAATACAACAGCAACTCAGAGGCCGCATTGGCCATATACCAATTAAGGGAGAAAGCCACTATGTGGTGGGAAGAAGTGAAGAATGTTCACAAGATTGAGGAACAAGATGTCACTTGGGAACCGTTCGAAAGCCAATACTTTAAAGAAAAATATTTAAAAAAACGTTTCTAAGATGAGAAAGCTAAAGAATTTCATGATTTGAAACTAGGAAAGATGACTATGGATATCTTCCATACCTTCAAGAGGAAAAGGCTAGGGTACAAATATTTCTGAGCAGCTTGTCAACACATATGAAAGAGCGAAATGATTTTGTAAATCTCGTAAACCATGGACAAAGCCATTTGTAAGGCCTCGAATGTGCTATCGGCGATCCAAGGCTAAAGGGGAGGTTGGAAAAAGTTGGCGAGCCAAGGACAGGGACGACAAACGGCTCAAATTTCAAAGGCGCCAAAATTAATAATTTTAAGAATTTCGCATGAAGCTCTCTCGGTAAACAATTTGCGTGAAATCATCAAAAGAACTTGATGGCCAACGGAAAGAGAAACTCTAGAGAGGCATCCAACACTTGAGCAAGGCAGCAGTGACCAAGCCACCTCTACGATGTTATATTCGTCCAAGTGTGTCCCCTTGGGGAGCACCAGATGTTAGGTCATGAAGAAGAAGGACTAGAACCATGTGAATTTGCATGGATTATAAACAACTTTAACAAGTTAGCAGATCACAGAATAAATATCATCTACCAGGATTGATGATCTGTTTGATCAAGTGAAGAGGGCCACAATATTTTCAAAGATAGATTTAAGATCCGGATATCACCGTGATCCCGAATCAAGGATGAAGACATTTGTAAGATTGCATTTCGCACCGTGTATGGGCATTATGAATTTGTGGTGTTACCCTTTTGGTTAACAAATGCACCAACAACCTTTATGAGGTTAATGCATGGAATATTTCATCCTTTCCTAGATAATTTTGTACTTATATTCATAGATGAAATTTTAATTTATTCCAAAAACCAGGAAGAACATAGACAACATTTAAGGATTGTGTTGGAAATGCTAAGAAAACACCAGTTGTATGCTAAGTTCAGCAAATGTGATTTCTTTAAAATATAAATCCAATACTTAGGCCATGGCATTTCAATATAAGGGATTGTTGTTGATCCAGAGAAAATCAAGACAATCATGGAGTGGCAAGTACTCCAAAATGTGGCGATATTCGATCCTTTATGGAATTAGATGGGTATAACTGGAGATTCATCGAGGGATTTTCTCTAATTTCTTTTCCCCATGACCTCTTTGTAGAGAGAAGGAAAAAGTCTTTAAATGGATCGTTGAGTGTCAAAACAGCTTTAAGAATTTGAAGTAGATTTTGACCACCGGGACTAGTATTGAGTGGTAGACGAACGCAACAAAGAATTTGAAGTTTGTATAGATGGTAGTAAAGGAGGTTTTGTGCTAGTTCTATCTCGGGAAGGAAAAGTAGTGGCTTATGAGTCAAGAAATATGAAGGATCATGAACAAAGATATTCAGATTTCATGATACGGAGTTAACAACGTAGTACATACCCTTCGGGTATGGAGACACTACTTGCTGGGGAAAATTTTGTGTTAAAAACATATCATAGCGGCTTGACTAGTTATTTCAAGCAAGTTGATTTTAAACTCTAGATAGGCAATATGGAATGCCTTTCTAAGTGAGTTTGATATGGAAATCTAGCACATGAAAGGTAAGGAAAACCGAGTGGCTGATGCTTTAAGTAGGAAGCTGCATTGTGTTTATGAGCTTTATTACAATAAGCTTGAAAGTAAATTCTTAGATCAAGTAAAAAAAGAAGTACAAAAAGATCTGGAATATAAATTTTTATGGCGGCAAATGGAAGAGAACAGAAAAGCAAGGAGGCACTTCGAGTATGGAGTAAATAATGATCATATGCTCACTTTTAGAGGAAAAGGTGTATGTACCAAACCTGTGGTAGACCTAATGGAGGTGATAATGAATGAATACCATCGTAGTAATTATGTAGGTCACCTAGGATACCGTAAAAATGTTGATACTATTAGAAAGGTATATTTACGGGCCTCGTATGCATAAAAATATTGTTGAGTATTTAAATAAATTTTTGAGTGTCGTTAGTGAAGGTGGAGCATCAACATCCTACGTGGATTGCTTTGCGACCCCATACGGTACCTAAATGGAAGTGGGAGGTCATATCCCTGGACTTCACACAGAGTTTATCGCTGGCCAAAAAGGAAAAAATGACTCCATCATGGTGGTAGTGGAAATATTGAGTAAATCTGCATATTTTATACCTATGCAACCTACTTACAGAAATCGTACATATAGTAGACATTTTCATGAGAGAAATTTTCAGTGTTGCATGGTATTCCAAAGACGGTTATCTCAACAAATGTGATGTTAAGTTTACATCAGCGTGGAAGACTCCATTTATAGGTTTAGGGACCCAAATCAACTTTAGTACAACTTATCATCCCTGTACAAATGGTCAAACAAAGCGAGTAAACCAAGTGTTGTAAGACATGTTGCGTATGTATGTGATGCAAAGCAAACAACCAAATGGGAAGACTATTTTCATCTTGTTGAATTTGCTTACAACAATGGTTATCAAGAGTCCCTTAAGATGAGTCCTTTTGAGGCCTCAGTATGGGAGGCAATGTCGCACACCCATAAATTGGAGCATCCCGAAGCAAAATTAATGTTAGGACCAGATATGCGGGCCGAAATCGAATCGAAGTAAAGAAGAGAAGACAAATTTAAAGGTCGCACAAGATCGACAGTAAGATCTATGCGTATAAAAAGAGGTCTTATCTGAAATTCGAAGTGGGAGATCATGTGTATGTGAGGATGAAACCCAAGAGGAGTACCTTACGTGGACCTCTTGTGCCAAGTTGGCTTCCCGTGTTCCATGGACCCTTCAAAATTTGCAAAGGATAGGCCTTGTGGCCTATCGGCTAGCTTTTACCTGACGATGTCCGGGTACACAATGTGTTTCATGTGTCCTCGTTGAAGTGTTATGTGCATGATTCGAAGCACGTAATTCATTGAAGTAATATACAGTGTAGGATAGAATTAAAAATCCTAACGTAAAATATGATTTATTTATGAGAATTTGACAAGGAACTTTGTTGTTTGCGTGTAGAGCCGACGACTAGTTTTTGGTTGAGCCACAACACATACTTGACCGAAGGGAAATTATGCTCCGTGTTTAATGATACCTAGGTTAAAGTGTAGTGGAAGTACTTTGGCCTAGATGAGGCTACGTTTGGGAGGATGAAATATTTTTCTCGTGAGGCTTATCCAAAGACTCTTCAGCAGCTAAAGTGAAACACTGAGGATGGTGTTACTTCCGAGGGGAGGTTGTGACAGTGTTTTGCATTTACTGATAACTAGCCTGTTAACTAGTTAAATGAATTTTAATATTGTTTAAGGAAAAAAATATTGAGAAAATTAATATTTTGCTGGAAAATTTATTTTCTTTCTTTTTTAAATTATGAATAATAAAATTAGTTATGGAAAGTAAAATTGAAAAGGCTGATGGTAAATGTTTCCAAGAATATAAAAGATGGTTGGACAGTTTGAGCGCTTACCTACTCCTCTAAGGATAAGAGACTCATGATTGAGTGAATAGGGTTATGTTCATGGGTGAAGGAAGAGTGAAGATTTTTCCTGAGCTGGTAGAGGACCCGTCGAAAAACATGTAGTAAATTCCCGAAGATTTCGGCACCGACTCGACTTGAGTCCTAAGGTCACAACGTAGACCCATCGTCAACCCGTACCTTTTCGTGTGTGGAGGACACGGCAAGAAGAGGACGTAATAGCCTCTCTTGAAGGTTGGGTGGACACCAACAACTAGCTACGTTTTCTAGATAAGTGATTGTATAATTTATTATTATTTAGACAACGACTATCTATTTTATCTATTAATCGACAGTGCGAATATTACTAAGATTTATATACGTGAAAAACATGTTATTTAATTTTAGGAGAATGGTTATCATTTTCTTGGAATCTGTCTTACATTGGAAAAAATAGTAAGATAATGTAAATACTTTCAACTCGTAGAAAATAGTTACGAGGTTATGTATATTACTATCGTATATTTTATAAATCCGTGTATGTTACAGATTTTCTAAGGGTATTTTTTTGAAAAAAATATATATAGTAGATTTATTATCAATAAGTCGATAAACAAGTATACTATAGCTTTATACAAGGATTTAATATTTTTTCGTATGGTTTTCAAAGAAGAATGGTTTTTTAAATGAAGTCTATGTAAAAACAAATCGTGTTAATATTTTATATGAAAACCGAATTATCAAGAAGTTATGTGGGATGAGCCGTTGAGTACCGGGTACGGTAAAACCCCGAACCGATATGCATCGCTTTCCCCTAATATCTTTATACTCTGATCAAAGAATAGGTGGTCCAAATACCAAAGAAAACCCTAATAAATTTATAACTAGTGGATTGTTCTAGTAAATTTTAAAAGAATGAAAGTAAATGCTAGAAAATAGATTAAATAACAGAACAAGCACAGATATCCTAAAACTAAGTTTACACTCAAATATTGAGCTTAATAAACATGAAAAATATGCATGAAACGAGGATATAATTTAAATGTGGGAAAATATTGACAAGGAAATAAACCATTCTTAAATGACGACCACCCATCCGCAAAGAGAAATAGCAGATAAGATACATAGTCTATATAAGAATACTTGAAAATGACGAATTCTAACTACGGTAGCTACCTCAATTTGGAGTAAGATAAGTACGTAGTTTGTGTACAAGAGAAACATAAGCATAAGCTTGATATAAAACAATATTCACATGAAAATATCTCTGAACAAATTTTATGCGCAAAAATCCAACCTGTAGTCTAAATGTCTGCTAGAAGAATTGTTACTGTCATTACTATAAAAAATGAACTCGTTGAAATATATAAATTATAATTCCAAAATAAATAATTACGAGGTTGTCAATTAAATCCTTAAAATTCACACTGGATGAAAGACCTAGGTTAAAGAGGAAAAATCCTTCAAAGCACTCAGTAAGGAGAAGTAATTGCATTAGCAAGAAGCCTGAGAAGGCCCCGGAAACGACATGAAAATCTTGGGTAGCGGAAGACTCCACCACCAAGGTTGAGAATAATTCCACGTTAAAGTATCAAAGCAACAAAGCGGATACCATGAGGAAGTGCAAGTGCTAAATATTTAACTATAAAACCAAATAAGGAAATAAAATGTACGAAGGTGAATCAGTGAGAGGTTAACTTGGAAAAGAGGTTCCCTCGTTCCTCCAGCATCAATAAATTGAATGAAATAATAACAAAGCAAGGTAACAAAAAGAACCCAATAAATTAACGACAGAGAAAAATAGATCCCCAATTACAGTGACTCGAAGAATACTATTAACTAAATTGGGAATGGGATTAATTCTATACGATTGTGCATTTGGGAAGCACACAAAAAATCGAAGAGAAGGCCTTGTTATGTTGAATACCAATACCACAGAGATTCATCATTATTTTCCACATAACTTTATCCATCGTGCAGCATCACCACCGGGTGTTACAACCTCACCACACTTGTAAAAACAAGTTGAAATTCATAATTGTGTCTCGTGGTAACAAACCCCAAGGCATAAAGGCGTAAAAGCTTGTTGTTCACTTAGGAACTTAACCACGAGAGTCGAAGGAGCTATCGATGAGACAAAGAATGAAAATGCTAAAGGCATAGTTGGGCGTGATTAATCCTGATGTTTCACCTGGAAATGTGGAGCATTGATCCATAAATAGATCGATGGTGCGGATCAAGAAAAGTACCATTGAAACCCGTGCAACATAACTTTGGATGTTACAACTATCGAGAAGGAGTAAATGCCAAGTACCGCCGCTTTAAATTTTCCACGCCATGCCTGCTTATAACGCCGATGGAACCAAGGATTCAGGTTCATGCATTTGGTCAAATATCAATATAATGGTAGGTATGGCGCTAGAGATAAACAATTATAAAGAAACATTAAAACAAGACTCTACCTTATAACATCACATGTGATATGTCATGTTGAATTACAGGGAAAGATTGGGTTCGTAAAGTTAGATGTAATATTATAATAAAATTAAGGTTAGATCATTTGGTTAATCATTAGTTTAGAGAGTGTAACTATGTGATGATATATCTTAAGTAATGTTGTGACATTTTAAAAGATACATCTACTTAAGGTATTTATCTTTATGGGGTAAGTAAATTTTTGTTTTGGTGTATATGTTACATTTCCATAAAAAATAAAAAAATTTAAATAAAGTCACAATTTAATGATATAGGATTTTGTTATACCACAAAAGAAGATAACTCATAAGAGTTTGTTTTTTTGGAGTGTGAAAGGAGAAATACATTTCCCTCTTCCATAATTCCACAATTGAGTAACGATTTCATAATTCCAATGATTTCGTAAACAACCAAAGTATATATCAATTGTAATTTTTTGAATTTTATTCATTAATTATTAATTTTAACTATACAAAAATATATATATATATTTTAAGAATTATACCATGTAAAAATACTTTTGTTCCAGCTTCCGTGGATGCATAAATAATCTCTAGACAAATTTAAAAAACATAAAACACAAATTTGTGATAAAAAAATGTATTATTTTTGTTTTTAAAATTGTGAAAAGTTTTAATGTTAATTTCATTTTCTATTATATTGATATTCTTTTTAAAAAGACGAGTCACTTGTAATTTGTAAAAAAATCATTTGGCTTAAACTTCTATTCCTCGAAAATGTTCTTAATTCATAGAATATTAACTTGTACTTTAATTTAAAGTTCAAATTTTTAAGTTAAAATTTAATTGAATTTTATTATTTATAATAATAATAGTTTAAATTAATATTATTTTTAAAATTTATATATTTTATTTGGTGAAATATATTATAATTGGATTTTGTGAATAAATTAAACATTTATCAATAATCAATATTGCTAATTTATTAATTTAATGTTATTATGAACAAAATTAGCACCACCTAAAATAATGCATGATTTTAAATAACGAAGTCATGTATTTTTAAAAATATTAACTCTTTTCGCTACCAAAGACTCCAAAAAGTTTTAGTAGGGTAGAAACGTCAACCAAGTCTCATACTAACCGGAGACTAAACAAAATTCTTCAGAGAATTAAACTCCACATCGACCTTGCCAAAGGTGTCACCTTCCACGCGCCGTACACATGGCTAACCAACCGACCGACATTGCCGGAAAACATTGGTGTTAATGGTAATACTGCCTCCCTATCAAATTTGTGACGCCTTCGATTTTCCGGCACATCAGAAAAATAATGCTCTTGCATCGGGGACACATGAAATGTCGGCTGAAGTACAACCCATCCCCCATCACTACTCCTCCCCCACGGAAATTATGATCCAAACCTCTCGCACCCTCACTACCCTCCATCCGTATGAGCATGCCTATAGATACATCTCGTCAAGTCCGAATGACCACTCCAACCGTAGAATTTATTTCCACGATGAAATCCACAGAGTTTCCTATCTACCCACCACACCTCCCTCGTCTCGCATTTCTCTCTTCGCCTATATTAACCACACCCTCCCATACTATGGCTCATTCCATTTTTTAGGCTTCGCATCCTTGTCTCCAATTTCCCCAATTTCCCTCTTATCCTTGTCTCTCCTCATGCCCACTACCGGCCTCCCACTCATCTGGTCTCGCGATCTCTAGCTCTGCTCCCACCGATCAACAACTCTCTTATGGCCCCCCACAAAGCCAATGTCCCTCTCCCCTACCCATGGTGGATCGACCACCCCCACTTGGACCCTGACACCGACGTGACGCCGCCGCTGTAAATGCGGAGTTGGATTTCATCATGAAGCCACTAGTAAGGATATGAAGAATCATATCGAGGAAATTGAAGAAAAAGTCGGGATACCGGATAAAAAATCCAATAGGGACAATAGATGAAGCTTTTAGATGGATTCTCAATCCCGGCCTCACTAGAGCGAGGGAAAAATTATTCGACATTGGGCCATCGAACTCCACTAGCAAACTAAGACCATGATTGCCATGGCATCGTGAGAAAAAAAGACCACAACAACATCCTCGAATGGAAAATTGACTTCGTCATCGAAAAATTTGTAATGTACATCAAGCAGTGTGTACCATCGTCAAGCCTTTCATTAATAATAAAAGCTCTCGCACGCTTCCCTCTCAAGTGCCTCGACCGCCACATGCCAACCCAACCCCCGTCACCACCCGAGGGTGTTTGTCCTTCGCTCCTCAAACTTTCTCTCAGTGAGCTCAACCCTAGTGGCACCGGATCCTCTTCTCCAAGAGGAAAGCAAGAATATGGGATTTGACGACGGCAACACTTTCGGAGCCATATCAATGTCGATGACTTCCCGATGGATGACGTGGCCTAACCTCGCTCCCTAAGCCTCCTTGCTCCAAGTTTTGCGACCGCGGAAATCTCAAAATTTTCAGCTGCATTTTCATCGTTGAGGCCGAAAGGCCTTTTTTCTTAGATTAACTACCCCATTTTGGTCACCGCCTCCAACCCCTTTGTATCTTTCCCTTGTAATTCCCTTTCCGAGAGGGCGAAAGATACCGTCCAAAGTGACGAATGTATCAAATCGAATGTAACAAAGACAATAATCTTTAATTTTGTCCGGCACCGATACCAACATGTAACTATCTCGGTTTTTTATATGAATGTAAATAGATCTATCTTATTTATTGCATTAGTACATTAACTCTTCATCTTAGAAATAAAGTGACAAAAAAACATTTACATCGAGCAGTAGAAATGAAATATCAAGTCAACTTGATAATAAACATTAAGAAGCATCAAAATGTTTATATCATAATATATTTCATATTACTAAAAAATAAATTAAAAAATAAAAATTTTGTAAATTTATCTTTAATTATTATTATTATTATTAATTAATTATATGAAAGCATGAGGATAACCATATATACATTTCAAATTTCATGTAAAAATATTTTTAGCCATACAATTTTATAGGATGAAGATTTTTTATCTACAAATAGAATTTGCTACTATATACTGGGCCAATTTCTATGGATTTTCAATATCACATGACAAAAAACTCTAACAATTTCATTATATATATATATATATATATATATTAAAAGAAAAAAATGAATACAGATGATTGTAACATACTTTTAAGGCTTATAACATTTATATATTAACACGTGATATATCCAACATGGAAGCACCATAGTCAACAATAATTAACATGACTACCATAGTCAACCATACTTATCTAGGGACTCATGATCTATCTACAGGCGACCTAGTTCTGAACCATAGTGATGACCATGGTTGACCATGAAGGCTTACAATTGACAAGCTAGGGAATAACAATATTTATCATGGGGTTAATAAAATTAACCTAAGGCTTAATATATTAAACACAGGGTTTATAATCTTAGTGTTTACACAACAATATTAAGTTTTATTATATTGCTATAACTTTTAGGGTCTTAGTATTAAGATTTAATATTATAACATTGGGTTTATAATATTACCTCACATGTTAATCATGATATGGGTTTAATGACGATAGACATTAAAATGCGTACAAAATTCTATCCAATGTTTCCTCAGGAAAAACATGCTCAAACATGACAATCAATTCACAATCATCGTGCCAACATTACATCGCATTGACACCGATTCAATGTCACATCGTTACATTACAAAAAATGAGTTAAATATTAGGTTTATAATATTAGGGATTTTATAATATTATGTTTTTACTATTGTACTAGGGTTTAATATTATTCCCATGGGTTTATAACCCAATGGGTTTATCAGGAGTGATCATGGTTGACCATGGAGGCTTGTGACTGATGTCTTGATAACGACTGCATATCGTGGAGTTAATAATATTAATCCTAGGGTTTATAATATTAGGGTTTAATATATTAAACTTAGGGTTTATAACAATAATATTAAGGTTTATTGTATTGGGTTTTATAATCCTTGAGGGTCTTGTATTAAGGTCTAATATTCTCGATCAATGGGTTGTAATATTAATCATAGGGTTGAATATTAATCACGATGTTAATCATGATAAGTGCTATAATAATATTGCGACATTGGAAATAATATTATTAATTAATAATATTAATAATATTAATAATATATTTAATATAATTAATAATATTAATACCGTTAATGGTTAATATTAATAATAATAATAATCATTAATTAATTATTAATTAGGTAATTAATAATTAATTAATTAACCCATCATTAATTAATTTGAACCCATGGTTAATCACGATCACCCATGGTCAATCATAATCAATTAATTAATTTGTCACACTATGACTCGACCATGTTCGTACCATCATCCCCCTCGTCAAACATGAAGTCAATTATGGTAAGCCATGGTCCAATGGTGCCATAGTGACAAATATTGTCTCAATATGAAATCTACCATGGTGAACCACTACTAACCATTTGCTCAAATTTACATTATGACAAAGATCGCTCTCAACATTGAAAATCAAACCATGGTCAAACCATGTTTATTTTAGGCCGGTAATACGACATTTATCTGAGGGTCTATACACACTTTGGCTTTATAATATTAATCCCTGAGGTTTCAATATTATTATCTCCAGTTTATAATCCCTCGGATTTTAGTATTAACGCTATATTATTCCCTTTTGGTTTATTAATATAAAGGTTCATATACCTAGGGCATAATATTATTCATAGGCTTTATAATATTCATCCTCCCGTTTAATATAAAATATGTTTGGGTTTATAATCATGGTAAAAAATGCGTCAACCATTTTCCAATGTCACATTGTGACAAAGATTGTCTCAATATAAAAATCAACCACGATAAACCATATCTCAAACTCATGTTTTTTTATAGTTTGCTAATATTTATCTTAGGGTTTATTTACCTTGGGTTTATAATATCAATCGCTTAGTTTAATATTATTCACTTGGGGTTTCTTATAATCCCTTAGGATTTTAGTATTAACCCTGGTTTTATTATTCCATTGGGTTTGCAATATCAATCCCTTTGGGTTTATTAATCTAAGGGTTCATATACCTAGGGTATAATATTATTCATATGGTTGATAATATTGATCATTGGGTTTTAATATAAACTCGTTAGGTTTATAATCATGGCTCGTCAATGGTCAACCATTTTCCAACATCACATTTGTCACAAAGATTGTCTCAATATGAAAAATCTACCATTTCTCAACCATCGTAGACTCCATCATCAACGATGAAAATCCATTGTCAATCATTGTCAACCATGGCACAATCATGGTGACCATGTTCTAATGTCACATTGTGACAAATATCGTCTCAATATGAAAATAAATCAAATCATGGTCAACCATGGCTAAATGTCACATTGTGACAAATATGAGTCTCCTACATGAAAATAAACCTTGGTAAACCATGGTAAACCATGTTTATTTTAGGGTTTATAATATTTATCTCACAGTTTATATGCCTTGGGAATATAATATTAATCCCTGGGGTTTTAGTATTGTCTCCTAGGAGTTGATAATATTAATCCTCTAGGATTAATGAGGCAAATATTTATTAGTTTCTAATCATGTTCAACAATGATCAACCATCTTCCAACTGTAACAATGTTAGAAATATTGTATCAATATGAAAATCAACCATTTTAAACCATCATAACCCATCAACAAAAATGCTGCAACCATTGTCGATCGTCATCAAGCCATGGTCCATCATGAGTCAACCATGGTCCAATTTCATCGTCAGACAAATATTGTCTCAAATATGAAAATCTACCATGTGTCTAACCTTGCATTGTGACAAATAAGGTCTCACATGAAAATAAACCATGATAAACCGCGTAAACCATGTTTATTTTAGAATTTGGCAATATTTATCTTAAGTGCTTTATATACCTTGGGTTTATAATGTTAATCCCTTGGGGTTTTAAATATTAACCCTCTCTATTTATTATTCCCTTTGGGTTTATAATACGTTAATCCCCTTTGTTTTAGCATTTTGACCACTTTGGTTTATTATTCCCTTGGGTTTATAGTATGCATCCCTTAGGTTTATTAATTCTAGTTGATATAAACTCCCATGGCTGAAATCAATCATGGCCAACCATTGTCAACCATGGTCGACAATGGTAAACCACTGTCTATTACTGTGGTATTATAATATTAATCCTTGGGTTTAATATAAATCCTCTGGTTTATAACAATGATCAACCTCGTCAATCATGGACCAACATCACATCGCGGAAAAAGATTAACTCAATATGGATGAACCATTTTCAATCATCATCAACCATGGGAAATAATGGCAAACAAATTTTTAACCATCATCTACTATGGTCAATAATGGTTAACCATCTCAATGTAAAAATCAACCATGGGCAACCATGGTCCAACGCGCATTTACCTGAAAAATATTGTTCCTAATATAGAAAATAAACCATGTGTACACCATAGGCCAAGCATTTTTATTTTAGGGTTTATAATATTTAATCTGAGGCTTTATTTACCTTTGATTTATAGTATTAATCCCCTTGAGTTTATAATCCATTGTATTTTAGTAAGTTAACCCATCGCTTTATTATTCCATCGGTTTATAATGTTAATCCCTGTGTTTATTTAATCTAAGGGTTCATATACGTAGCGTAATATTATTCATGATGGTTTCTAATATTAACTCCGGTTTGGATATATATACGCTGTTTATAATCATGGTAAAAATGGTAAACCATTGTCCAATATCGATTATGGACAAAGATTGGCCTCAATATGAAAATAAACCATTTTAAACCATCAGTAACCCATCATAAAAAATGGTAAACCATTATTTCCACCATTGTCGATCACATGGTCAACCATCGTCTCATGTCACATTGTGACAAAGATTGTATCAATATGAAAAATAAAAACCATGGTCAACCACATGATGTAACGTCGTATTATGACAAAGATGGCCTCAAATATGAAAAATCAACCAGTGGTCAACCATGTGTTATTCTAGTGTTTATAATATTTATCTTGGGGTTTATGCAACTTTGGTATATAATATTAATCCTATATGTTTATAATCTCTTGTTTTAGTATTAACCCCTTCTCGCTTTATTATTCCCTTTGGGTTTATTAATATAACTATTCATATTCCGTAGGGTATAGTAATATTCATAAGTCATAGTGATATTAATCCCTTGGGTTCAAGATAAATCCCTTTGGGTTTATTAATCTAAGGGTTCACATTCCTAGGGTTTCAATATTATTCATAAGTTTAGTAATATTAATCCTTGGGTTTAATATAAATCCTTAGTTGGTTTATAATCATGGTCAACTATGGTCCAATGTCACATTAAGACAAAGATTGTCTCAATAGTGGAAATCCACCATGGTCAACAATAAGTCAACCATGTGTCAATACAATGGTAAACCATTGGGTTTATTCATAAGGCTTTATAATATTAATATTTGGGTGAATATAAATCCCTGGGTTTATAATCATGGGTATCAAATCTCGGTCAATCATGGTCCAACGTTACATTGCATGACAAATATTGTCCTCATAATATGAAAATCAACCATCGTCAACAATGGTAAACCATTATCAACAATCGTAAACTGCTGTTAATCGTCATCAACCATGTTCAATCATGGCTAACCATCATTGAATGTCACATTATGACACATTGTATCAATATGAAAATCAACCATGGTCCAATGTCTCATTGTGACAACACATTGTCTCATAATATGAAAAATCAACCTTGGTAAACCACTAGTCAACCATGTTTATTTTAGGGTTTAATTACCTTGGGTTTATAATCCCTTGATTTTAGTATTTAACGTTGGTTTTATTATTCTTTGGTTTTATAATATAAATCCCTTGGGTTTATTTAATATTTATAAGGGTTTATATACATAGGGTATAATATTAATTCTATGTGTGTTTATAATAATCAATCCTTGGGTGTAATATAAATTTGTTTCGTTTATAATCATGGTAAACAATGTTCACCCATCTAAAAATGGGAAACACATGAAGAAATGATCTAAAAGCAGACATGGAAGGTTTGACAAAGTTGATACAAGAAGTATTTCCTAATGGATGAAAATATAGTAGTTGAAACTCATGATGAGAACAAAATAAATGTTAATCATGATTTTCATAAACTCTACATGTTGGATGGAAGACCCACCATATTCCTAAGATTGATATGAGGAAGTTTGATGGCAAGGATCCCGTAACATGGATACTACAGATGGAGCAATATTTTGATCTCCATAATGTGAAAACACACAAAAGGTACGATTGCAACTTTATATTTAGAACAAAATACATTTGCATGGTATTGTATGACCTTTTTTAACAGAAACACCAGTCACTGTCACATGCAGAGAAATGATACTGCACATTGCATGAGGATACAAAGAGGAACACCTAGCCAATTGATAAATCTCAAACAAAAGGATTCAGTGGTGGAGCACATTGAGGACTTCCTTTCAAAATTGAATATGATATTCCATAGGAACACATGTGATCTGGATGTCTTCATAGGGACTTTTAAAGGATAACATCTAACACGAGGTTTCGCGTTTAAGCCAGAACCTCGATTCATTGGATAAGGCATTCAGTGTTGGCAAGAAAAATTGAATGCAAATATAATGGCAATAAGGAAGGCTCACCACTCACATCTATAAAAGATGGAAATGTTGCCCGTCCTATACTCAAGGGTGCGACAACCTACAAGGTTGAAACCACAACAATTGAAAGAAAAAAGAGAAAAAAGGGCTTTCTACTAAAATTGTGATAGAAAAATACACTAAAGGTCATAAGTGTATTGGAGAAGAAATTATTTTGCATAGATTATGAAGAGGATGAAGAAAATGAACAAGAAACTTCAAAAAGAAGAGGATATACACCATGAACCAACCCTAGAAGAAGAAGAAATGAGTCCAACCCATATTTTGTAATGCATTGGTAGGAATTACCACTCCTCAAACTCTCAAGATAGAAGGACATATCAAGAAGAAAAACATAATAGGGTGTTGATTGATTAAGGTAGTACCCATAATTTTATTCATTGTAAGGTAACTCAAGAAATTGAAACATTTCCTTATACCCAACACCATAATGTAAAGTGATTGTTGCAAATGGAGGAACTATAAATTGCTCTAGAAAATGCCATAATATCAAGCTAACTATGGGGGAATATGTATTGAATAGTCCAATGATTTCCATTCCAATGGGAGGTGCTAATATTGTACTAGGAGTACAATGGTTACAATCTTAAGGGAAAAAATAATAACAATATGGGGGCTATAGGGGTGAAAACAACAACAATACACGCTACAATAACAACAATAAGGATACACTAGTATTATAGGGACCTAACATGCTCTCCTTCAAAAAAATGTTTGCCCTCAATGCATGATTAATTCTCGATGCTTCTGTATAAAATTCTCATCCTCCCATGTGGAATCTTCAATGAGTACTTCCACTTCGTTGGGATACCGTAAAAATTTATCGATTTGGTAGTTGTCAAGTTCTTCTTTCTCGTGATCTACTGGGAACTTCTTTCTACCTGCAATGTTGGATCTTTCCCGTTGTTTCAATTGATCATGCACCAAAGTTAGGTTATCCTTTCGAGAGTTGGAGTAACTTTGTTGTTGATGCTCGATGTGATCTTCCACTACTTTATCATCCATACTAGCTTTCATTTTGATCCTGAAAACCATCCCACTTAGCTCTCCATTTTTCTTTTAAACCATCTAAGGTCATATTTTATTGCTCTTTTGTAAGATTGAAATTTGTCAGTACTCTGAACTATAATTTTGATATCTCCTATACTTCAATTTTTTCCTCTTCATACATCACAGTATAGTGGTCGTGCGCTTTAATACCAAGCATGGAATTATTTTTGGGAGGCATTATGTAGAACTCAAATACCGATAAAAATGCTCTAATATTCCCTTTGGAATCACTTCACACTACTTTTTCAAAGAAACGTTATGCAATTTTAAAAACAAATACACACCTTTTTCTTTTCTTAATAGGAGGTCGATATTAAACCTGAATTATCTCTCGTGATTTCGGATCTTAAATATCTAAAATTTGGTTTTGTAGTATCCCTCTTAATCTTCTTTCTATTGCCACCGATCTAACTCCGATTTCGCTGCTTTTCGTTTTTAAGGCAGAGTTAAGTGCCCAATCTCCCACAATTTCCTAATTAAGGGATCGTTCCCGCAGGAGAGAGTTTGTACGATGTGCCCTCCTTCAACTCTGAAATTGATACAAAGGAAACTGACGCAGTGCGTGTGATTTCAGTACACTTTTACAAAATCTCGAATACGATGCTCGAGATAGAGTTATGACGATTTTACCAAGGTCACCTTTTAGGATGGAATTTGGGAGCCTCGCAAAACCCTTAACTTCCATAGTACCATATCTCCTAAAATTTTATGAACTAGTATCTGAAATTTCCTAAACACGAAGTTCCTCAGGATTTCTGTAGCTTTTCGCGTGGACAAGTAACTCTAAGCTTCGAACTCTTTGTATAAAAAATTTTATAGAAAAATGTACCGATGGCTATATTTTTGGAGCAGCTAAACCCTAGAATCCAAAGATCCGTATACCAACATTATGAAACCTAACTCCAAAATAGAAAGAAAAAGAGAGATCAATGCTTTATAAATAAGCCACTTTCCGGGGAACCTCCTTTTACATTACATAAAATGAAAATTCTTGGATGATACAAATGACACAACCTCCTTTCTATATATGGAGTTTATGGGGTCACACATAATCCTAATGGACACTCAACACAATAATGTAAGGGCACAACACAACAATATGGAGGTTACATGGGATAAAGCAATAATGGGGCTACAATAACAACACAAGGGACACACTAGTATTATAGTACCTAAAAATTCCCTTTGGTTTTTATAATACCAATCCCTTCGGTATTATTGGTATAAGGGTTTATATACCTAGGGTATAATATTCATTCATGTGGCTTCTATAACATCAATCCTTGGGTGTAATGATAAATTTGTTTGGTTTATAATCATGGTCAACAATGGTCATCCATTTTTCAATGTCACAATGTGACAACATTTTCTCAATATGAAAATCAACCATTTTCAACCATTGTAACCCATCATCAACGTGGTAAACCATTGTACCACAATGGTAAACCATTTTCAACTATCGTTGACCATGGTCAATCATGGTCAACCATGGTCTAATGCCACATCATGACAAATATTGTTTCAATGAGGAAAACAAGTATGTTCAACCATGGTCAACCATGGTCCAATAACATTGCATCAAGGACAAAGATTGTCTCAATATGAAAATAACTGCTATGGCAAACCACAATTAACCATGTTTATTTTAGGGTTTATAATATTTATCTTAGGGTTTATGTATCTTGACTGTAATATTAATCCTTTGAATTTCATATTATTCTCGCTTTGGCTTTTGGCACACGTCACCTCGGGGGTTTATTAATTTTGCTGGGTTGGTATCCGAAAAGATTGTCTTAATATGAAAATCATCCATGGCGACAATTGTTGTCAAATACATGATAAACCATTGTGAGTTGTCGTCAGCCATGGTCAATCATGGTCAACCATGGTCCATTTCGCTACATTTTGTCTAAAATTTTGCTGAAGCATTGTATCAGTGACAAACATCGCCTCAATGTGATAACTCAAACAAATAATGATTATTGCAATGTGAAATTTCGTTGCCATTTATTCAATGTTGTATTAACATTATCGATTAAATATTAGGTTTCTAAAATATCTAATATTGTGTTTTAATATTAGGTTAGTAATTTTAGAGTTTAATATTAGGATTATAATATTAGGGTTTTTAATAAAGTTTTAATATTAATCCTAGGATTTGTACTATTAATCCTATTATTTACACTCTTTAGGTTTATTAATCCCATAGTTTTATAATACTAATACCATGGGTTTATTAATCCATTAGGTTTATAATATTAATAATATCTTAGGCTTTATTAATCCCTTGAGTTTATTGACTGACTTTGCTTTAGGATCACTCGTTTTTATAATACTCAATAATCCCTTTGGTCGACTAATCATTTAAGTTTATAATACCACAATCCATTTGCTTTAATAATACTAATCATCCGTTGGGTATGGCCATTAATCTCCTACAGTTTACAATATTAATCCTTTGTGTTTTTAATATTAATTCCCGGGTTTATAATATTAATCCTTTATATTTATAATATTAATGAAAAGGGTTCATTATAATACTACCTTTGGGTTTTTAATATTAATCCCTTTGGTTTATGTGTGTGTGTGTGTGTGTGTGTGTGTGTGTTTCATATATGTTCTATATATCGTTAATAATAACCTGTAATTTATTAATAGTACTTATTTATTTCTTACCATTATGTTATTGTCAATAATATATCTATATATATATACAAATAGTTTTATCATCACAAGGTATGCATAATCATTATTAATGTGGTTAAAATAATCCGGTATTAGTGTATATAAACCACATTGGTAAATGTGGTTCCGCCGGGCTATTAATAATTATTAGGTGGTTGGTAGGGTTTTAACCTCCATGGAATATTCTAAAATATTCTTAGTGGTCACAAGTGAAAGGTTTGAGATCTATTTCCAAAATGGTTATGTATTTTCAAAGCAAAAATAAGGTCATGCATTATATGAAATAATTTATTGTGGACATATGGTATGCATAAGTCATAGTATCAGTAAAAGAACATATTTATTTGTTAAGAATCTCCATGATAAAGTGGAAATCAATCTCTCATGGGTAAGATTAATGTTGCGTAGCTCTTCCTAAATGCATATATTTCTAACTCTTATATTAATTTTTTATAATTAATAATAATGAAAATAATAATAATAATAATCTAGTTAATTTTTATGATTTTTTTTAATTACATTGTTAGTGTATCTATTTTGCAAAGAGGGCTTTCAAAATTTTAATTTAATTATCAACAAATGGGTTGATGTGTAATGATTTAAACTCATAATATATTCTAGAATATTTTTAGTGCACCATATACTAAAGAGATTTAGTATGGCTACATTATCTATAAATTTATAACTTAGATCGTATGCAATATTTATTGTCAATGATAAATCTACCCATACTTGCCATAACTCAGGAACATACTACCCACGATGTTTATAAACTTATCTCGATGCAATATTTACAATGATAAACGTGTTGAAAAGAGAAAAACAAACATTAAAAAACATAACAACATGACAAACTCAAGCAGAAGTTCCTGTGAGACAACCTTGAGCTGCAAAAGACCGTTGACTAGGACATCTTAAAATAATAGAGTTAAATGCAGGACAACCATAAGGAAGCCTCTAACAAAATATGGAATA
Organism: Pinus albicaulis; assembly: GCA_034641835.2. Lineage (NCBI taxonomy): Eukaryota > Viridiplantae > Streptophyta > Pinopsida > Pinales > Pinaceae > Pinus > Pinus albicaulis. The sequence goes on along the minus strand of CM076569.1, from coordinate 568,513,287 downwards.
AGAGAATAATGGTTTCTGGTTGTTCAAGAATGGATAAGTCCTTTGTGCCCACTCTGTGAATTTCCCATACTAAGTTTTGAGAGAGCTCAAGAGGCCGAACACTGAGGGCTTTCAAATGAGCCAAGTATGTTAACAGAACAGTTATCAAATTATGTAGATGGTAATCGAGGAAAATGGAGAAGGAATCCGCAAAAGTAAGGCTTAAAATCCTTAAGAATCTGGCCCCTCATGAACTGCATTAAGGAAAGTGCTGTGAAATATGACTAACAAGAGATTTGTGGGAGAGTGAATTAAGGAAATGCAACAAATTTAATACATGAGCGTTGTACATAAACAAATCCATGAATAAAAATTCTACCTATTTGTGAGTTGGCCATACAACCACTAAAGAAGAACACTTGGAAGATGGTTATACATAAATAATAGATTGCAAATAAAAAAAAAAAACAAGAGAACACAGATACATACTTACTCATTGCCCCATATGGAATCTAAATAAACAAAACCGTATCATATTGGGTTCAAACAACTCTCCAAAATATGTACCTGCAGCACAGGAGTACAATCATACGTATCATTAAAGAAAATTATCCAAAATTTGGAACTTTCTTTTCATCTCTCAACTCTACATATAGAGTTCTCCTTCGGGTTTGTGATCAAATATTCTTTCATGATAGAACTACACATGTGAAAACCAAAATATCCTAATGCAACTAGCAGAGTGTGCATCAAGAAATCACTTGTAAATAAAAATCAAAACAAAATCAAAATCGGGATTTCACTAGTGAAGCATCACTATCTAACATTGAAAGCAACAATATAGTTAGCCATGAAAGCCAAATTCTAGAATCTTCAAAAGAAGTGGCAAGAAGTGGCTAAGAACAAATGGATGGTCTAACCTTCATCATGAGATTCCATCTATTGTTTGCTTCCACTTAATTCTCATGATTTGTACTTCATCAAGTTGCTGCAATGACCATGAAATACAGCCATCTTTTTTTTTTTTTTTTTTAGTAGGGATTTCCGGGAAAACTGACATACCTCCTCGTTTTTCTTATCCCGCCTAAACCAATGTTGTGTCACTTTATGAAACTGGGAGACTAGATTTGAGGGGGAATGATTGATTTGTGGTATTGATGAGGGTAGGGGAAAATCACCGCCCACCTGCCACGTAGCACCTAGGCGACATAAAAACTGCCATTTCGTACCCTCCCCCCTTAGTGTTATGCTTCAAAAGGTGAGATGGGGGCAAAAAGATCATATGAGTCATTGGATGCGGGAAATGCAGTTAGTAGATGAGGGGAGTGATGTATAAAGGACAGTGGAGCAAGGGTGCCGCTTAGCACTAAAAAGAGTTGAAAAATCAGGAAGGCTAACATGATGTGGAAAGGAAGGTGGGGCCCTAACTCATCGTATATCGCAAGAGCAGGTTTTACCTATGGCTACCGAAGGGTAAACGTTAAGAATTGTGATGTGTGAAGTGCGATGTATGAGGAGTGACATGGCAAGACGAAGGTAATACCCACACGTGTGATTGCAATCTTTAGTTATGAGCAAGAAGCGTAAATGTTAAGAATTGCGATGTGCAAAGTGTGATGGGTGGAGGAGTGACGTGCGGTGATTCGAGGTGGGGTTGGCCTGGGCACCTTCGCATCACAAGTTTTGGCTATGATCGTTGAAGGGTAAATGTTAAGAATTGCGATGTACGGTGGAAGGCAATGGGTGGGAGGAGTGACGTAAGGTGATGGATGTGTGACTACCCACACATCGCATCACAAGTTTTAGTTATGAGCAGTGGAAGGTAAGAGCTATATTCCTACGGGAGCGAAGTGCGATGAAAGGGATGATGACGGGTACGAGGTAGGGCTACCCGTGGATCGTAGATCACAGTTTTATGTGTGAGTAAACAGAAGGTAAAATTTAAGATATGCTATGATGTGCGATGAGTAGATGTTAAGAACGGTAAATGATATTACACATAATATATGTAATATATATATGTAAGGGCTTGTTGGATGAATAAATTAACACAAATTTGGATCATATTTACCTCGACCGCAACACTTTTCTCTTGATGTGGCTTTCCACTCCAGCTCTTATGCTTGAATTGCTTGGCTTCCTGCATTCACATACATATTCCCTATGATATTATTATGAATCACTTCTCCATGTTGAGTGATCAAAGGTCAACATTGGCTCCATCTCAGAAACATGTTGTTCTAAGTGCGTTGAGAACCCGCACCTAAATGCCTATGCTTATTGGGCATTTACAGAGTCACAAATGCATACTAATTAGACAATTTTTATCAACAACCAAATGGGCAGCAAAATGAAGTTACAGAAATGAAACATGATATGGAGGATGAAATGGAAAATGAAAATAGTGGATGAAACAAATGAACAAGAAGATGATATGAAGATGAAATGGAAAATGCAAACACCGGAGGAAAAAAATGAGACAGATAAAGGGAATGATATATAGAGTGAGTTGATTATAGGCCCACGTTGTTAAAAATAGAACTTGAGGAAATTCTATCACGGTGGCCCAAGTATGTCTCCCTTGTAAGTTCTCCATCACAAAAGTATTGTTGGGCTTTTACCCCCGCCACCCCGAATGGAACAACCAAGAGGGGGTATAACTTACCATGTTTCCCCTTTGTCCTTCCGTCGTACATCCCATTGCAAAGACCAAACTCTTACTTTGGATTTCCGTCTTTAGCTCTTGACAAAATTAGCTTTTCATATTTTCCCTACATTTACTACAGGGGTGAGGAGGCTTACCTGCTCCGGCATTCACTTTGGCTCGATTAATTGGACTCATCTTCGCTATCAAGGTCATTTGGTTCTTCCTCACTTCTTGAAAATCGGGCCACTTTTGCAATGCAGTGCTCGGATAGAAAGCATTATCAGAGGCTCTACCTTATACTAGTTCATAATGTTAAACACCATGTTGAAGTACACATGTGGTGTATGAGAAGGAAGAATGCACACACACAAGAGAAACAACACACAATGAAAGATAAGCGTGAGGCTTTCTTATTTTTCCATTATACATGATGTACATTTATAATACAATGGTGTGACTCTTGGTTTCACATTCCAAGGTCACTTGGACTCCATTGTGACTTTTCGCATTCCACACCTACCCATGTAAGATTAGGTGTTCCAACATCCCCCCTTAATCCGAAGGGGTATGTGTGAGTCCAAGAAAAGAGTTGTAATACAAATCTGCAAAGTATACATGGCAGCACTTGGGCTGAATCAACTCTATGAAATGTTGGAAAAAAGAGGTGGTTTTAGGATGACCACAAACACTGGAACGCAAAACTTGTTGCAGTTCCCGGAACTCTTCCAAAACTGGCAAGAAGCTGAAGGCTTCTGCTAGAGGAATTGTCCCTCATAAAAAAGGGAGACCTTCGACCTAAAAGAAGGGAGGTCTACGACCTGTGGTGGTTTTAGGTTGTCCACCAACCAAAGATGGTGGTTTTAGGTTATCCACCAACCGAAAATGATGGTTTTAGGTTATCCACCAACCAAAGATGATGGTTTTAGGTTATCCACCAACCGAAAATGATGGTTTTAGGTTATCCACCAACCGAAGGTATGCTCATGGGCATCCATATCTCTGGCTACATCTCTGAATCCAGAATGACGAATTGTGGCTCAGGCTCGCTTGAACTGCTGGCTACAACTCTGAACATGGAATGAGAGATTGTGGCTCAGGCTCGCTTGATTTGTTGTCGAAGCTTGTACATGACCACCATTTTCCCCCCTGTCAGGGACAAGGTGAGATGATGGCAAAAACTCAACCGCAAGTTTGCTCAATATCCGTGAACAAGTTCTAACATGTGTCGTAAACATCTTCTTGGCTGCTGATGCCCATTGCCAAGAAGCGATCCATCCAAGATGAATCTTGGTTCTTGCAGGAGGCTTGTTTCTGAAGCATATGTCTGAAGAATGGGTGTGCCGACCACAGTGCTTGCATGGATGAAGATCAAAACAGTGATCTTTCATGTGGCCAACTCGATCACAGTGTTGGCATTTCTCAATCTGTTGTGGAAGTGGAACAGGATCTGGAACAGCTGCAGGTGAACTGTCATATAGGAATCTGGCACTCTGAAATATAATGGGCTTGGTGCAGTCCGGAATATGAAAGGACACATCCTTGTCATATCCAAGACCAGTTCGGTGCTTGTTGTGGACAAGCTCTTCCCAAGGTCTGATGATGGGCTTGAGAAGTGCAGGTTGAACTGCTGCATCTGCATGTAAATCTGCTCTAGTACAAGGAACTGAATGTGAATCATCTGGAACTTTGCTGACTTGCTGCTGATGGGAGTCTTTCACAATGTTCTGAACAGAAACAGGTTCAGAATGGTGACTCTTTTGTTGAAGTTCTTCTTGCTGAAGCTGAGATTCCAACTGCAAAAACTCAATCTTCTCATGTGCATCTTGTAAACAACTGTGAATTTTACAAAGAGCATCCTTGCTCATTTTTATCATGTCATCAACATTTGAATGAATGAGGTCATTCAACAACATTAATGCCTCATTGATTTTGGCCATTTTCAACAATTTAGGCTCAAAAATGAATGAAAGGGTGTCGGCTTCAACCGAAAATGCACCCGTTTACAATGTGATTCAACAACAAATACAAATGACTCAAGAAATTCTCAAAGTACAAAGTGTGCTCCTCAAATGATGGAGGGAAATCAACAATCCAACAACTCAAATACTGATTGCAACTATGAAGAAGCTACAAATTCCACTCAAAATACAACGTCAGCTCAATACATATCTTTGTAAAATATTTGTAAATGTGTAGCTGAAAACACTTGTGCAAGAATCTTTTTATGGCAGGTGAATTTTCTTCAAATAGCTGTTTTCAATGATGGCAAACTTGTCTTCAAATGTCAAATTCTTCAAAAAAATGACTCTTATGCCACAAATGTCAAATCTGCAATTATCTCTATATATTCAGTCTATCTGCTCCTCATATGCCATTTTCTTCATTTCATTTCTGCTGTTCTTATTCTCTTACTTTCTCTCTCTCTGCTATTTTTTATTTTTTTTAAATTAATTAAAAATTAATTAAAAAAAATGGAAACAATGAAAAATGAGGGGAATGGGATTAATTAAAATATAGGGAATTTTAAAAAGGGTGGGAAAGGGAGATATTAAAATGGGATTAAAAAAGGAAGGGGAATTCAAAATGAGTGGGAATTTAAAAATGGGAGGGGCAGTATTAATATTAAAAAGAGGGAAAGTTATGAAATGGGAGGCGGATTAAAAAATTTTAAAAATCGATTTTAAAAATCAAGGGTGGGAATGCAGAATGGGAAGAGGCGTAGTCTATGGGAGAATCGATAGGGGAGGGGCGGAGGTATGATGTAAGGGAGTGACAGATCGTTGAAGTGTGGAGGGGAGAGGGCGTATAGCAATGGAGAAGGGGGGCCACCAAAAATGTGGGGAGGGGGCGGCGTTAAATTGAATGGGCCGCGCAGAGGAGAGCCGAGAGGCGATGGGACTGGAGAGAGCAATGTTGAACTGTGGAGGAGTGATAAGAGGCTGTGGGGCCCATGGTGATAGATCAAACAAATATTTTTCCGAGCCGTGAGGCAGGTTGCGTGCTGGGGAGGGCGGCGGCAGGTTGCAAGTGGGGAGGAACGGAAGGGAGACGCGGGCGCGAGGTGGGGACGTCGAGGGCCGCGTGAGGGGTTAAGGGAGTAAGGCGATGCGTGGCGTAGTGGAGTGGAGAGTGTTAGTTGCCAGAGTATTCAATGCGAGCGGGAGAGGAGTCGGTAGTAGGAGAGCTGTTTGGGAGTGTAGGGGTAAGGGAGAAGGAATTTTATTTTTATTTTTATTTTTAAATTGGAACGCAGCGATGCAAGATAAGGTGAGGGATGTGAAGAAGCAGGGCGAAGGTAGGTTGTAGAGTGTGTTAGATCGACCAGCGAGGGGGTCGAGGAATGAGGTTGGTAGAGTGCGCGTAAGGGAGTGTTGGTAGCCGTGGTGTATGGAGTAAAAAAAATGCAGGTGGGATGGGAATCAAGCGTGAGAAGGGGGCTCGATGGGAGAGAGTGGGTTTAAGGAGTGCGCAGTTTGGGATATGGGTTATGTAGTGAAAAAATTGCAGGTTACATAGGAGGGGGCCGAAAGCAAAAAAGTTAATTTTTTATTTTTTTTTATTTTTTTATTTTTTTAAAAATGTAAAACAACAGAGTAGAGCAGATTTAAGGAAATTTCCACAGGAATTTTAGCAGCAGTACACAGTAGATTACTTAGTAGAGATAAATGGAGAATTTGCAGAGAACTCAGAAATCTTCCAAAGAGTCCAAAGATTAAAAATATGTAGTCCATATTATAGCAAAGAAAATATGTAGTCGTAATATTATAGCAACAAAACTAAAGAGAAACTCGCACTATTTTTCGTCCTTCACAAAAACTTCTTCAAAAATCCTCTGCTTACGCATTTTCCAAAGAACTCTAAAAAACGTTAATAAAAGTAAAAGATTGGGTGAAAACATTAGAATGAAACCTTCAGATGGGTACGCTTTTCTCCAAAACCATCGCGTTCTCTTTCAAACCACCTCAATGCCGTTCTTTCTTCGAATGCCGCCTCCTTCTTGAATGTCGTCCTTCTCCAAAACCACTTTCCCGAATGTGGCAAAAATCAAGTACAAACACTTGAGTGCCGCAAAAACCAACAATTCTTGCAAGAATGCACACACAAGAGAAACAACACACAATGAAAGATAAGCGTGAGGCTTTTTTATTTTCCATTATACAAAGATGTACATTTATAGTACAATGGTGTGACTCTTGGTTTCATATTCCAAGGTCACTTGGACTCCATTGTGAATTTTCGTATTCCACACCTACCCATGTAGGATTAGGTGTTCCAACAAATACAATGAGCTAATGCATCAGCCAATGTGTTTAAATTTCTTGAAATGTGTTGATATTCGATGTAATCAAATTGTCTTCCAAGAGACGAACCTTCAAAAATAATCTTAATAACACTAGATTTTTAATTGCATATACTCTGTTTAAATGTAATACAATGAGTTCTGAATCTAACCTAATGATCAAATGTCGAATACCAAATGAAATGGCATCAGATAATAACTCAATAACTGCACTGTATTCTGCAATATTATTCGTTGTTTGACGAAGGCTTACCCCATGCATAGAAACTAACTCATCAGTGGGTGAATAGATAACCAAAGCTACGAAAGAAATATTCTGTGTACTACGACAGGCACCATCAACAAAACCAATGTACGTTTGAAGGGATGTTAACATCTGCAATATCAAGAGTAATCAAGATAAGCAGTGATAATAGAAAAAACAAACTTAAACTAGAAACACTCATCTAATCTAAGGCATACCAACTAGAAAAATAACTAATATATAAGTGAGATCTTCACACAAGAATCAAGCATAATATCTCTTGAGATAAAGACCATTTCTGGGCTTATCTAAAGAGACCCTGTCATAATTAGTCAATTCATAGGCCCCTTAGCAAGCACTCGCTTAACAATGTAAGGACCATGCCACATTGGTTCGAATTTCCCAGCTCCTAGCTTATCGTTAGCTTGATCATATACTAAGACTAGGTCCCCTTCTGAAAAAACATGAGGTGTAACACTTTGATCATATTTAGCTTTAACGTGTTTTTTATGAGCTTCGGCTGCTAATGCAATGGTGCGCCGAGTCTCATCTAATTGTGCTAAGTACAAAAAGTTTTTTTCCTCTTCAGAGGTAGCTGGTAGTAACTCTATGGCTAATTGGAGTGATGGTATTTCACATTCAATGGGTAACAAAACTTATAAACCATAAACCAGTTGAAAAGGAGTGAACCCTGTAACTGTTTTTGCTGAGATTCGGTATGCCCATAGTGCCAAAAAAAGCATGGTATGCTAATTCGATTTGTGAATTCCGATAATCTGTTTGATCATGGTGATTAAAAATTTATTAACGGCTTCAACTTGACCATTAGCCTGCGGGTAATATGGAGTAGAGTTATCATGGCGCAGGCCAAGTTGATTAGAAAGTTCGGTCATCATTATATTTTGAAAATGACTTCCATGGTTAGTGATAATAGCTTGGGGTATGTTAGTTGCCTTTGCAGCCTTCCTCCAGTGATCAAACATGCTCTTTCAAAGTGATTTTAAGGTGTCAAGGTCAAATTTTGTCATTTCAATGAGTCTTCAAGCAAAATTTGGTCACTAGGCATTAGGTCTAGGGTTTGCTTTCACTCCTTCCAAAGTTGTCCAAATGTCGGTCCATGTCACCATTCAGCTGAGTGTACCATCATTCATAGGGTTTTCATCATCATGTCAAGTTCCATTGGGTCATTTTACAGCTTGTTCATGCTTCAGTTGTGCCTAGGTAAGGTCCATTTCCCTCTTCTAGGGTTTTGGAGGTAATTTCTCTTGGATGGTCAAATAATTAGAAAAACTTGTATCCTGATGTTCATACACCTTCCCCTATCATTAATGTACCTTATTAAACACTTCCCATCACCGAGATCCCCCAAATTCCTCATTTTTGCACAAACCCTAGTTTCTTGCCACAACTTGGCAATTTTCTAGGCTAGGCCTGTGTTTTTCCCTTTTGGACCCCTTCCCTTCACTCAATCTCTGAGATTCCACTTTCCCCTTCTTCCTAACATCCCTCCCTACTTCCCAAAATTTCCCAAGAATTTAGAAGCCCCTTATCCCCTTCATTTCGCTTCATTTCGACAAATCCCTTGTTTCACACATCGGGATAGGTTTCACTCAAATGATGTTTCAGAGCAATAAAAGATTAATTTTGGAAAAATGAGAGAGTTTTTTCTACAAAAAATTCCAAGGAAGAAAAACCTCCTTCAATTTTTACACAGGTGTAATGGTTTTGGAGAAATGTCAAGAATACCGTTGCCTCAGGAGAATTGATGCACCTGCAGGAAGTAGTGTTGGGAGATTTGATTTTTGACAGGGTAAATGAACTCCAAAGTGAAAAATTCTACTTGGGTTGGAAATTATACTCCAAGAGATTTCCAACGAACTATCACACGCTCAATTTGGACACCAGGAAGGCCTCCAAAAGCCTCCTTCAAAATGCACTATGTGGTGCGCTACGCATATAAAAGTGCGCGCTACTCATATAGCCCCAAGGATGGAAAACAACAGTTCATCACCCAAATTCTCATCAAACCACTTCATTTGTCTGCAAGTAAGTTATTTATGCCTACTCAGTGATTCGTGGATTTTTTATGGTGTTTCTAATGTGAAGAAAACAAGTGTTTGATATGGTGAACATCAAACCCTACGTTTATACCAAATCTGCTCCTAGGGTTATGCATAAAGTTTGAAGATTGTGTTGGTGCTAAATTCTTGCCATTTGTCAACCTTTTCTTTGTATTCCATCACTGCTTTCACTACCATGTGATCATATCTTCGTCCCTTCCCCATATTCATTATCCTCATATCCCTTTATACTTTTGGTTCCCATGTGAAATCCCAAACCCTATTACTTACTACTACATTCCTCCATTGACAAAAGCCTAATCTCCATAACATTCAAGGGTTGTTTCTTTGTCCTTGATTCCACTTGACTCACTGATATGTTGCCATTTCATTTCACTCCTGTCCTTAAAAACTACCCCCATCACCATATCCCATTCCTATCTCACTTATAGGGGTTCTCAATCCCTCATTCCCCTTTGGCACGCATTTGGCGATTGGAGACAAAGACACCAAGGTCTCATTTCTCATTTTCAACAAGCTGAACATACACATTGCAACACCATGACTGACAACAACACATCATACAACCGAGACAGTGTTTTCACCACAGGAACTGCATGCACCAGGAGAGCACTAAAACGGCGGAAAAGGCCTGATCCACTTCGGATTTTGGCCGAGGCTTCGTTGGCTGGGCATGATACATGATGGAGGGTCTTCGCTCCGAATTTGAGCAAATTCGGAGAAATTTTTGTCATTTTGAAATATTTTGGTATAAAAACAGATTTTTCAGTTATACGAGTAGCGCGTCGACGCGCTCGCTTATGATTGGGACACTTGCTAGAGGAAAAATTTATATTTTTGGGTTTGTCATGGTAATTTATGCATGCTCCAGTATTTCCGAAGCATTTCATCAAGTTCTGGATGATTAAAGGGCCCAAAAACACCATGAAAACCACCTTTATGCCACCTTTTGCACCAGCAGGAAGTACTTCTGGGAGAATGACGTTTTGGAGGGGAAAATGAGCTCCAAATTGGGAAATTCCACTTGGGTTGGATAGCCCACATTTAGGGCTTTCCAACGAGCTATCATGAGCTCAATTTGGATTCCGGGAAGTGCCCCAAAAATAGGCTGAAAGACGCGCTACGCATATGGCTCAGGCGCGCTACGCATATAGATTTTTGGTCAATTTTTCACCTTCCAGCTCAGAATTTCGGCCAGTTGAACCAGTTTTGCTTGTGGATGAAATTTTTGAGTTATCATGATGTAAATTGATGGTTGGCATGTAACTTTGACTCACTTTTACCTATTCTAGATGATTCACTCCTAAAAAAGTAAAAATCAGATGTAAGAATCAGTTTCCTCCCTTTTAGAGGCAAGTTGTTTAGATGCCTATATTCTAGCTCCTTGTTTAGAATTAGTTGGAACTGCTCCTAGAAGGAGGAATTCGACCCCTAGAGGTGTGGGAAGGGGTTAGGATGATCTATATGATGTAATTTCTCAATCATTTTCAGAGGTTGGAGAGGTTGGACTCTTGGGAAAGATTTTGGCACACTATTGTACGTATTTTTCATATTTTGGCTAAGGAAAGATCAGAGGTTTTGCAGCACCTGTTGGGATTCTTGTGGCTTTCAGTTCTTGATGGTGTTTTCTCTCATATTTTTGTAAGTTATTTCATGTTTAATGTATGCCATTCCCTTCTTATGCTTCTGAAACTAAATGAATGAGTAAACGAGGTTGAATCCATTGATTTCAGTGCTCTGCCTTTGAATTTGTTTAGTTTTACATGTTTTCGCCTGTTTGGAGAGGATCCATGTTCTCCCTTGCCCTCTTCAGCTCCTTGTCATTCTGATCCATCCATATACCCAATCAAAAGCATCAAGACTATTGCCTACCTCGCCCCAACTCGAATTCTGCAAAGATCTGGCCTTATCCCCGGACCCAAAATTGTTTTTTCCCATTTCTCCAACAAAAACCCAAAAAATCAAAATCAAACATTCCTATCTCTTTACTAGCCTAAAATCAGTATTCATTATTCATTATAAGTCATCTCAGCCCCTCTGAAAACCTTTTGCCGAGATAGACCCGGAGAGAGCCCTCTCCTGTCCTCGTAGGGCTAGCTACGAGGCTGAGCGTGGTTTGATGTAGCCTTGATTTTTACCTTATTTCAGCCTAAGGTAGATTTGAGCGCTAACGGTACTTTCCGCTTGA